>JASEVX010000007.1:26710643-26963049 GCA_031761405.1 Serripes groenlandicus
GATTTGTGCTGTTGCATCTTAGAAACACCTATATAAGTTCCTATATTAGGTCCGTGAAGTTAGGTTGACGAGTGACGAACTGTGACATATTTTTTTAGGTCCGTGAGGTTTTCTAAAAACTTTATTTCTTTCTTTAAGATAATGTATCTGGACGTATTAAATGCAAGTTAGGCCCTATTTCATGTTTCATGGCGATCAGTCAATCAGAAGAGCTTCGTGAAGTTCGTTAATTCGTCAATTTAGTTGACGGAATTGACGACAAAAAATAGCAATTTCTCCTTTTGTCACAATGTTTTCAACTTTTTCCAATAATAAAGCTTTTATTTATAGAGACTTTCCACATTTTGCCCAGAAGTTTTCAAGTCGTCTGCTGCAGATGTGTTGTATCAGGGAAAGGGATAAAGTTTGTTTTGCTACAGCCTACCTAGTGAATCCGTTTTAACAAACTCTACTGAACTTATCTTTTAGGTAATACTGACATACTCAGAAAGTATGGCGTGCCTGTTGGTCCCCACCGGTTGACGAGAGTGCGGCTTTGAGAAGCTAAAACATTCAGATATTTATCTGTCACACCAGAAAAACGATATGATGACTTGTATCCTATTGTATGTGAAATGTGGCATTCTAAGCAAGATTTCTTTTAGGTTGGGTTTACTTATATTCAGTAGCAGGTGAAAGATAAAAAAATAAAAATTCAAGCTTTATGGAGAATAAAACTATTTTGGAATCAGTGATGTAACATTGGACACTATAACCAAAAAAAATGGTCAAATCCAAACAAAGATAGGTCTTGAACACACAAGACTGATGAAATGCTTTGGGTTGTCCCATTAATTGTGTTGCTCAAGTTACTTCTCATAATTCTTATACTCATTTTAAGTAGTTTTCTTCTATTGTGTAAGATGTAACGGGACTCTATTTCATCATAAAACAAGATGTGTTTGTGAAACACTGATGCCCCCGAATGGCAACATCTAGGTCAAAGGTCAATGTCGCAAGGTGAAACATTTTGGTACTGACAGAAAGGTCATGTCACAAGGTATACACATGTGAAATATGGTAGCCTTACCTGTTATGGTTCAAAAGTAGTGGGGAAGGTTAAAAAAAAAATTGAGAATGGCAACATCTAGGTCAAAGGTCAAGGTCGCAAGGTCAAAAATGTTGGTACTGACAGAAAGGTCATGTCACAAGGCATACACATGCGAAATATGGTAGCTGTATCTGTTATGGTTCAAAAGTAATGGCCAAGGTTAAAGTTTTTTTCGAGAATGGCAACATCTAGGTCAAAGGTCAAGGTCGCAAGGTCAAAAATGTTGGTACTGACAGAAAGGTCATGTCACAAGGAATACCCATGTGAAATATGGTAGCCGTACCTGTTATGGTTCAAAAGTAATGGCCAAGGTTAAAGTTTTTTTCGAGAATGGCAACATCTAGGTCAAAGGTGGTCAAGGTCGCAAGGTCAAAAATGTTGGTACTGACAGAAAGGTCATGTCACAAGGAATACACATGTGAAATATGGTAGTCGTACCTGTTATGGTTCAAAAGTAATTGCCAAGGTTAAGGTTTTTTTCGAGAATGGCAACATCTAGGTCAAAGGTCAAGGTCGCAAGGTCAAACATTTTGGTACTGACAGAAAGGTAATGTCACAAGGAATAAACATGTGAAATATGGTAGCCGTACCTGTTATGGTTCAAAAGAAGTGGTCAAGGTTAAAGTTTTTTTCGTGCAGACAGGCCAAAAACTACATCTAGGTCAAAGGTCAAGGTCGCAAGGTCAAAAATGTTGGTACTGACAGAAAGGTCATGTCACAAGGAATACACATGTGAAATATGGTAGCCGTACCTGTTATGGTTTAAAAGTAATGGCCAAGGTTAAAGTTTTTTTCGAGAATGGCAACATCTAGGTAAAAGGTCAAGGTCGCAAGGTCAAACATTTTGGTACTGACAGAAAGGTAATGTCACAAGGAATACACATGTGAAATATGGTAGCCGTACCTGTTATGGTTCAAAAGTAGTGGTCAAGGTTAAAGTTTTTTTCGTGCAGACAGGCCAAAAACTACATCTAGGTCAAAGGTCAAGGTCGCAAGGTCAAACATTTTGGTACTGACAGAAAGGTAATGTCACAAGGAATACACATGTGAAATATGGTAGCCGTACCTGTTATGGTTTAAAAGTAATGGCCAAGGTTAAAGTTTTTTTCGAGAATGGCAACATCTAGGTCAAAGGTCAAGGTCGCAAGGTCAAACATTTTGGTACTGACAGAAAGGTCATGTCACAAGGAATACACATGTGAAATATGGTAGCCGTACCTGTTATGGTTCAAAAGAAGTGGTCAAGGTTAAAGTTTTTTTGTGCAGACAGACAGACAGACAGACGTGCAGACCAACGTGCAGACAGACAGGCCAAAAACTATATGCCCCCCGAATCGGAGATTCCGGGGGGGATTCCGGGGGGGGGGGGGGGGCATAAAAAGTCTCATAATTAAGTTATATAACAACAATAATCCAAAATGTAGAATATTTCAAGATTCAAAAGCTATTGACAGCAATTTGTTTACTCTTGAGACATCAACAACCAATGATGTCATAGAACTCTTCAAATTGAAGATAGCATGCAAAATAAAAGGTCACCAGTTTGGGTCCTTCGCGCCGAAACAGGGCATTTGTACGATAGAAAGACCTGATTTGTCACAACGACTGAAATCATTTTATTAAACACAAAATATATCACTTACATGAAAGCAAATTAATTTTGCTTTTTTCTCTCGAAAACATGCTATTTGGAAAACATGTACTAGATTTTTGTTTGATTTCTTATCCAAGTTATACGATGTCACGATCGATGATTGTTGATCTTACGAGTTGAAAACTTCCAAAGTTGCTCAAAAACCTAATATAACAACCCTATTAAACGTGTATAAATATAATTGAATATAAGGGTGCTTGTTTGGCTTGAAACAAATTAAGATGATAACAAACTCTGATAAAATAATGCTAATGATGATCAATTTCTCTTTGTTTTGCGTCAATGTTTTAAACTTTATTCAATAATTGTTATTTCATTAATAGAGTTTCCATATAGTTGACAAAATGTTTTCAAAGTTGTCTGCTGCAGATGCATTGTATGTAGGAAAGGTTTAACATAATAATGCCTGAGAAAAACAATGTTTTAGGGAATACATGTGGGGATTTTCAAACCAAGTTGTAGTTTATTTTAATCCTTTCCCAAATCCTCACACTCACCTGATCTGAAGTAGACAACTTCTAAAACATCCGAAAACATATATGGAAACGTTGAATAAATAAATCATGTTGGAAAAATTGTGGCAAAATAGGAAATTGCTCATCATCAACTATTTCTCTTTCTGTAACAATGTTTTCAAAAGTCGTCTGCATGTGGGAAAATCTTATAGAAGATGTGTTGTTATATCCATATATCATAAGAACTGTAAAGCTCTGGTTTAGTTTTTACGTATACAAGTATAGTGGGATACGCTAGCTATCCCTTATTGTCAGGCTTTTCCGGCTGTCTGTGTGTGTGTGTGTGTGTGTGTGTGTGTCCTTCTTTTTTTTTAAAGCGACGCTCCACAGCCCAAACCGACTGGCCGATTCCGATGAAACTTGGTGAACAGGTGCCATAGGGTTTCAGGATATGCGCGTTTGAACTTCGTTGCTAAGGACCGACCCGTTGATATGCAGCTAGCTAAAGACTGCGTTTTAAGAACCCAAACCATTTTTCCATCTTCTCCTACAGTTTTGAATGTGGATAGCTGAAACTTCGGTTATAAATACTTCCGAGATATTTAAAAAAAATCGAATCCGTAACGATTTTTGATTTACGCCTTTGTTTCCAAATGGTAACCTTTTAAAGATAGGGTATCTTTTACAGCTGTGTTTTTACTTCAATCGCCCCTAGCGCTGCAGTGGAAGTATTCGATAGCGATTGTATTGCACTCCCTGATAGAACTATTTAAGAGCTACAAAAATAGTTTTTACGTGATTGACCTCCGACCTCGGGTTTCCGAGCTAGAGCCGGAAGTTTGCAAACTATGCAAAGGCGAAAATCACCAAGGCGAATCCCACGTCGCCTACCGGCTTGTATAATATAAAGTCTATATTTACTGTTCCTCTGTTTCCTATTGAATGTTACTGGTATACATATATAGAGAGTGACCATTCAAATAAAAATGAAACTAATACTTAACATACTTTTGTTTGGTCCATTATTTAACTCCAAACAAGCTGCCTCATTAATAGGACCAGATTTTAGAATATTCAAAGAATAAGGAGCTAGGCTATAGCAGTCGCTTTTGTGTCGGCGATGCAGCTTTGGTAAACTTTTTAAAAGCATGCCCATTTCTCCGATAACAAAGATGATATTGCTTTGAAACTTATTTGACACATGACCTTTTAGTACAAGTCCCATAACTCTACTTTATCAGCTTTTTTATTACTGAATTATGCCCCTTTTGAGACTTAAAACATGCGGTTTAAGTTGTGCATGCAATGCCTTTTCTCTAAAACAACAGATGCTATTGCTTTGAAACTTGACTCACTTATTTAACATCGTTAATAACCTTGCAGGACAAGTCCCATAACTCTACTCCAGAATTTTGGGAGTTTGACAATTTGGTTAAAGTTTTCCATGCAATGCCTTTTCTCACACACCACTGTTATTGCTTTGAAACTTCCCATACGTTATGGACCTAATCACATGATCTTGCAAGACAAGCCTAATAACTCAGATTTTTCCTGAAGTATGCGCCTTTTGAGACATGATGAGCAAATTTCTCTTTTTGCAACAATGTTTTTCAACTCTATTAAAATTATGCTTTCATTTACACAGATTTTCCCTATTATTGCAAAGATGTTTTCAAACTCTTCTGCTACAATATGTTGTATGTCGGTAAGAGTTAAGTAATTTCGATGCAACCCAGAATAAAAGCACAAAGAAACATACAGCTTTATTGTTAAAGTTTAAACAAAGTGATATCACAGTCACACTTTCTTCAAACAGTCATATGATATGATAATTTAAAAGTCGTCTGCTTTAAAAACATCTGATGATAAATCTGTAACATGTATAAACTTAATTTGTTTTATTAAAATAGTAGAAAGCATTTAGTTAAAGAACTTTCTCCTTTTTTAACCATTTTCCACATACAGAAGATCTGTGTGACCTCTGCAGCAGACGACATTAAAATTAAATGTGGCAAAAAGAATAATTGCTCATTATAAGCAATTTTTTTCTCTTGCCACAATATTTTTAACTTTATTAAATAATTATTCTTCTATTCACAGTTTCCATATATTTGACTTAATGTATGCACAGTTGTCTGCTACGGATTCGTTTTATGTGTGAAAGGGTTAAAGTCTACTGCTTCAAAAAAACATCTTCAGAGCTGTAAATGTTATATTCTCTTTTTGAGCTATTGTGGTCAATCTCTGTCCGTCATGGTGGTTAAGTGTCTACCTTTGGTTTGGGTTCGATCCCTGGCCATGTCATACCTAATACTTAAATAGTAGTAGTAATTGCGTTCCCTCCCTGGCGATCAGGATTGCAACGTTAGAATTACGAGTGACTTACTGGTGTCAGGGTAAAAGGACCAGTAGAACTGGTGTCAGGGTAAAAGGACCAGTATAACTGGTGTCAGGGTAAAAGGACCAGTAGTACTGGTTTCATGTTGAAAGGACCAGTAGTACTGGTGTTAGGATAAAAGGACCAGTAGTACTGGTGTCAGGGTAAAAGGACCAGTATTACTGGTGTCAGGTTGAAAGGACCAGTAGTACTGGTGTCAGGGTAAAAGGACAAGTAGTAAAGGGTAAAATGACTAGTAGTACCGGTGTCCGGGTAAAAGGACCAGTAGTACTGCCTGTAGTACTGGTGTCAGGGTAAAATGACCAGTAGTACCGGTGTCCGGATAAAAGGACCAGTAATACTGGTGCCCCGGGTAAAAGGACTAGTAGTACTGGTGTCAGGGTAAAAGGACCAGTAGTACTGGTGTCAGGGTTAAAGGACAAGTAGTACTGGTGCCCCGGGTAAAAGGACTAGTAGTACTGGTGTCAGGGTAAAAGGACCAGTAGTACTGGTGTCAGGGTAAAAGGACCAGTAGTACTGGTGTCAGGGTTAAAGGACAAGTAGTACCGGTGTCCGGGTTAAAGGGCCAGTAGTACTGGTGTCAGGGTAAAAGGACTAGTAGTACCGGTGTTCGGGTAAAAGGGCCAGTAGTACTGGTGTCAGGGTAAAAGGACCAGTAGTACCGGTGTCCGGATAAAAGGACCAGTAATACCGGTGCCCGGGTAAAAGGACCAGTAGTACTGGTGTCCGGGTAAAAGGACCAATAGTACTGGCGCCCCGGGTAAAAGGACCATTAGTACTGGTGTCAGGGTAAAAGGACCAGTAGTACCGGTGTCAGGGTAAAAGGACCAGTAGTACTGGTGCCCCGGGTAAAAGGACTAGTAGTACTGGTGTCAGCGTAAAAGGACCAGTAATACCGGTGTCCGGGTAAAAGGACCAGTAGTACTGGTGTCAGGGTTAAAGGACAAGTAGTACCGGTGTCCGGGTTAAAAGGCCAGTAGTATTGGTGTCAGGGTAAAAGGACCAGTAGTACCGGTGTCCGGATAAAAGGACCAGTAATACTGGTGCCCGGGTAAAAGGACCAGTAGTACTGGTGTCCGGGTAAAAGGACCAGTAGTACTGGTGTCAGGGTAAAAGGACTAGTAGTACTGGTGTCAGGGTAAAAGGACCAGTAGTACTGGTGTCAGGGTAAAAGGACTAGTAGTACTGGTGTCAGGGTAAAAGGACCAGTAGTACTGGTGTCAGGGTTAAAGGACAAGTAGTACCGGTGTCCGGGTTAAAGGGCCAGTAGTACTGGTGTCAGGGTAAAAGGACCAGTAGTACCGGTGTCCGGATAAAAGGACCAGTAATACTGGTGCCCGGGTAAAAGGACCAATAGTACTGGTGTCCGGGTAAAAGGACCAGTAGTACTGGTGCCCCGGGCAAAAGGACCATTAGTACTGGTGTCAGGGTAAAAGGACCAGTAATACCGGTGTCCGGGTAAATGGACCAGTAGTACTGGTGCCCCGGGTAAAAGGACCAGTAGTACTGGTGCTCCGGGTAAAATGACTAGTAGTACCGGTGTCCGGGTAAAAAGACCAGTAGTACTGCCTGTAGTACTGGTGTCAGGGTAAAAGGACCAGTAGTACCGGTGTCCGGGTAAAAGGACCAGTAGTACTGGTGCCCCGGGTAAAATGACTAGTAGTACTGGTGTCAGGGTAAAAGGACCAGTAGTACTGGTGTCAGGGTAAAAGGACCAGTAGTACTGGTGTCAGGGTAAAATGACCAGTAGTACTGGTGTCAGGGTTAAAGGACAAGTAGTACCGGTGTCCGGGTTAAAGGGCCAGTAGTACTGGTGTCAGGGTAAAAGGACTAGTAGTACCGGTGTTCTGGTAAAAGGGCCAGTAGTACTGGTGTCAGGGTAAAAGGACCAGTAGTACCGGTGTCCGGAAAAAAGGACCAGTAATACTGGTGCCCGGGTAAAAGGACCAGTAGTACTGGTGTCAGGGTAAAAGGACCAGTAGTACCGGTGTCCGGGTAAAAGGACCAGTAATACTGGTGCCCGGGTAAAAGGGCCAGTAGTACTGGTGTCAGGGTAAAAGGACCAGTAGTACCGGTGTCCGGGTAAAAGGACTAGTAGTACTGGTGCCCCGGGTAAAAGGACTAGTAGTACTGCCTGTAGTACTGGTGTCAGGGTAAAAGGACTAGTAGTACTGGTGCTCCGGGTAAAAGGACCATTGGTACTGGTGTCAGGGTTAAAGGACAAGTAGTACTGGTAACTTATCCAGGAAACCGTGATAAAACTGATACATTGTTTAAAGCGGCTTTAAACACTATAACATTAAAATGTTTCTATTTGTTGTGAGTCATAACGTTTCCCTTAAACAAATATATATATACCACTGGACTAATTTCTACTAAATTTTACATCTTTCGAATTCAAATGTATACAAAACTCTGGTTGCTTTGGTATAAGACTCGAATCAAACAACATTAAAAACTTCCTCCAGAATTACTGGAAAATTCTTTTGAAGTCCTGTACCAATACAATTCATTTATTTAATTCTAGGTTATCATCAAACATATAAATGTATCTGTGAAATTATTTTGTAATTGGACCTTTATTTTCAGAGGCGTTGTCGATTCTGTTACCGAATAATCCAATTAGCTCACTTGAGCACAACGTGCGGGGTGAGCTTTGTGATCATTCATCAACCCTTAAAGTTGTCTGTCTGTTCACATTTTCTTACAAACCACTTCTTCTCCTAACAAAATTCAAAATATTTTCACAGGATTTTTCCTTATGTGGTCCGCTTTCAAAGTTGTTCAAAGAATTTAATTATTTGCAGAACTTTAATTGCCCCTGCATCAGAAAGAGGGAAAATGCCAAATATGCCAACACTTTAAAAATCTTCTTGTCCAAAAGTACTGGCCAGATTTGAAAATTATTTGGCACAAAGGACCCTCTACCAAGATTGCTTAAATTATTTCGATCCTTTAAAAAACATGGATTTTGATTTCCTTATTATATGTATAGTGAAAATTTAAAAAATCTTCTTCAGCAAAAGAACTGTCTAGATTTGAAAATAATGTTGCGTAAATGTTCCTGGGGAAGATTGTTGAAATGATCCCGATCCGATTAACAACATTGCCACCAGGGGGTTCCTTGATTGACCAAGAATGTTCAAAACATGTTGATAACATGGCCACCAGGGGGCAGGGTTATTTTTCTTATATGTATAGAGTAAAGTATTGAAGTTTTATTTTGGTCCGGCTTCTTGTTTATATAAAATGGAATTCTATGAACACTTTTAACAGAGAACAAACCACCAAAAGACAGTTACAATACGTCAGCAGGAATCAAGTATACTCTACGTTCCTGACGTCAGATAGAAACTAAACTGGAGGTTTAAATGGACTTATTGTTTAAAGTATATGTTGGAAATCCCTTTCCCACATGAACAAATCTGCAGCAGTCGACTTTGAAAACATTTAGTCAAAAATATGGAAACTCTATCTATGAAAGAACAATAATTGAATAAGCTTGAAAAGGTTGTGGCAATAGGTGTAATTACTCAATATGAGCAATTGCTTTTTGCCATGTTTTCAAAAGTCGGCTTCTGCAGAGGCGTCAGAAATTTTCTTTTGGGGGGAAAAGGTTAAATCTCATTTGAACAAAACATGCTCAATGTGAGCTACAATTGCAATATCCTGAAAGAATTCCATGAAATGTAATATTCGCCTTCTATCTATACGTTATTTGGTTACTTTTCATGGATGCTGTCTTCGTAGTTATGCTTACACATATACATGTATAATGAAGTAAACGATACAATAGATGGTATAACATATAACAAGTTAATGTCGTATTGCAAGAAATACTAAAATCCCTTACCGGACAAGGACAGCACATTGTGTATTGTATGTGCATTTTTGGACAAAAACAGCAATGCACTGCATACATTTTGGATACATATCTATCAAACATTTCTCATTTCGCCCTTTGAACTGTAAGTGTGACCTTGACCTTTGAGTTACAGGCAGAGTACAGAGTACAGGCCTGTGTTGTGTGCGCTTCATGTCACCTCATCATGGTGAACACGTGTGCCCAGTAACTTAGGAATTATATGATGAATAGTTTCTCATTTCCACCTTTGACCTCTTAGTGTGACCTTGACCTTTGAAGTACATGCCTTGGTCTTGTGCGCGACACGCCACCTCATCATGGTGAACATGTGTGCCCAGTAACTTGGGAATCCCATGATGCATGGTTGAGATGCGAACAGACAAGGTACAGTCCTATCAAACAGTAGTTAATTTGACCTTTGACTTCTAGGTGTAACCTTAAATTTGGGTTACAGGCATGGGTCTTGAGCACGACACGCCGCCTCATCATGGTGAACGTTTGTGCCAAGTTTCTTGGAAATGAATGATAGATAGTTAAGATATGCGCCGGACAAGGTACAGTCCTACCAAACAGTACTCATTTTGACCTTTGACCTCTAAGTGTGACATTGACCTTTGAGGTAATGGCCTGCGTCTTGTACGCACATGTCACCTCATCAGGGTGAATATGTGTTCCCAGTAACTTGGAAATTCTATGATGCATTGTTTCTCATTTCGACCTTTGACCTCTAAATGTGACATTGACCTTTGAGGTACAGGCCTGGGTCTATTGTGCCACATCTCACCTTATCATGGTGAACATGTGTGCCCAATAACTTGGGAATCCTATGATGCATGGTTAAGATGTGAGCCGGACAAGGTACAGTCCTATCAAATAGTATTCATTTTGACCTTTTACCTCTAAGTGTGACCTTGACATTTGAGGTACAGGCCTGGGTATTGAGCGCGACACACCGCCTTATCTAGGTGAACGTTTGTGCTAAGTTTCTTGGAAATCCTATGATGGATGGTTAAGATGCGGGACGGACTAGGTACAGTCCTATCAAACAGTACTCATTTTGACATTTGACCTCTAAGTGTGACCTTTACATTTGAGGTACAGGCCTAGGTCTTGTGTGCGACACGCTGCCTCATCATTGTGAACGTTTCGGCAAGTTGCTTGGACATCCTATGATGGATGGTTAAGAATCGGGCCGAACAATGCACAGTCCTACCAAACAGTACTCACTTTGACCTTTGTCCTCAAAGTGTGACCTTGACAGATGAGGTACAGGTATTGATATTGTGCATGTCACGCTGCCTCATCATGGTAAACGTTTGTGCCAAGTTTCTTGGAAATCTTATCATTGATTGATAAGATACGGGACGGACAAGGTACAATCCTATCAAACAGTACTTATTTCGACCTTTGACCTCTAAGTGTGACCTTGAATTTTGAGGTACAGGCCTGGATCTTGTGCGCGACACACTGTCCTACCATGGTGAACGTTTGTGCCAACTTTCTTGGAAATCCTATGATGGATGGTTAAGAAGCGGGCCGGACAAGTTTAGATGGGACTGACTGACTGACGGTAATCGACCAAACCTATAGTCCCCAAGCCGGTCTCTGACCGGTAGGGGACTAATAATCAATTAGTTCTAACAAAATATTCATGTTTATAACAGTATTAAATGACAGATGCATAATAAACCTAATCTCCTTTTTTCGCTGCAGCCATCGCGTTTCCAACAAAGCAAAATGTATTATCCGCCACAACCCCCACAACCTCCACAGCCCCCTCCTCCACAACCGCCACATCCGCCACAACCCCCGCAACCTCCACACCCGCCACAACCCCCGCATCCGCCCCCATCCCCACCGTCACCCCCATCGCCACCTAGATCACCACACCCATCCCCAGCTGCATCCAAGCCATTTTCATCACCGCTGAAATCACACACCATTCCCCCTCCTTCATCACCCCCGCCACACATGGCACATGTGGTTACTCCGTAATGCTGCCGAATGTAGAAATTAGATGGGGTATCAAGGTGCAGCCCGCATGCAAGAATAAATGCCATATCATCAGAAGGCACTGGTTTCACAGACTTTGACACGTTACTCGCAGCAGTTGGTCTGTTTATCTTATCTCCAATTTTCCAGTCTGAAGGTCGTGGTACACACAGCACGTGTAACAAAGACACAGCAAATCCGAGAGCGATGTTTTCAGGAACTTCTGTAGATTGTTCTCCGACAACGATACTCCCTTTCTTCAGATCCATCTTCAAGGATTGTATCGCGAAACTGTAAACTTGTGACAAATAACTCAGATATATGGTCTCCATTTTCCCTGTCGACATCTTGTAGAAAGTTATAGACAATGTACCAGGACTTCCCACCCTTCCTGGTTTACCTTTCACAGCAGCCCTGGTTGATGTCCCGGATACACCTAAAACATGACAGATATATAGATTTTAATTGACTTATACAAATACATATATCTCATCATTTACTTACATTTACATTAATACGTGAACAACAAATAACAAGAGAAAGTTGATGCAACGCATCAATGTCGCCGGATATCCATAGTGCAGTTATGCATAACACTAACATTATAGTAGTTGAATAAACAGTTATCAACGGAGGGGCATATTGGAACATCAGGGGTGAGGTCAAGTGAAAATGTATCATAACTTGCATTGTTTTGTCAACGAAGTGAATGATAATTGAAGCCTTTCATTGTTTATGATCAATCTCCATTCCAAAGTAGGTTGACCATACACACAACCAACTAATTATTGATCATAAACAGTAATGGAAATGAGAAATCTTGCCAATTATTAGTCTTAGTATGTATACAGTGCTTTCATTAAGGAATAATTATAAGATTTGTGAATTCCACATACACTTTTCAAGATGTTTGTCAGAATATTTGAATTTTATTATTTTTCAATAAAACCACAAAATAGACAATTTAGGATGTGCATGCAATAGCACGTCATTTTACCATTCCTCTATTAAAGTCAACAGTGGATACCTTTGCAGCAATCTACTTTTAAAACAATGAGTTAAGGGTTAAATCGCTGAAGACATGAGTTTTCTCTTTTTCTCAAAATGATATTAGCTTGGCATCCTAATTATATCATACTTTAACAAATGTTGAAATGTAGTCCAATATTTATAAATTAGACTACCTTCGAAATATAATATCAACTAAACAGTTAAATCTCAATGAAATTGTTGTATAATTTAAACTTAATTTCGAACATAAACTGAGCCCTACAACATGTTAATTTATTTTAATTCTTTCCTTTCTTTTTTATAATGAAAATAACAAACTACTCATGTTTTAAAATTATATTATGATGAGCGCCCTTGTGTCAATGATGCATAACAATATGCAGATCGGAAGAAATATGCCTTTAGGGAATTAAATGACACATTTAAAATTGTCAAGGACGAACTCATTTTGTACGAAAGACCCGATTCTTTCTTATTCGCAGAGGTGTCTTTCTTGAAACTCTCTTTATAGGCAGAGAGTGTTCGTTCAAAGTAATTTTTCTATTAAAACTAGTTTTATCTCGGTTTGTTCTTTTCTTCATTTATTCGAACCAAATAAACATTTTAAATCACCTACGATTTACTATTTGTAAGTGAGTGTAAAGAGACGGCTCTCTGCAAAGGAGATTGATCTACGCAGTTGGTATTCGCGAGTCACGCTTCAAGCAGGTGCGCGTATGTAAACAAATTAGACTGCGACGTAAAGGTTTGTATTTATCGCCTTTTGAGTACATGTAGTATATAGTGTAAAATAAAGTATACCAGTCTAGCTAATAGGGACTGTTTTGTCTTCGTAAATAAAACAAAAAAACATAAATGCGAGTAAAAATATAGAAACTGAAAATACCTAAAACATCGGAATATTTATTTCATTTTAGATGTGTCATTACTTAGTGTTTTTAAACAAACACAATTGTAATATGTTCAAGACATCTAAATGTGTTTCTTTCTAATAATAATCCCCCCTCCCATGTGATTTCCGAAAACCTATTAAAAATAGAAGTCGCGGGCTACTGCCCGGCGACTAATAATCCGAAATACTTTTGAAGTTTCCTGATTTTGGTAGATTTCAAAACTAGATTATAACAAATAAAGAAAATTTAACCTTTAACTTAAAGCAGTTTAGGAAAGTGTGAAATAAACAATTGTTGGAAGAAATATCTTATTCCAAATTCATACTGTCAATCACCTACATATATTACCTCAAAATCATCTTATCTTATAGTATGTGAGTAATGGGTAATAAGGAATATATAAAAAACTGTTGAGCACTATCAACGATAAATGACATATATTTAAGCAGTATGCAACATTCATTAGAAAGAAGTATGTATATGTTTGCCTGTATTTTCCGAACTATTTTGTCGCAAATTTTACATATCATAAAATATTTAATACATAATCATTTCCTATTAAAAAGTCTTTTGTGATAAAATTGCATAATTTTACCATAGTTTATCTCTTATTGCAATTTAATAGTTCAACAAACTTATACAGGTTTTATATACGTGTTTCTTATTTCTTTGTAAGCTTCACATTGTATAACAAAAATGAAATTCATCTTCTATAACATCAGAGCGGCAACACGGACATTTTCTTTCTGGTCTAGGTACTCTATTACTTACATGTCTACCAGTTTCTATTTTAAGTTAATGAGAGGAAAGACGAAGTCTAGTCAGGTTTACTTTTACATTTCTTGGTATTACTTTTTCTAGATATTCGCTCAGACAAAAAAATTGTTTTAATCAATTTGTACAAAAGGGACAAAATATTACTTTTTTCTAACATGGATAAACCAGTCACTGAAGTATTCTAGAAGAAGTTTCCCACGTACAACAAATCTACAACGACTGAAGGCTTATTGGCAAAACCGAGTTGAAAACATGGCAAAAGGAGAAATTTGAGTTCTTTTGCAACATTGTATTCAAAAGTCATCTGCTGCAGAGACATCAGAAACAGAAGTATGAGGGAAAGGGTTTAATGAGAATCCCAGAAGTAGAATCCAGATATCTTGCAAAATCTTATATTCATACTTCGGCCTTGAAGTGACACCTGAGCTTATAACGTTGAGATGAAAATATCATGTGCCTAATCTCTTTATCCATAGACATATAAGCACATATTTATATGTCTCTGCGTTTACATACAACGATTTAACGACCTACTGTTCAATCAGAAACATACCTTCCAAGTAAACTAGCCTGATCTCAAAGTTTGCCCTTGTTGGAGATGAAATTTATTCAGTTTTTGTTCTGTTCTTTGGGGGGACATATTGAATTATATCGCTGATCTGGCACACATAAACTTTAAAGTCTTTAGCACTTTCTCTTTTTGCCACAATGTTTTCAGCTTTTTTTCAGTAATTATACCTACGATCATAGAGATTTTCAAAGTCGACTGCAGCAGGTGTGTTGTACGTGGGAAAGGGTTAAATAGAAGCGTAGATGGTCTCGATGAGTTTGAATGGTTTGAAAAACTTAAAAATATCATGACAAAGTGCCATTGGAATATGTTTAGCTCTTGTGGCTATCTAGTTCATCCAAGCTAAACGTTTTAACAAAATTTGGTATATATGTTAACTTAGGAAACGTTTGCATGAATATACTTTGAAATTGGGCCAATCGTTAAGGAGGATATGTCATTTTATTTGTATTATTTAAGCTCTGCTAGCCATCATGTGAATGGAAGTGAAACTGTTTGAATGATTTCATAGTATAACCTCTTAAACCATTCCTAATTAGACACGTATTTTGAAGCATCTGTAGCAGGTGACTTTTGAAAGCATTGCAGCAAAGATGGAATTACTCACAATGAGCAGAGTATACAGTATTGGGCATTCTCAATAGGTTTACAGTTTAGATTTAATCCAGTTAAGGGTAAAATCTAGCGATAAAATAAATAAATCCAATCCAAACAATATCATTTATCAATTCCGAGCTTAACCCTTTCCCACGTACAACAAACCTACAAAAAAAATTATCCAGGCAAATCCTCAGGGAAAACTATCAAAGAATGTATAATTATTAACCCTTTCCCACTTGTAGACGCATCTGCAGCAGATGACTTTTTCCAAAGTATTTTCAACTCTACACATTAATTAAACATTCATTTACAGTTTTCATATGTTTGCGAAGAAGTTGTTTAAGTCGTATGCAGCTGAATCTTTGTATGTGGGAAAGGGTTAAATAAATTTGAAAACGTTGTTGCAAAGAGGAGAAATTGCTCCTTTGGTCACATTGTTTTCAAAATTCTTCTGCTGCATGGGCTTCATAATTAACAAACCCACTACACCCTCATTGCCTATGCCTCTGAATTGACTTACCCATTACAACCTCCTTATTTAGGCCTCTGACTTAACTTTTTTCACTTCACTTTCCTTATCTAGGCCTCTGAATTAACTTACCCGCTACACCTTCCTTATCTATGACTCTGAATTAACTTACCTAACCTCCTTATTTATGCCTCTGACTTAACTTTTTTCACTTCACTTTCCTTATCAAGGCCTCTGAACTTACCCGCTACTCCCGGAACACCTTTGCTCATGCCCTTCCATTTTCCAAGAACTATTCCCCAATCACCTTGTCTGTTTTTTATCAGAACTGCACGCTCACCTTCTCTCGGATTCAAGGTTGGAATGGCATAAGGTGCCTTAACCTTAATGGGAAAAAATAAATTTTATCAACATCTTTAATTCATATAGCTGGTCTTTGACGCTTTGGTAATTGGTGAAAACATTCTGTAAAAAGACATCCTGGAGTGACTGAGGACAATGGATCCAAATAAGATCCAAATTCCTCAGGTTAAAGAGCTGACAAAGCTGACTTTCCAACGTACCTGTAAAGGGGACATCACTCCAATCTGGCTTGCTAATGAACATGATTGAATGTTCATGCCTATAAACCCTTGCTTTTAAACAAGGCTGAACTTTCATGCCTATAAACAATGCCGTTAAAAATGGTGAATATGGACTTACAATTTATTTTAGTTAGAGACCAAACAAGGCTTTTTGTCCCCTTCCCACTTAAAACAGATCTGCATCAGTCAAATTTGAAAAAATATAGGGTTATTAACCGTTAATTATGAACAAGAGGCCCAAGAGGGCCAGTATCGCTCTACTTCTATTAGTCAAAAATGAAATCTCAAAACAGCCCCGCTCCTGGTGGCCATGCTCTTTCACCAATCACCATAGCTTGAAGGAATCTCGTAGAGACTAAAGCCAATATAAGCCAATATAAGGCTTACAACCCCGCTCCCCTGGCAGCTATATTTTAAGACTAATCAGCATGGCTTGATGGAGTCTAATAAAGAGTCACCCAAAGAACGTTTCTACAAAATTATTTGAAAATCGGCCAGATACTTTCGTCCGAGAAGAACTTTTAAGTTTTCACTATGGCAAAACAGCTCTGCCCCTGGTGGTCATGTTTTTCGAACAATCAACATGGCTAAAAGGAATTTGATAGAGGGTCACCCAAGGAACATTGCTACAAAATTATTTGGAAATCGGCCTGCCACTTTCGGAGGAGAAGAATTTTTAAGTTTTTAGCCATTTAAGGCAAAATAGCTCCGTCCCCTGGCCGCCATAGTTTTTGAGCAATCACCATGGCTTGAAGGAATCTGATAGAGGGTCATCCTATGAACATGTCTACAAGATTATTTGAAAATCGGCCTGACGCTTTGGGAGGAGAAGATTGTTTAAGTTGTCACTGTAGCCATATAAGGCAAACTAGCCCCGCCCCCTGGCGGTCATGTTTTTCGACCAATGAACATGGCTTGATGGATTCTGATAGAGGGTCACCCAATGAACATTTCTACAACATTATTTAAAAATCGGCCTAACACTTTCGGAGGAGAAGTTTTCACTATGGCCATATAAGGCAATATATCCCGGCCCCCTGGCGGCCATGTTTTTCGACCAATCAACATGGCTTGAATGAATCTGATAGAGGGTCATCCAAGGAAAATTTCTCCAAAATAATTTGAAAATCGGCCAACCAGCTTAGATTTATAGCGTTTTCTTTCGGTTGCCATGGAAACCAGAATTTTGCATGGATCCAAATATTTGAAGGAATTCAGGAAAGGACGTTAAGAGGATGCTTCCTATGAAGTTTCATCTCAATTGGATAAGTGGTTAGGGAGGAGAAGTCGTTCGAAACAAAAAGTTGACGCATGCACGCACGGACGCACGACGGATAATTTGCCATGACATTTGAGCCAGTGGAGCTAAAAATCTCTATAAATGAAAGAATATTTATTTAATAGAGTTGAAAAGGAATTCGCTGTCTGCTGTGTTTGCATCAAATTGTGTCTTCATGTCGGAAAGGGTTAAGTCAACATCTTACATAATAAGGGGCAATAACTCCAGTGTGTCTATGGTAATCAACATTGTACCCGATATAGAAACTTTTGTATATATAACTGACATATATAAAGAACTAAATAATTTAAAACACTGTATTAAATTAACTTAGCAGACGAATTAAGATATAACTAGAACTATCACTGAATGTGATGAATACCCCCACACAGCACTTTGTCACAAAAACACTGTGGGTATCCATACCTGCTACTTCTAACACAAGGAGCTTCCTATAAAATTTAATTGAAATCCTTCCAATGATTGCTGGGAAAAAGTGGAACTCAAATGTTGGAATACCATGTATAATGATAAAGGGGGCTGGCTATAACTTTGTTAACAGACATCCAAGAAGAATGTCATCATGCACTGTACATCTCATCTTGGTATAGAAACTTCCTATAAAATGTCATTGAATTCCGACCAGGGGAATTAGAAATAGTGCGGACACGAATTTTGGTATATAACACTTTGTACAATAATCAAGGGTGACATAACTTTGTCAAAAATGTCATCAGGTACTGCACACCTCCTCTTGGTATATATCCTGACGGTATTTTAAGACCAAAAACACCACAGAGACAAGCCTGCACCAGTCAAGACATATTTACAACCATTCATTGCTGAGAAATAGTGCTGACACGAATGTTGATTTATAACACTATGTTTAAGAATAAAGAGGTCATAACTCTGTCAAAAATCATGCAACTGGAAATCAATCAGGCAGGCTCTGCAATCTCCTCTCGGTATAAAAGTGTCCTACAAAATATCATTGAATTCCATCCAGTGATTGCTGAGAAACAACGCGGACAAATAAGCGGACCTACTGACCAACACATTGACTCCTATATACAATCCCAAAACTTCGTTTGTCGAGGTATAAAAGCTAAATAAAAACATTATTTACTTACTTGAGTTGGTAATGGAAGTTGGTCTGATGCTATGAGATGGCCAATGGCGGCCATCTTGTCGTGGTAATATATTTGAACGACAGATTGCAGAAGTTGGGGACTGTGGATTGTTCTGGCGGTAAGTTCTACTCGCCCTCGATGGTTCTTCAACCTGCAATAAAGATAATTACAATATAATACAAAGAACACTCAAGTGTGGGATAAAGATAGTGAACAACTTACCTGATATCGCAGTGCCGTGCGTATTACGGTTAACATCCTTCAAATTTCAATAATATATTTTTTTTATTGCAAATTGTATAATGACCTCTTTTCTCATGGATCGATTCAGACAATTTATAAGCCTCGACTGGCGATTTGAATTAAATTGAATCTAAGGTATGGAATCATATAAAGTTACAATGACTGACAATTACTGGGGCTAGACTCATAGTTTTTTTTGGTCAGGATATGCAGTTAGATCTGTATCGCTTATAGGCGGACAAGACTGATGAGACCGTGACTAGCTCTCCGGAGTCTTCTCCGTTCGCAGACGCAACAAGGCCCTGATTGGACAGACGCGAATCATATATAACTTACCTGTGTGTTGACACGCTGCATGTATTGTCGACACCAGGTGGCAACCTTTCCATTGCTACAGGGCCCCACAGCTGTTGAACCGTCTCGGGTATGTTGACCGTTTCATATTTGCCTCTGTCCAAAAACAACAAAATCTCGCCACGCGTGGGACGTGTAAACTCTCCCGTCACCTGAAGGACGTCTTCTCTGCCGAGTTTCAGGTTCGTGTTAATTGACCCTGCTTCCATTGTCTCCTCAATCAGTTGACACATGTCAATGTAGTTCTCGCCGATCGCCGTTTTCGACGTACAGCACGGACAAATTGGAGGAGCGTACGATGCGTAAACGGAAAATTTCAGTTTGTTCGCAACGTTTGTCCCAAACCCAAATCTGATGGGTTTATTAAATGTTAAAGTTGGTCTGTAGGAGGCTTTCATTGAGACAAGCGGTTTGCCCGTTTTTCTGTCAGCGCTTCGCTCGACCGTAAGGCCAATTTTACCCCTTTGGATGTCTTTCAAGTGTAGTTGGTATGTCTGTAGAGTAACCAGCGTATTGCGTGTCGACACGGCGTAGGCATCATTAAAGGTCATTTGATAAAGGATGCCGTCGGGAGGCTGACCTCTGTACATAGCACCGTACTGGGTGAAATTTTCACTGAAATATTGCCTCCAGAAATCCTTGGTAGTAGCCTGCGAATTGTTCAGTTTGGACCCTTCACTTCTGTCGTTGACGCTGTCGTCATGGTTGAAGAGGTTTCCGATGAATTTCATCATATCTTTCTCGTAGATCATAGGATTGAGTTGATGACTATGCCACATTATGTCGATATCATAACATGGTACAATGAACTCATCAGGCAACTGTTGCTTCATATAAATGAACTTCTGGTACCTCACTAAACACAACTCCAAGTATTTGGTATCACTGTAATGGGGTAGTGAAACTTGATAGAAGAAAACATTCTGTCTCATTGCTGAGCTTACTACATCGTATGTGAGAGAAGACTGGAAGTTAACCAATTCTTTGGGATATGACGGATTATCTAGATTCACTTCAAACGGTATGTTTGGGTACTTCTGGCTCCAACGCTTCTCCGATTTCTGAAGTGATGATTTGAATTCCTTTGGCCCTCTAAGTGTGTGATTAATTAGTTCTCCAACCAGTGCATGGCAATCCCGAGAATATTTTCTCGGCGATAGCATGTGACAGTGCCAGATCCATTCAATATCCATTGGCGCCGACAAACATTCATCCTTGCAATCATGTGCGAGTGGTAACCAAAGCTTTTCGTATCTGTATAGGGCAAACTTTAAACATTCTTGGTCTTTCAGTTGTCGAATGCCATTTATTGTCCGTAAGAAGTCTATTTGATTGAGGCACTGTTGCTTTAGATTAATTTTAAATGGATAGTCCTTTGGCCGGAACGGTTTACCCATGACTACGAATCTGAAATACAAAATATGTAGGTTTCACATTAACACTTTCATTGTTATACACGACTTTTCAAACCCCTGCTTTCAAAACCCTGAATGTTTAAAGATACTTTCTGAACTTGATAAATATTTATTGTGTTTTTACGTCGTGTATTTCTATATAGACTGATAGCCAATTGGTTGAAGGAAGACGAATGACGCATGTCGCATTGATACTTTTTCAAACGTCGGAAAAAATGTTGGCTGAAATTGGGGTTCGTACTTACCCTGTATTGACAGCCCACGTCGCTACTACCTGAACTACAGGGGACCAGCTCATTTACTATATAACCAAAGGGCCATGATGGTCCTTAATCGCTCACCTGAATTATGCAATGTGATTTCTAATGAAAAACACATCAAGACAATTATTCTGACAAAGATTGAAAATGCAACCTCCAGTGTTAACAAGATTTCCCTTCAAGTTTGCATTGTGACCTATTGTTTTGTTTACCTGATATGACACATATTCGATAATTGATTAGATATCATCAAGACAAACATTCTGACGAAGTTTCAACTTGCTCAGAGTAAAAATGTGGCCTCCGGAGTTTTAACAATATTTTCCTTCAATTTGGCCTAGTGACCTAGAATTTAACCTAATACGACCCATATTTAAACTTGGCCTAGATATCAATAAGACAAATGATTCTGACCAAATTTTAAGATGCTGGTGCAAAACATGCGGCTTCTGCAGTGTTGACACGATTTTCCTTCAATTTGGCATAGTGACCTAGTTTTTTAACAGACATGACCAATATTCGAACTTGGCCTAGATATCATTAATATAAACATTCTGACCAAATGTTAAGCTGGTGAAACAAGAAAATGCGGCTTCTACAGCGTTAACTATATTTCCCTTCCATTTGGCCTAGTGACCTACTGACATGACCAATATTCGAACGTTTGCCATCCAAATCAGTAAGACATTCGGAGAAAGTTTCAACATGCTCAAATTAAAAATGTAGCCTCCAGAGTGTTAACAAGATCTGACTTCAATTTGGCCTAGTGACCTAGTGTCTGACACAATATGACCCATTTTCGAACTTGACCTAGATATCATTAAAACAAACAAATTTCAAAATGCTGAAGCAAAAATTGGGGCCTCTAGAGTGTTAACATGATTTCCCTTCAATTTGGCCTAGTGACATAGTTTTTGACCTCATATGACCCAGTTTAAAACTTGTCCAAGATTTGATGGAGATGAATGTTCTGATAAATTTGCATACATATCTGATGCAAAATGTAGCCTGTAGAGTGTTTACAAGGCAATTGTTGACGACGCACGTCTGACGGACGTCGGACACAATGTGATCACAATAGCTCACCTTGAGCACTTCGTGCACAGGTGAGCTAAAAAGTAGACGTCTATCGTTATATAGGGCAGTCACAGAACCTAAGTTGTTTATCGTTGGGTTTAATTGGAATGAAGCCAGCAAGCAAAACAACAGTGGGTACATATTTTGGCTTAAGATAAATATGTCAGACATACTATAAATAATACCGGCTCGGTTTCTAGTTTGCCGTCTGCGTTTTATCATAACAGAAGAGATGCATGTAAGGTTATAAGAAGTCTTATCGTATCCGCGTATAATACAGACTCGATAAAGCGTGTGCACACGAACTGTAGTAATCATAACATTGCAAAATTCAACCGTTTTATGAGTCAAACGAATGGAAATGTCATAACAAATAGGAATGTATATATACTTTATTCACTAGAAAGACGAGAGTCTCGTTTGTAATGTGTAATACATGTCTACATGTACTATAGCTATAGACGGATTTTCTGATAAAATGCCTGATAAATTAGTCATAAAATAGGCCGAATTATTTGTCCATATTTGATTGAAATAAAGTATTTAATCTAGTACAAATCCTCTCTGCTTGGACCAGATTTTAACAGCTCTGTTGCAGACATAATGATTAAATCAGAAATTCCTTACAAATAAATAGTAAGTTAATAGCGCACTCCTGATATATTCAATTAGGGGAATAGTGTTTAACCCTTTCCTTCCTATAGACGTTTTATGACGCCTCTGCAGCAGACGGATTTTTGAAAACATAGTGACAAATGAAGAAATTGCTCAAAACGAGCAATTTCTCCTTTTGCCACAATGTTTTCCACTTTTAGTCGTAGGTTATCCATTCAGTTTTAGAGATTTTCTAATTGTTGACAAAAAATGTTCAAAGTCGTCTGCTGCAGAATTGTCGTATGAGGGAAAGGGTTAATAACCCATTCAGAGTTAATGAATTCCTCAAGTAAGTCGTGGTTTACAAAACAATCCGACGTATACGTGTGACAAGTGTTAACCCTTTCCCACATACAACAACCCTACAGCAGACGATTTTGAAATTAAATCAGAACAATTATGATAAATCCTCTTTAGATGAAAGTGCAATTATTGAAAAAAGCAATTTCTACATTTGTCACAATGTTTTCACAAGTCGTCTGCTGTGGGAATGGGTTAATTAATAAGGATCAGTGTGCGTTATTGTCTCATAATTCAAATTCAAACGTATAATGTTATTCAGAAGTTTTAAACAAGAGGGCCATCATGGCCCCTGGATCGCTCACGTGAGTTAAGCTAATCATATAGTCAACGACAATAACTCATTTCGCGATTAGGTTAGCAAATACTTGAGTGTTAACAAGATTTTCCATTTGGCATTGTGACCCGGTTTTCAGACTGTTATCAAGAGTTTCCTTCAATTCGGCCTAGTGATCTAGTTTTTATACCTCCTTCGAAGAAGATGGGGGTATATAGGAGTCACTGTGTCGGGCTGTCTGTCTGTCTGACGGTCGGTCGAAAGCCATATTTTGTCCGGCCTATTTCTTAAAACCACTGGGTGGAATTCAATAAAAGTTTACATGAAGCTTCTATATCATGAGAAGGTGTGCATATCCTAAGGGTTACAATTGCATGTTATTTTACAGAGTTATGGCCATTTTACTTATTAAATTATGGTGTAGGTCAAGGTGCTGTTTAGGGGGTATTTATCATCTTCAGTGATAGTTCTAGTTGATCTAGTTGTGACCGGACACATGACCCATCTTCAGAGTTAGCCTTGATATAAAAACAAACACCAATTCAGACTATGTTTCAACATGCTCAAATTAGAAATACGGGTTCCAAAGTGTAAACAAGACGAATGTTTGACGCAGAGCGTCAAAGAGAAGCCGCAATTTTTCGTTGTTCATGTTGAAATAAGAAAAAAGAACATTTAAATCCACAAACAACTGTAGACGGTAATACGCTGACATATTTATCCCTTTGAAGACTGTTGGATACTTCGCAATACTAAGCAATACAAGGATATTTACCTTGTGATTCGTATGATTAAGATTAATAAACATTGAAATTATATGAATGAAAACTATTATTTAAATTAGTAACAACATCAAAATCAAATTTAAGCCAAGATAAATGTGTACACATTTCATTAATTGTTTGTAGATAACCTAATGTATAGGTATGAATATAAAATTTATAATGTTATAAACAAATTTTCATTTCAACGTACTAAGTCTGTGAATCTCACAGAAACACCCATTTCAATATACCAACATGTTAAAGTAAATTAAAGAATGAACCGTTTGTGTATGTACTGAAACTAGAAACGTCCGTTTGTGTATAAGTATATTTCCAATATTTGCGATTTTTTATTGCGACTAGCTAACCCGGCACGACGTAAACTTTCCTCTACCAAATTGGTTGTTGTATGTGGGAAACGGTTAGCTGCTGAACATGTATTTAAATGTTTAGCTGTGTTAAATATTTGTATTCCTTTTAAATTGTTTATTTAAATCGTCATACATGTGTATTATTAGACAAAGGTGTCAGACCAAATGGGAACTTAGCTAAATTGTGCGTATATACTATAAATTACCTCCCTTTAAGTACTACCACGATTTTTTTTCTTGTGATTCGTATGAATAAGTTTGATAAACATTTACATTTCAACTAGACGGCAACATTTATTGTGAAACAGATATTTCTGTGGTTTATATATGTTCATGTCTGCACTTCTTCATCTAGAATTACTGCGTAATATATTATAGCATGTAAGGAACGGAATGGCATTAATGCCGAGCGCAAGGGTAAACAACGCCAATCAACAACAACAAGAAACAGATTACATTTACTGCGTGCCTTCTCTTGTTCACTGTTCAAGATACAGTATGAATTTCGCTTAAATAAATGTTTAACTGTGTTAAATATGTGTATTCCCTTTAAATTGTTTATTTAAATCGTCATACATGTGTATTATTAGACAAAGGTGTCAGACCAAATGGGAACTTAATTAAATTGTGCGTATATACTTCAAATTACCTCCCTTTAAGTACTACTAGGATTTTTTTATTGTGATTCGCATGAATAAGTTTGATAAACATTAACATTTCAACTAGACGGCAACATTTATTGTGAAACAGATATTTTGTTCATGTCTGCACTTCTTCATCTAGAATTACTGCGTAATATATTATAGCATGTAAGGAACGGAATGGCATTAATGCCGAGCGAGAGGGTAAACAACGCCAAACAACAACAACAGGAAACAGATTACATTTACTGCGTACCTTCTTTTGTTCGTGGTTCCCGGTTTAACATACTATCGAACTAAAAAAAGCGTATGAGGCAGGTAACCAATTCAGTTTACTGTTTAGACAAGATACAGTATGAATTTCGCTTAAATAAAAATGTACATACATTCAATTAATATACTGGCCTTTGTTGTTTTTAATTTGTAAAACTCACACATGTATATAGAGTGTAAAAGGGATGTTTTAAAAGTAATTACCTTAAATTAATGTACTTAGAAAGGACAAAGAGAAATCAAGATATGTGGTCACGCTGGCAGGTCTAAATATTCTCCTTGACCGAAAATTAAAAGCGTCCCAACAAGATTTTTTCTTAGTTTGACCTTATGACCTAGTGTTTGACCCGGCATGGTCCATATACGAAATAGGCCTAGATAGCACCAAGAAAATAATTCTGATAAAGCTTCCAACTGCTGAAGCAAACATACAGTCACTATAGGTTACCCAGATAATTCTTAAATGGCCTAGTGGCCTAGTTTTTGACCGGATATACCGTTTATTCGAACTTAGCCTAGATATTATCAGGACATTTATTGTGACAGTTTCAACATACTCAAAATATACTGCGTCATCCAGAGAGTTAACAAGATTTTCCTTCAATATGACCTTGTGACCTGACATGACCCGTATTCGAACTAGGCCTAGCAATCAGGAAGATAAACACGCTGATTAAGTTTCATGAATATTGTGGGATAAAAGTGGCATCTAGAGTGTTAACAAGCAAATTATTGACGATGAACGCCGGACAAACTGAGACGTTCAAAAAAGTTCACCATGAGCAATTCGTGGTCAGGTGAGCTAAAGACTGAAGAGAATAAATGGCTAATAGTTTATTCGGATCGGACTGCGCAGATGCAGGACTCACGAATGCATCTTACGACTGGTGTTCCTGTGATGCGGCTCAAATGTAGTCAGGTATATATAGTTCAGCAACAATCATCTGCCAGTTATAGCGCGTTCTAATTAGAACTTCACGGAAACTTAATTAAACCCAATTTCAAATGCAAATCTGATGGGTTTTATATCCTTCTATGTCCAACTAGTTCCTATCAAAATGAACCACAGAATAATAAAATAGCATTTTTTTTAAGTTTACACGTAGATTATCTTTTTTTATTTTTTTATTTTTTATTAACAATGATTAATTACATTGTTAAACCTTTCCTAATACGGAAGACTTTTGAAGAATTTGCAGCAGAGGTTACTATGAAAAGAAGAAATTGGTCACTGAGAAATGTGTCCTTTCCCCTAAATGTCTGAAAGAAATTTATGATTGCATTTGCCCTGATTTTACATAAAACGTGTTCGAACCCGACGATGTTAAAGTCAACCTGGTTAATTGCTATTGAAACCATGCTATCACTCAAGACAGAGGACATTTGAGCTGTACCACAAATAATCCAACATTATGGACTCTGCGTAATGCATCGACCCAGATCAGCCTGCGAGGTCCGCGCAGGCTAATCCGGGCCGACACATTCCATCTCAGGGGTAAAGAGGTATAGAGTAATAAATCCACAGAAGGTGAAAAGTGTCTGTCCGGGTTAGCCTGCGCGGCATGCTTAAGCTGATCCGGGTCGATACTTTCCGCAGAGTCCACAAGGTTGGTTTTCTCGCGGGACGGCTCATTTTAACAGATGAAAGAAGAGATGACGACGCTTTGGATTAAACGGTTTACATTACATGAACGTATCAGTCGTTTGCTACGAAAACACCACGGACACGGGAGGAAAAGTATGGCATCTTGATAATTGGATGTGTAACTTTGAAAAAGAGTTGACATAGGAAAATGTGTTCGTTTTGAACAAATTCTCCATTTGGAACAACGTTTTGATCCATGACTTCGCACAGACGATATTTGTCACCTGCCATTGAACATGACTTTTGAAAACATTGCAATAAAAGGTGAAAATGTTCAAAACGAGCAATTTCACCTTTTATTGCAATATTTTCAAGTCTTTATCAATATAAATCGTTCAGCCTTTTCAAGAGTGTTGAAATTGTTCGTCTGATGACTGTAAAGCAGACGACTTTTGAAAAGTCATGTGAAGTAATGGGTTAAAACTTGTCTGCTTTAATTTAAAGACATCTTAACTCGCCCAAAAAGTCATGTGAAGTAATGAGTTAAAACTTATCTGCTTTAATTTAAAGACATCTTAACCCTTTCCCTCATACCACAATTCTGCAGCAGACGACTTTGAACATATTTTGTCAAATAATGGAAAATCTCTATAATTGAATGGATGACTAAAAGCGGAAAACATTGTGACAAAAGGAGAAATTGCACGTTTTGTGCAATTTCTTCTTTTGTTACTATGTTTTCAAAAAGCCGTCTGCTGCAGAGGCGTCAGAAAACGTCTATATGAGGGAAAGGGTTAACTCGCCCGTCTCAGGGAGAGTTAAGCATACGTGATGATCGGTTCGTAATTGCACGCGTGTACTTTTCCTATGTGTTAATTAAATATTTCCTGTATAATTAGACAGCAGAAAATGAACGGTTAAACTACTTTCCGATACAGACACAGTCGACATTTGACGCCTAAGTAGCAGAATAACTTTTCATCAACCAGGACCCTTTTCTCTATTTCTCGCTACATTTTACATTCCGTTCCGGCTCAAAATCATTCATTTTAACATACTTCTTCGAAAGAGCCTTACATTTAAAGTTCCAATGATGATTTTTTTTCAATTGTAATTAAAAGTGTGACATTGACTGAATTTCTAAAACGGTCAGGAGTGAATATGTATTTTTGTGATTCTAAAACGGTCAGAAGTGAATATGTATTTTTGTGATTCTAAAACGGTCAGAAGTGAATATGTATTTTTGTGATTCTAAAACGGTCAGAAGTGAATATGTGATTTTGTGATTCTAAAACGGCCAGGAATAAATGTGTATTTTTGTGATTCTCAAACGGCAAGGAGTGAATATGTAGTTTTGTGTTTCTAAAACGGTCAGGAGTGAATATGTATTTTTGTGATTCTAAAACGGCCCGGAGTGAATGTGCAGTTTTATGTTTCTAAAATGGCCAAAAGTGAAAATGTAGTTTAATGTTTCGACATCGACCAGGAGTGTATATGTAGTTTTGTGTTTCTAAAACGGCCAGGAGTGAATGTTCATTTTTCTGTTTCTGAAACGGCCAGGAATGAATATGCAGTTAGTGTTTCTAAAACGGCCAGGAGTGAATATGTATTTTTTTTTTAAAACGTGAATGTTCAGTTTTTTGTTTCTGAAACGGCCAGGAACGAATATGCAGTTTTTATTTCCAAAACGGCAAGGAGTGAATATGTAGTTTAGTGTTTCTAAAACGACCAGGAGTGAATATGTAATTTTGTGTTTCTAAAACGGCCAGGAGTGAATATGTAGTTTAGTGTTTCTAAAACGGCCAGAAGTGAATATGTATGTTTTGTTTTTCTAAAACGGCCAGGAATGAAGATGTAGTTTAGCGTTTCTTAAACGGCCAGGAGCGAATAAGTTGTTTAGTGTTTTTGAAACTACCAGGAGTGAATAAGGAGTTTAGTGTTTCTGCATCAACCAGGTTTGTGTTTCTAAAACGGCCAGGTGTGAATGTTCAGTTTTTTGTTTCTGAAACGACCAAGATCGAATATGTAGTTTAGTATTTCTGCATCGACCATCGAGTATATATGTAGTTTTGTGTTTCTAAAACGGTCAATAGTGAACGTTCAGCTTTCTGTTTCTAAAACGGTCAGGAGTGAATATGTAGTTTAGTGTTTCTAAAACGGCCAGGAGTGAAAATGTAGTTTTGTTTTTCTAAAACGGCCAGGAGTGAATATGTATTTTAGTGGTTCTAAAAAGACTAAGAGTGAATGTGTAGTTTAGTGGTTCTAAAACGACTAAGAGTGAATGTGTAGTGTATTGGTTCTAAAACGGTCAGGAGTGAATATGTAGTTTAGTGGTTCTAAAACGACTTAGAGTGAATGTGTAGTTTTATGTTTCTAAAACGGCCAGGAGTGAATATGTAGTTTAGTGGTTCTAAAACGACTAAGAGTGAATGTGTAGTTTTATGTTTCTAAAACGGCCAGGAGTGAATATGTAGTTTAGTGGTTCTAAAACGGTCAGGAGTGAATATGTAGTTTAGTGTTTCTAAAACGGTCAGAAGTGAATATATAGTTTAGTGTTTCTAAAATGGCCAGGAGTGAATATGTAGTTTAGTATTTCTAAAACGGCCAGGAGTGAATATGTAGTTTAGTGTTTCTTAAACGACGTGGAGTGAATATGTAGTTTAGTGGTTCTAAAACGACCAGGAGTGAATGTGTAGTTCAGTGGTTCTAAACGACGAGGATTGAATACGTAGATTAGTTTTTCTAAAACGACCAGGAGTGAATATGTAGTTTAGTGTTTCTTAAACGACCATGAGTGAATATGTAGTTTAGTGGTTCTAAAACGACCAGGAGTGAATGCGTAGTTTTGTGTTTCTAAAACGACCAGGAGTGAATGCGTAATTTTGTGTTTCTAAAACGACCAGGAGTGAATATGTAGTTTAGTGGTTCTAAAACGACCAGGAGTGAATGCGTAGTTTTGTGTTTCTAAAACGACCAGGAGTGAATGCGTAATTTTGTGTTTCTAAAACGACAATGAGTGAATATGAAGTTTAGTGGTTCTAAAACGATCAGGAGTGAATAGTAGTTTTGTGTTTCTAAAACGACCAGGAGTAAATATTTAGTTTAGTGTTTCTTAAACGACCAGGAGTGAATATGTAGATTTGAGTTTCTAAAACGGCCAGGAGTGATTGAGTAGTTTTGTGTTTCTAAAAGGCTAGGAGTGAATGCTAGTACGCAGGTTTGTTCGTCTAAAACGGTCTGGAGTGAATGTGCAGTTTTGACTATTACGGTTCTTTTTTTCTAAAATGGCTAGCGCAAGGAGTGCATATGAATTTTTATATTTCAATATTTCAAATGGGCTAAGAGCGAGTATGCAATTTTGTGTTTCTTAAGCAGCCAGGAATGAATGTGCAAATGTTGTGTTTCTAAAACGACTACAATTGAATATAGTTTCCTGATTGGAGTGAACATCCAGTTTGGGACTTCTAAATGGGCTCGGTGTGCCTATGCCCATTTTTGTTTCCTAAAAGGTAATTGCAAGGCATGAATATTAAGTTTAATGTATTTAAAATGGCTATAAGCAAAAATGCAGCTTTGGCTTTCTTAAAAAGCTACGAGTGAACATGCATTGTGTTTCTCTAAAAAGACTAGGGTGAATATACAGTTTTAATATCTTTTAAAAAGGCTTGGAGTAAATACATGTATGCAGTTTAGAGGTGTGTCTAAGGCAACATGGACTGTAAGCATGTTATGTTGAATGATTCCAGTCTAGTTTCTGACTATAACCAATGTTCAAGTGCGTCATAACTTTGAAGGCATTATCTATTATTGAGTATAAGTCCTCATTTGATCCAGTATTTCATGCTAAGGCACTCGTCCTACTTTGATTAATAAATAATTTTCACGATGGATAAATCTAATTATAGTAACTCACTCCAAACATCACGCAAAATTTGACGCATAAAGCAAAAAGCGAACACTATCCGGGGAGCTGGGGGGCATACCGTGTATCTTTATTACAATGTACGCAATAAATGATATAGGTATAACTGATATGCTAAATCGAGAAAAAATGGTAAAAATAGCTTTTATGAAGCTTTCATAGATATGCTGTAAATACGAACGTTTACTAACTTCAACATGAAAGGGTTAACACAAAATATTTCTAGCTTTGAACATATTTTTCAATCAGATTAATGAGCCGCGCCAGGCAAAAGGGAACTTGTTGTAGCCAACGATTGGACGTAACCCTTTCCTACGTACAGACGCTTTCTAGCGCATCGAGTGCAGTCGACTGTTGACAACATTGTTGCCAAAGACAATATTGTTCACCATGAACAATGTGTTTACATTTATCATTTCATTTATAGAGACTTTTCCTATTTAAGACTAGATATTTTCAAGGTCGTCTGCTGCATATTTGTTTTATGTTGGAAATGTTCTTTATGGTTATAACTATTGACATTAAAAACGTGGTTCTTTTAAATATATGTTTAGAGCAGAGGGCAAAGTGAGCATGTGCAGGTACGGTGGATTATTTACCTATTCCGCTAGCCCCGGTACCTCATTAAGTAGAGACGCGGGCTGTCCATCCAGCGGTTTTGAGTTCAAACCCCAGCTCGACAAAACATTATTTCCGATGTTTGGCAAAAGTCAATGCGCCAAGCGTCATTCGTCTTCCAGCAATGGGCTAACAGTCTAATTGGAGAAAGCAGCCAGTTGCTTGAAAATGCTATGTAGAGAACTGCTGTGAGAAAGCCAGGAGACACGTGTAGTGTATATGAACTGACCCTCGTGATATGACTTCACTCTTTCAGCGCCAAAGGCAATATTGAGGTTTTTACAAACAATACTGATTCAGGTGAGTGAGCTGTCTCACCTGAAATCAGTATTGTTTGCCTTTTAGTTACCAAAATAGTCCAAAACTTTAATAAATTGAAAAATGAACACACCCGGTTTTGAACATGGAATGAATGAATGTATATTGTTTTATGGCGCATCGACAGCTAAGGTCATTTAGCGCGCAATTAAATTTTATTATTCATGATCCCTGGGTAAACAAACCAGTACTAGGCTAGAAAATGTGCCTTGCCCAAGGGCACTCCACCATGACCGTAGTGCCGCGACTGGGGATCAAACCCGGGACACCCGGTTTCGAAATCCCCGACGCTAACCACTCGACCACAGCGGATTCCTTTGAACATGGAAGAGTCTACTTTAAACAATTCGGCGCTGAAAGAGTTAAACATGTGTTGAAAACGGCGTTAAACCCAAATCAATCAATCAAACCATAAAACCTTATCAAAATGTTCCCATGTGCATTAAGGTCCTTTTTCTCTGGACGAAAGTCATTCAGATTGCAATAAGTCATCTGTATGAGGTAAAGGGTTAACTAGAGGTCAGTCAGGTAATGTCTTCAGGCAACATTGTGTTTCAAAATATGAGGGTCGAATCAAGCTATATGTAGGTACAGTAATTACCATATCTTATTAAAATCAGACCAAACAACTTCACAGTGTGTCTAATCAGAGACATATAAACACATGTTTATATGTCTCTGGTCTAATTCATCGTCAGACACCCGCGGCTGTTAACGCCGCTATGCTCCAACATAGCCCATGGGATTTTCACCGTCGTTTCGACGTTTAGACAGAACAGAATAGATACACATAAACCAATCGAAATGACGCTTACATTTCGGATACTCTACTACGTGGAGAAGCATAGAAAAATGAGGGATCTGATTGGCTGTTTGGCACAATACAACGTTGCGCTGCATCCAATCAGAAAAAAATATTAACTATCTGTCAAAACGGCGAAACGGCAGTGAAAAAACCCATGGGCGATGTTGGAGCACAGCGGAGCCACCAACCGTGGGTGTCCGACGCTGATATAATGCAGCGAAGTTTAGTTCTGGGTTTAATGAGATTGCTAGTTACCCGTTTACCCGATAGTCTGCTGATAATGTGACACATCGGGGTCGGGGACATGCTACGAAACTCTGACGATAGTCTTTTTGTAAGATATGGTTTAACCCTCTCCCACATACTACACAACTGCAGCAGACGACTTTGAAAACATTAAGACAAAACTATGGAAAGACTATAAACGAAAGAAAAGTATTCAAGTTAAGAACATTGTGACAAAATGAGACATTGTTCAATGTAAGCAATTTCTTCTTTTCCCAAGATGTTTTCAAACATGTTTTTCTGCTGCGTCTGTATGCGAACAATTTTGACATAGGGAATGACAGTCTGTTATAATCGCTCGAATTTCATTCGCGCATGTTGCTTTAACCCTTACCAGAATACAACATATTAATACGCAGCAGACGACTTAGAAAACACATATTCAAAACATACTGAAACGACTCTCTATCAATTAACACTTTCCCTCATATAAACGCTTTCTGACGCCTCTGCAGCAGGCGGCTGTTTGAAAACATAGTGACAAAAGAAGAAATTGCACAAAACGTGCAATTTCTCCTTTTGACACAATGTTTTCCACTTTTAGTCATAGGTTATCCATTCAATTATAGAGATTTTCTATTTTTTGACAAAATACGTTCAAAGTCGTCTGCTGCAGAATTGTCGTATGAGGGAAAGGGTTAATAAAATAACAATTATTCAATGTCGAGGCAATAGTAGGTAAAACCGTCTGCTGCAGAGTCAACAGAAAGCATCTCTATGATGGAAAGGTTAAATATGGAAATGCATGAACGACTTTGATCGATTATTACACCCTGTACATGTGAAAGGGTAAAGTGAAAAAGCTTCATAAAATCAAAAAGAACAACGTCCAGCCATTAATGATGAACTAAAATGTTGAGATCTAGATCTACATAAATGAACTTGGTTTACATCTAGTATAGTCAATCCTTCAAACGTGAAATACAAATAATAACAAAGATGTTCGATGTGTCGCCTGCCAATATTTTGTCAGTAAGTAAATGCGCGACGGACAGACGGACGGCACATAATTGATTCCTAATTTGTCTCCCTAGCTACTAAGATATAGTCGACACACAAATCTTTATTTGTATGGTTTCAAACACATTAACCCTATCCACCATAGAAATTCTGCAGCAGATGACTTTGTAAAAACCTCCGAGTCTAAATAAAATATGTCTATGTCGAAATAAATGTATAATCTTTGAGTCCGGTTGAAAACACTGTGGCAAAAGAGAATTCTGCCTTTACCGTATATAATGTTTTCAAAAGTTGTCTGCTGATGACGAGTCTTTACGTTGGAAAGGGTTAATAACGTTCAACCTCAGTATAGACAACGTACCCGACTGTTGAACGACGTTTTATAAAATATCTTGGATATATATGTAAACAACTATAGCCCCACCCAGATATGCAATCGGGTATATTTAGAATATAAAACTATAGGCATTTACGCTATTAGATACAAGTAGAATAACTTGACAGATTTTTATCTTAAACATAAATAAATATTCAAACGTACTCATTCGTAACAAACTAGACATACGGCGTGTAATGCATATAGGTGAAGTGAGAATATAAACGAATATATGTAAGATCTACATACCTTGTGTATGCCTGTTGAGCATGGCAAGTCAGTTCAATACCAACTCTATGCTATGATCATATGCACAGGGAGAATTCTGTCTATAAATATCCGAGTTTTCCTCTTCCCGGCGACCAGATCAATACATCCATGAAAAATCCAGTCGAATGAATGAATATTGGATTTTTTCTAACACTTGAGTATATATATGTGTGGAGCGATGAACGTCGGTTTCGGCTGTGTCCGCCCTAAAAATAACTCGTTTATTGTACCGTGGAATTTTAGGGGCATTTCCCGTGACGTGATTTTCGTTTACCTGGCACGGAGGGGGGAGTGCTGTTGTTTGTTGACGTTGTTTTCCCCTCGCACTCGGAAATATTGCGATTTGGCAAGCAAAAGGATGTGGGGGGACTGGTAGATCTATACTACTGTTCTTTACATGTAAACTTACGGGTTATACAGGTTTACCCCTTTCCCTCATACGACAATTCTGCAGCAGACGACTTAGAACGTATTTTGTCAAAACATAGAAAATCTCCATAATTGAATGGATAACCTATGACAAAAAGTGGAAAACATTGTGGCAAAAGGAGAAATTGCACGTTTTGTGCAATTTCTTCTTTTGTCACTATGTTTTCAAAACGGCGTCTGCTGCAGAGGCGTCATAAAGCGTCCATATGAGGAAAAGGGTTAAACACCCTCCCACATACACAAGAAAATCTGCAGCAGACGACTTTAAAAACATCTAGGCGAAAAATGGAAATACTTTAGAAGTGAAATTACAACTATCCAATAGAGTTGAAAATATTGTGACAAAAGGAGAAATTGCTCATTTTGCATTACTGTTAACCCTTTCCCTCATATAGACGCTTTCTAACGCCCCTGCAGCAGACAGCTTTATGAAAACATAGTGACAAAAGAAGAAATTGCTCAAAACGAGCAATTTCTCCTTTTGCCACAATGTTTTCCACTTTTAGTCATAGGTTATCCATTCCATTATAGAGATTTTCTATTTCTGGACAAAATATGTTCAAAGCCGTCTGCTGCAGAATTATCGTATGAGGGAAAGAGTTAAGTCGTTTGCTGTGGATGCGTCAACATGCGTTTGCAGGTAGGAAAGGTTTAATGGTGGCAGTTAATTATAACTGATCGTAACTATTTGACCCATTCCACGAGAAAACCAACATAATGGACTCTGCGTAATGTATCGACCCAGATCAGCCTGCGCAATCCGCGCAGGCTAATCCGGGCCCAGGTATAGAGTTTACGAGTCCGGAATTTATAGGAGGCGAAACGTGTCTGCCCGGATTAGTCTGCGCGGCATGCTTAGGCTGATCCGGGTCGATACTTTACGCAGAGTCCACACTGATGTGTTTCTCGTGAAACGGCTCATCTGTGAAAGTGAATACCGAACACGGAGGAGTATTACTACTACGATTGAATTTTTCACAAATAATGAGCTATAACGGACTACCCAATTGAAACGTTGAGTTCCCTGTTTAAAAGCAACCACTTAATTATTATATATCGTCTGATTATTTTAAATATTTATTACTTTATCAGCAGTATATGTATATATTTTGACTAATGTACGTACAGTTTGTAAATAGTTATCATTGTGATGTATGGATCTATTATGTATGGCCAATGGTATCTGTATTTGCCGAATGCCTAATACAAATTGAGTTGAGTCGATTTTTTTTTTTTTAATAATTCAATTTTTTTCTTCTAATTTATACGTCTTAATTTGCACTGATTTGTGGATTCACAAGCCGCCCGTCCCATAACGCAGTTTTATCCGACATCGAGGTCTGTACAAATGACTGAATTACACCCGCAAATAATTCCTGAAAGTGTTCACAGTCACATCAGGTAAAATGACGCCATTAACTCTGAATATTTACGTCATTTTATGAACGATTGACGTCAGCCTGTCAGATAAACATGTCTGTCTTATAACTCGGTACATTGAACGATCTGCATTTCGGATAAAAAGTTCCCCTTGATAGTTCATGTTCTTATTAACGCTTGCCATTAACTTTGCATTCATTGTATTGCATTGCATTGCTGATTTACAAGACCGTTCTCAATTTGGTACCAATATACATGAATGACATTTTAATATTTTCGGATAATAAATATCACCCTCTTCGCTCACAATCCAATAACAATTTAGCATTGACCTACACACCTAGAACAAATTACATTTCATTCATTTAGATATTTTGGTTTTAAAGTCTTGAATATTCCATCACATATAAAGCATCAGTGTCTGTCTTTACAGTATTGAAAATGTATTATATTTGTATTTAATGGCATCATTTTTCATTTAAATGTTCATGTTCTTTAATGTAATGTTTGTGTGTGTTATAATATTATTGAAGGCCAATATGAAAATAAAATATGTATAGCCATCGTTTAATTGTCTGGTATATGTCTTAGATGTAACCTTAAAACAAAAAGATATTATAATTATTATTATTATTATTTCGTAACATAAGGTCAATCAGCACTGAAACAAGAGGGCCATGAGGCCCTGGAATTGCTCACCTGAGAATGGGCTATTTAAGACTTAACCCTTTCAGCGCCAATGGCAATATCATCAAGACAAACGTTCTCACAAAAAAGTCAAAAATGTGATCTAGTAGTGTTAACTAGATTGTTCTACAATTTGGCCTAGTGACCTAGTTGCAAACATTCTGACAAAGTTTCAACATGCTCAAGCCATAAATGCGGCTTCCAAAGTGTTCACAAGATTTCCCTTAAATTTGGCCTAATGACCTTTTGACAGGACATAACCTATATTCGAACTTGGCCTAGAAATCATCAGGACAAACTTTCTGATAAAATTTCAACATGCTCAAGTTCAAAATGCGGCTTCAAGAGTGTTAACAAGATTTTCCTTAAATGTGTCCTAGTGACCTAGTTTTATTCGAACTTGGCCTAGATATCACTATGACACACATTCTGACAAAGTTTCAACATGCTCAAGCCAAAAATGCGGCTTCCAGAATGTTAACAAGATTTTCATTAAATTTGGCCTAGTGACCTTGTTTTTGACCCGACATGACCCAGTTTCAAACTTGGCCTATATATCACTAAGACAAATTGTCCAACATAGTTTCAACATGCTCAAGCCAAAATTGTGACTTCCAGAGTGCTAACAAGATTTGTCTTAAATTTGGCCTAGTGTCCTAGTGTTTTTGACCGGACATGACCCATATTCAAACTTGGCCTAGATATCATCAGGACAAACTTTCTGACAAAGTTTCAACATGCTCAAGTTTAAAATGTGGCTTCCAGAGTGTTAACAAGATTTTCATTAAATTTGGCATAGTGACCTTGTTTTTGACCCGACATAACCCAGTTTCGAACTTGGCCTAGATTTGATCGAGATATATGTTCTGATAAACTTTCATGAAGATTAGATGCAAAAGGTTGCCTCTAGAGTGTTAAAAAGCAAATGTTGAGGACGGACGGAGGACGACGGACGACGAACGACGGACAAAAGACGATCACAAAAACTCACCTTGAGCACTTTGTGTTCTGGTGAGCTAAACAGCTGCACACAAACACTTTTCACATTTTTAATTGGGGATTTGGTACCGGGCGTCCCGGGTTCGATCCCCGGTCGCGGCACGACGGTCATGGTGGAATGCTCTTGGGCAAGGCACATTTCCTAGCCTTGTACTGGTTTGTTTACCCAGGGATTATGAATAAGTGATATATCTGAAATAATGTTGAAAGCGGCGTAAAATCCCATAATTGTTTTTAAGTTTGGTCTTTGGGGTTTGAACTATCCCAATCTGTTTTAGCAAGGGGCTCTTTAGAGTAAATTGCTATAGTAGTCGAATTGCGAAGACACTCATCGAAATCTAGACTGGAATCAGTCCGTATTGTTAAAGTCTTATTACAAGATCGGCAATAAATTACTTTAATTATCTCTTTCTACAGTAGCTCGCCATTACTGAACACCATCTCGGGTTCAGAAGAATGTCTTGTTATTCGTAGATTGTATGTAATGTTATGATGAATATTTACTTACAAGAGGCCCAAGGGGGCCAGTATCGCTCCACGGGCATTTACGGCAACATAGCCCCGCCCCCTGTCGGTCATGTTTTTCGAACAATCAACTTGGCTTATTTTGAAAATCGGCCTGACACTTTTGGAGGAGAAGATTTTTTAAGTTCTTACTATAGCCATATAAGGCAAAATAACACTTTTTGAGTTTACACTATTTTTGAAGGAATTTAGGAGAGGCCATTGAGAGGATGCTTCCTATGAAGTTTCATCCGAATTGGCCAAGTGGTTAGGGAGGAGAAGTCGTTTGAAGCAACAACAAAATAACGTACGCACGCACGACGGACAATTCGCCATGACATTTCAGCCATTGGAGCTTAGTCAACCGCCAATTAGTCCGTCACTAAATAACAAAATGCGGTATCGTGTTTTGATATTAACCGGAAAATGGATTGTATTTGGCATTACTTACGCAATAGAAAGAACTCCAAAGAAATGTGCTGTTGAAATAAATGACTTACAGAATTGAAAATGAAAATTGTAATTCTACGCTGTCAATAAACGAAGTTAGTAAACTTCGCGTGCAAAGAAATTGGATGTGGTCTAGTGGTAACGACGATCGCCTGGCACGCGGGTTCGAATTCCGGTATTTCTTTTTCTTTTTCACTTTATTTTTCAAATGATTTGATCATATAAGCGGTTCAAAAACATTTTGACTACTCTGTAAATTACTAATTCCAACATATTGAAAATTCATAAACATTAAAAGCACTGCATTTATTTTTTCAGCTATTTTATCGGAAAATCTTTTGGAAAAATAACGTGTTTCAGTTGTTTAGAGATATCAACTAGACGGACGCCTAAACTTTTTTTTTCCTTTAAAATAACAAAAAGAAGTGTGTACATATGAGCTTTTTTACTTTGATGATAGAATTTGACTCTCAATATAGTTATAGTCATTGGTATACGACGGGTGTTCAAATAGTTCGCGGAAAAGGGCTCTTATTTCTATATTATGGCAGATATGTTGCAGGAACTTTTTTCTTACATATCGTTTAATTCAATTACAAAATACCGGCCCAACACGTGTTTACGCTGTCAACGTATCCGTACATGATAACTTCTCTTTGAAAGTCATTCAGTGATGTAATAATACTCTCAATTGAATAAAATACACTTTATATGTTGAAGCCATGATTCTAGAAAATGTGTCTAAACGATTATGTTGGTATGTTAGATAAAGACACATGGACTGCCGAGTGTTTGTGGTATATGATTTATATATATAAAGGGAAATAGCCTGTACATAATGACTAGACAGGGGAACAGAGTTACTCCTCTTAATATATTGGTCATAGTCGGGTAGCCATTGTATAAGTTGACAATAAATTCTTCTTTATCTTGTGGTTTAATCCGGACATCAGAACATAACACTGAGGTAAGCTGTGTATCATGCAGCTCTCTGACGGCGGAGACGTGGAGCAATTGGAGCACTTTTCCGCGAACTTTTTGAACACACCTCGTACAGCGGCCCCTTTTGGTTTTGATATGACACCATGCATCAGGGAGTGTGTTAACTTTTCCACGACCTCTCGGTAAACAAGGGTATTTGCTATAGACCCCCATTCTGTAAATACAATATTGTGATTTCAACTCCAATACTATTCAAAACAAGAGTTGCAGATGCAGCAATGGGAGACATCGGTCAGTTATCCCCCTTTAATACTCTCTACATCTAGCTAGGTCCTATCATTTGGTTTCCTCTGTTTTTATAAAAAAAAAAAAATTGCACTGGATGGTGCACTTATAATTGCATTTTCTTGGCCAACTGTTATTAGATTGATTAGTAATTCCACATTTGTTTTCTTTAAACACTGCTATGTAATTTTTCTCTATTGAATCATCACTTTAATTAACACATTTATGATTAATGTGTACAGAGTAATTGCAATATCTCATTGCGAAATAGCGATAAAGACAAAGGATTCCAACTAAAAGGACCTACCAACTATTTGGTTTTCCTTGGTCTTTATCTGACAAGGGAGATAATATAATTATCACTAATGTCCCTCATTGGATTTTAGCGCGGGAATCAGCATTATATGGTTTAACCCTTTCCCTCATACGACAATTCTGCAGCAGACGACTTTGAACATATTTTGTCAAAACATAGAAAATCTCTTAAATTGAAAGGATAACCTATGACTAAAAGTGGAAAACATTATGGCAAAAGGAGAAATTGCACATTTTGTGCAATTTCTTCTTTTGTCACTATGTTTTCAAAAGCCCTCTGCTGTAGAGGCGTCAGAAAGCGTCTATATGAGGGAAAGGGTTAAGAAATACTGTTTGATTCGAAAAACACGAAACCCGCTTTTAAATATATGATATAAATATATGATAACAATAGTTGTTTAGTTAAATTTAGTACAATAACTTCGCATTTATAAAAATATTCCCATTTTCCTTTTATTAAAAAACTATGGTTTTAATTTACATTTTAATTATAAACAAGAGGGCCAAGATGGCCCTAAATCGATCACCTAATTGATAGTAAATTAGTAGCAAATATTTAACTGCAAATATCTGGAAAATTTTATCAGGTGCAAATGAAACTGAAAGGAGTGGACACTTCTCAAGAAACAGCTTATCAGTAAAGGCCATTTATATCTTGAAATCTAACAAGAACTTTAATAAGAATGGAATTATAAAGTTTTTGTCATTTTGCACCTTTCCTGATGCCGCCTTGCTGCGCTGTTTTTCAACCAAATCAATATGGCTTCAACAGTTTATTTAGAGGGTCACTTAAGAAACATTTCTACCAAATTATCTTGCAATCGCACAAGTAGATTATGGAGGAAAAGGATTTTAAAATTTGGGTATTTTTTCTCACTCTCTGATGCCGCAGCATCCAAAGTTCTCAATGGAATTTAAATCTTTGAACAATTTTGAAAGAGGACCACCAAAGGAACATTCTTGTGATGTTTTGTGGAAATTGGTCTATTGGAATGGTAGGAGTTGGATGTCACTTGTAGCTAAAAGTTCAATTTACCCTTTTTGTGATGACACCTGGTTGATATGATTGCGTAACCAATCAAAACGGCTTAAACAAATTAAATAGAGGATCATTACAGTAAGATTCGTATTATATTTACTTAAAATCAGACAAACACTTTCATAAAAATGGAATTTTCAAATTTTGTCATTTTGCCCCTTTTCTGATGCCGCCTGACTGCCATGTTTTTCGACCAATCAGTATGGCTTGAACAATTTTTATAGAGGGTCACCCAAGGAACATTTCTACCAAATTATATTTGAATCTGACAGGCAGATTCGGAGGAGAAGATTTTTAAAGTTTGGACATTTTGTCACCTTTCTGATGCCGCAGCAACCAAAGTTCTCATTGGAATTTTAATCTTTGAACAATTTTGAAAGAGGACCACAAAAGGATCATTCCTGTGATGTTTTGTAGTAATTGGTCTATTGGAATGGCAGGTGTTGGTTGTCATTTGTAGCTAAAAGTTCAATTTACCCCTATGTGATGACGCCTGGTTGCTATGATTGTGTAACCAATCAAAACGGCTTTAACAAATTAAATAGAGGATCATTAAAGTAAAATTCGTTTTATATTTTCTTAAAATCAGACAAACACTTTCATAAAAATGGAATTTTCAAATTTTGTCATTTTGCCCCTTTTCTGATGCCGCCTGACTGCCATGTTTTTCGACCAATCAGTATGGCTTGAACAATTTTCATAGAGGGTCACCCAAGGAACATTTCTACCAAATTATATTTGAATCTGACAGGCAGATTCGGAGGAGAAGATTTTTAAAGTTTGGACATTTTGTCCCCTTTTTGATGCCGCAGCAACCAAAGTTCTCCATGGAATTTAAATCTTTGAACAACTTTGAAAGAGGCCAACCAGAGGAACAGTCCTGTGATGTTTCACGGAAATTGTCCTTGGAGTTTGGGAGGAGATGATGTTTAAAGCTAAAAGTTAACGCCGGACGGACGGACGGACGGACGGACGGACGACGGACGACGGACGACGGACAAAAAGTGATCAGAATAGCTCACCTTGAGCCTTCGGCTCTAGGTGATCTAAAAAAACTACTCGCATATAAATAGACTGGTTCACTAATCTTAATCTTCTATTGCAAACTCGAACGAGAACCAGTCTAGTGATTAACTGCTACGGAAGTATCCGAGAGCTGACGGTAAATTACGGCGCATGCGCGATCAAGACGATGAACACGGCGCATGCGCAAGCCCATTGCACCAGTGATAGTTCTAAACACAACCATTATATGCTGATGCACCCGCGCCGCAATAAGGACATAACAGTGTTGTTGTGAAGTGAAATTTGATAATTGAGCCGTCTCGCGAGAAAACCAACATTATGGACTCGGCGTAAAGTATCGACCCGGATCAGCCTAAGCATGCCGGCTAGGCTAACCCAGACAGACACGTTTCGCCTCCTGTTGATTTTCTGTTTAAGGAATCATTACTCTATACCTCTATCTCCCCGAGACGGAATGTGTGAAGGTTAGGCTGCGCTGGCTGATCTGGGTCGATACATTACGCAGAGGCTATTATGTTGATTTTCTCACGGAACGGCTCAGTAAATCCTTGTCGAAATGGACAGCACTATCAGTGCTTTGATTCATCAGCGGAAGGTAACTCTTAAAGGTTAAATTGTGTAATTCTTGTATATTGGGATTGATGCGGACACCACAAGGATTTTAGTCAGTACTACTCAGATGTTTTTGACCTTCGACGATGGCCGAGTCCTGGTAGCTCAGTTGGTACCGTCGCGGGCTGTTAATCCAGGGGTTGTGTATTAAAACACAGGCGTCCGAATTTCTATTACAGCAAAAAACCACACAATACCTCGTTAAAATACTAAAGAAGTCTCCCTATAGTGTCTATACGCATCATAATGATCGTAATGGTAATTTGGGGAATCCCGCACGTGTTACTATTAATAGCCCCTCTATACGTCCATATAGTGTAATAATAATGACAAGGTGTGCAACGGCATTTTACCCCCTTGCTCGATAAGGGCTATAATTTCCGCAGAAAAACGTCTAAAACGACCTGGTCCCAGGTAGAGACAGGTTCATAAATGATTTTTCTCGTGATCCACCACATCAATATTTGCCAACCGACAAATGCGCCGGCGTTTTTAAGCTTGTCATTATTATTACACTATATGGACGTATAGAGGGGCTATTTATAGTAACACGTGCGGGATTCCCCCAAATTACCATTACGATCATTATGATGCGTATAGACAATATAGAGAGACTTCTTTAGTATTTTAACGAGGTATTGTGTGATTTTTCGCATTTTTTGCTGTAATAGAAATTCAGACGCCTGTGATTAAAACCCCAAGCTTGTCCACCATTCTTTCCAAAGTTTGTCAAATGTCGTCAAGCGTCATCCACCAATGGGCTTATAATCTATATGGCATAGCAGTATGTTGCTTGAAAAACAAAATCGTTTGAAGTAGTGTGTAAGAAAGGGAAGAAAACACATGGGTAGGTGAACTGGCCGCCGTGATATGACTGAAAAGTGTTAAGACGGCGTTAAACCACAATCAATAAATAAAGCCTTTCGCAAGGAGATGAGATACCCAGTGTGCCTTTAGACGTTTCAACTCTCAAGTCAACCGATAGTTTGAATTTTTCCGAAAACCGGCCCATGCTAACCTTTACATTTTCTTCAATGGCAGCGATGTTTGCTTTGGCAGCAATTTTGATTGACCTGGACGGTGGTCGTCAATTTTATTATCTCTGAAGAGTTTAAATCCCCCCCCCCCCCAAAAAAAAAATTCCCTTCTTATTTTTCGAAAACATAGATGAGCCATGAAGTTCACACAACTCACAAAATCACAAAATATATGGAGAGCTTCTCATTTACCATGAAGACGGTCTTGAATATTTTTTAACTCAAAGACCCCGGGTTCGATTCTCGTGATGAGCGGGTTCTCCCTTTGGGATATTTCCAGGCAAATGGCGCGAGTATTATAAGCGTGATTTATATAAGTTGAACGCATTTTTCGGAATCACTTTAAAAGATACAAAAAAAACTAAAATGAGTCAATATCGAAGTAAATTGAATGCACGGACTAGAAAGGAGTACAACTGATATACATTCATGTCGAAATTATTTCCATTACTTGTTGTTAAGCTTGTTTTTGTTTTGTTTTATTAGAGCCTATATTTCTTTTTCTAGCCTCAATCTCCTATTACACTACTTTAGCGAAGCTCAAATCATAGCAGTTTATGCCCCCCCCCCCCCCAAAAAAAAAAAAAACTGATTTTTTTTTTTTTAAATGACCAAGCAATTATGTATCTATTTGTTTGTATTACAAGATGCATAATGTATACGCAAATAAAATATATGTCTCTATGTCTATGATATTGAGCAACGCCATGGGATTACTGATATTCGGAATTAAGCGACGTTTGACAACCGAATTTCGTAGACTGTCACCCATGGAACGTTTTAACAACATTATTTGAAAATCGGCCAAATGGTTTGGGAGGAGAAGATTTTTAAAGTTTTCACTAAAGCCAATATAAGGCTAACAGCCCCGCCCCAGGTAGCCATATGTTAAGACCAATCAACATGGCTTGGTGGAATATGATAGTCACCCAGGGAATATTTCTACAAAAGAATTTGAATTGTTCACTTTAGCCATATAAGGCAAAACAGCCCCCCCCCCCCTGGCGGCCATGTTTTTCCAATCAACATGGCTTGAAGGAATCTGATGGAGGGTTACACAAGGAACATTTCTACAAAATTATTTGAAAATCAGCCTGACGCTTCCGAAGAAGATTTTTTAAGTTTTCAATTTAGCCATATACGGCAAAATAGCACCGCACCCTGGCGGACACAGTTTTAGACCATTCAATATGGCTTAATGGAATCTGAAAGAGGGTCACCCAAGGAACATTTCTACAAAATATTTGAAAATCAGCCGAGCACCAGCATATTAGTATAGACTAGTTAGGGATTCCTTTATATCAACACTACAATTGTTTACCCTTACCTATAGTAATAACACAGTTATCTCCCTTGAGTTATTCGACACCATGTTTCTGTAAAAGTTGCGTGATTAAAGCTGACGGTTAAATCATTGTCTTAGTGGTTCATCTTATCTACTGGCGTGGTGGCACTAGACCACAACTTTGCGCCATTTTTAGTTGATGGCTTTACATGGTTAAAGAAGACCTCCACTACCCCACTTCGAGGACTAACAAACGACGGAGAAGACGTCCATGAGGCATGAGGCACGTAGACACACAGCGGAGCAAAACGCTACACACCTAGAACTGCTTCTCGGCCAGATAGCAAAGTATTGCCTAGTTATTTCAAGAAACACTATTGTTAAAAACTGTACATCTATCAAAGGTATCTGGCAAGCCATCAGGTTGCATTATGGTTTTCAGTCTACTGGCGCACACTCTCGATTTTGACAAAATAATTCTAGAAGCTGGTGAAAAACCTGAAGACCTTTATCAAAGACTGAGTAGTTTTGTGGAGGACAACTTATTGAAACATGATGGTAACATCCGTCACCATGGTGATATCCCCGATACCGACGAGGACCTCTCCTCCTCTATGGAGAACTTTATTGTACTCACTTGGCTTAAACTAATAGAAAGAAACCTACATAACTTAGTCAAACAGAAGTATGGTACTGAGTTAAGATCCAATACCTTAGCATCACTCAAACCAGAAATTTCTCAGGCACTAGATAGCTTGCTTGATGAATCGCATTCATATGCAGAAGCACGCGTCCTTAGAACCGCTTTCAAAAACATACCTAATGGAACATCTTATTCTTCGAAAGCAAACGATCCGTATACAAAAGCTAGTAGAACAAGATGTGTTTGTGAAACACTGATGCCCCCGAATGGCAACATCTAGGTCAAAGGTCAAACATTTTGGTACTGACAGAAAGGTCATGTCACAAGGAATACACATGTGAAATATGGTAGCCGTACCTGTTATGGTTCAAAAGTAGTGGTCAAGGTTAAAGTTTTTTTCGACAGATGGCAACATGTAGGTCAAAGGTCAAGGTCGCAAGGTAAAAAAAATGGTACTGACAGAAAGGTCATGTCACAAGGAATACACATGTGAAATATGGTAGCCGTACCTGTTATGGTTCAAAAGAAGTGGTCATGGTTAAAGTTTTTTTCGACAGACAGACAGGCCAAAAACTAGATGCCCACCGAATCGGTGATTCCGGGGGCATAAAAAGGTGTTCAGTATGTCCTTTGTGCAAACAGGCAGGTCGACCTAGATTTGACCATGTTCTAAGTGCTTGTAAGTATTTACCGGAAGATGATCGCGAATATGTCTCTCGCGTCCGCCAAATGAATAGCAATGACACCGATGATTGCTTCGATGATTACCAGGATCAGCCCGTGATATTTCACACTCACAAGGTCTCATCCCTTCACCGTGTTAGTACTAAACAATCACCCTACATGAAAGTATTCCATAAGCATTATCCACTTCAGGTCACCCTAGATACAGGGGCGGAGATCAGCATGATAAAGCATTCAACTGCCAACTATATTGGCGCAAGAATAAGTAAAAGTAGCCGAAACGCTTGACGGCATTACTCCTTTAAAGATACTTGGTGAAACACGCTCAACACTTTCCCGGGGTAATCATATCCGTGACCTTGAGGCCCTAGTAGTTGATGACATGGATGTTGACATTTTAGCAGGTATTCCCCTCATGTATGTAAATGACATATCTGTCAGGCCCTCCAAACAACAGATCCTCATATGTGAGCGTGATTCATTTACCTATGGGTACCCAGTCAAGCCTCGGTCACATTCTAATAGTGTTAGCAGAGCCCAAGCATTTGTATTAAGACAACCCAATGCTGCCACTGCTGTATGGCCTGGTAGCTATATTGAACTGGATGTCCCAAAAGAGGTTGAACAAGATGGCACTTTAGCAATTGAGTCTAGACAGAGGGACAGATGTCCATCTGAGAACTGGCCCCATTCTGGCTTTATTGAGGCCGTTGGAGGTAAGGTCAGAGTTTTAAATGACACCAAGGTTCCCCAACAACTAACAAAAACATGAACATTTATGTCAGGTGAAACAAACTATCCCATTAGCAGATACATATCCCAACACTGAACTAAAACATACTTGCCATCCACCTCTTTTCAGAAATGTCAAGTCACCTTCCCCATTTTCAGCAGCTGTTAGTGTAGACCCTGATAATATCCTGCCTGCTGATGAAATCAGGCGATTTTCCTCCCTGTTAGAGAAATATGACTGTTTTTGACCCTTACATTACTGGTTATAATGGTTACTTTGGGCATATCGAAGCTGTTGTTAACATGGGTCCAACCCAGCCCCCTCAAAGGAAGGGTCGCTTACCGCTTTATGCCAAAGGTAAACTTGTTCAGCTCCAAGACAAATTCGACGAACTGGAGAAAGTTGGTGTTTTCAAAAAGCCAGAGGAGCTAGGCGTCAATGTTGAGTATCTTAATCCGTCCTTTCTTGTAAAGAAATCAAATGGAGGCTTTAGACTCGTCACCGCATTCGCGGATGTCGGCCGCTATAGTAAACCCCAGTCCTCATTAATACCCGATGTAGATTCAACCCTTAGGAATATAGCACAATGGAAGTACATTATAACATCTGACCTTACAAGTGCTTTTTATCAAATACCTCTTAGCAAAGCCTCCATGAAATATTGCGGCGTTGTTACACCGTATCGCGGAGTACGCGTCTACGTTAAAAGTGCAATGGGCATGCCTGGCTCAGAAACTACATTGGAGGAGTTAATGTGTCGCGATTTAGGTATTGTTCAAAATATGGCATTGTTGCCAAGTTAGCCTACGATTTATACTGTCGAAGAGGTTACCAGCAATTGGGAACGCGTCCTTGACCTTTTGTACAAGAGTAATATCCGTTTGTCAGCTCATAAGACTGTCATTTGTGTCTCACGCACGACAATTCTCGGTTGGATTTTGTTCAAACGGAAATCTATCCGCTTCCCCGCATCGCGTTGCCACTTTATCCCAATGTTCCCGTCCCGAAACTGTGAAGGGCCTTCGATCGTTCCTTGGAGCATACAAAATGCTTTCAAGGGTGTTGCCGAACTGTTCTCAGATGCTTTCCGAGTTCGAAACCTTGGTTTCCAATGAACATCCAATGAACGTATCGATGGCTCAGCGCAATACTATGCTAACTCTATATTTTTTCAAAGTTGGTTTTATTATAAATTTTGAACAATGATCAAACTCTCCTGGTTCACTCAAAAGTTCTTGATTATATTCTAAGTATTTAACAAGGATATTTGAATTTCAAGAAAATAGGCTAAGTCAAATCATTCTTTTTTTGAATGCAAAACTATAGCTAAGTAGAGTTAGCTATAGTTTTGCACCGACAATATCATAAATTTAAAAAAAAATGTTAGTGCAAAACTATCACTAACTTGACTTAGCCATAGTTTTGCACTGAGAAATAGTATAAATCATATACATGTTTCTCTCTTTTGTCCTATTTTAAAACATGTAAAAAAGAAAAAAGTGTATTTAAAGCAACTGAAATGTTCTTTATAATCAAGAAAGACTCAAAATGGACACAATAAGCCCTGGAGGAGATATTAATCGAAGGGAACATAGTTTATTACAATGTAGTAACAGCCTCATCTGGTGTACAGAAAAGGGAGTATCTACTTGTGAGTGATCTTCCAAATCAGTGGAGCAGTATTAAAATCAGATGCAGGTTCAATTTTAAGTGTTAAACCTTATGTAAGTTTGCATCAAACCATAAGAAAGATAAAACAAATCCTTTTCTTAACAATGAAATGCTTAGTAACACCTCATTCAAGTAACAAAAACAGTATGGTAGAAACCAATGGAAATGTAGTGTTCTCATCACAAGTTGTAAGTTTGAAAACTTGATCCTGTTTTGATCAACATTTGCATCAAGTTTGGGTGACCCAGAAATTGAATTCATAACATTTGAAGCCACACATGTAGATATTGTGTAGAATACAATGTCATGTACTGATACAAGTGAATCAGATGATATTGAAGTAATAATTTTTCTGACATATCAGAAGGAGTATATTCCTATATTCTTCAAATAATTAATTGATTGATTGATTGGGGTTTAACGCCGTTTTTAACAATTTCTCAGTTATATCACGGCGGCAAGTTCACCTACTCATGCATTTCCTGGTTTTCTCACACCAGTACTCCACACAACAATCTTCCAAAGCAACTGGCTGCTTTTCCACATAAACTTAGCCCATTGGTGGAAGACGAATGACGCATGTCGCGTTGACTTTTGTCAATCCTCGGAAAGAAAGTTGGCCAAGCCGGGATTCGAACTCACAACCCTGGATTGACAGCCCGCGTCGCTACTGACTGAGCTACTGGGGCCCGGCATTCAAATAATTAAAGACACAAACGATGAGAAAATCAAAAGAATTGAAGAATAACTACAACAATGTAGTTTAGGTGATGACAGTGAACATAGTTTAATGTCTGTTCATAATGACTATGAACTTTCTACAGCTGTGTCATCTGAAGATGACATCCCATTATCTACACTTTCAAAAATCTTGAAGTCTGATACTCTCGGTTAGATTTAGAGCACATCTCTTCTGGTATTGAATATATGTTCTCACAATTTGCGAAGAAAATGTTGAATGAAACTTACTAAGAATCAAGTTTATCCAATTGTATTCTTCCAAAAAGAATAGAAACAATAGGTGCAAACTGAATTGAGAAGATTAAGGTGTATGACATTAGGAAAATTTAATCTAGTTGATTAATCAGTTTCACCAAATGAAATGGAGCTCAGTTACTGTTATAAAGTAGAAAGGGGATCTAATAGTAAAGTAACTGACAAAACACAAATGGCCCAAGTTGAAGAAATTGTTCCAACTATTGTTGAGAGTGAATAACAACAGTGCATTGATTTTGAAAATGAAGATATAGTTGAAGATATTAACATGGAAGACTGCAAAGTTAGTAGCTGATCAGAGTGAAATACAATTTGAAAGTCATGGATCAGGTAGAAGGGTCTATGAAGAAGCTATGGGGTTAGCATTACAATTGACTGGTTAGTGTCAGGATAAATGGACCAGTAGTACTTGTAATTTACCCAGGAAATGATGTGATATAACTGAAAAATTGTTAATAGTGGCATTAAACACCAAACAATTGGAAGTTAGGAGATGCAATATGACAAAGACAGTTTCTTTTTAAGTATTCTGCTCCACAGAAGAAGAAAGTAATAAACAGTCCAGTACCATTAGTCAAAAATGAGTTAATTCATTTATGTGGATTTTGTCATAAAATGATACAAATATTAGGGTTTGCAAGACATTTTTTCTCCAAACTTTGAATATTTCTCCTCAGAAATTATTCAAACTGTAGAGTCACACACAGAAGGACAATTATGCTGTCCATGCCTGTATTGAAAGGGAAAGTAGTCAAATTAGTGTGTACACAACTAATTTGTAAGAACTGCATGTCATAAAAATCCAAACCATGCTCAAGCCCCAGTCCATCCAACCGCCCGTACTAAAATTTGGCCAATCCAGGGTCAGATCCGTGTTGGGTCCGGGATAGTCCTGGATGGTCAGGGACACCACCCCGGCAATTTTAAACTCTTTAAAATTGCTGTGGTCATCCGGGACCGGACAGGAGAATTCTTTAATTCGGGGTAGTCCGAGACGGTCTGTGTAGCGACCGTGTTAGCTCCAGGAAGCTGCCGTAGTGGTACTGGGGTCAGATCCTTGTTGGCTCTCGTGTTCATCTGTTGAGGTGCCTTATTGGGTCCGGGGTGACGATGTTTTGAGACTTAATTTCGACCAGGATCATCCTGGATCAAGACATCTATTGATCCGGGGTGTTCCGTGTTTATCTGGGTTGCTCTGTGTTGAGTCCAGCTTACGTTTTTTATCAGGATTAAGAACGGAACAAGGTTTTTGGACAGAATCAAAATAGAATCTAACAATTCCAATATAGCAGAAATTTAGTATGATAACAATGGTCCAGTAGACTCAGTGGTTAAGAAGGTCAAATACTGTTCTGAATGTGATTGTGAAAGATATTGAGCTAAATATATTGCAAAAGGACTACTCCATGATTACATTTGAGAAGTACAAGAGCTCCTTTCCTTATGTAGGTAGGGTGTGATCCCTCATTCCCATCACATCGTTCTATGCAGTCATTTCTCATGAGATTCCCAACTAATTCATAGTACTGTAAGGCTATTTTGTTACCAATATGTACTTAAACAATCCTACAACAGTTTCTGTTTGTTGTAATAATGTACTTTTATTACAATGATATGCTCACAAATATGTTGTGAATAAATAAGTTAACAACATAACTATTTGACCCTTTGCTCCATAGTTATTTTCTTGAACAGTCCACCAAATCGAAAGCATTAATTCACAACTTATCAATAATGGGTGAATTATGTTCACATTAACTGACAGAGTTGAAAATATGTGAAGGAAAGGTTCAGATTGCTCGTTACGAGCGATCTTAAATTTCCTTTACTGTTCCCAAAGGCATTGTTATTCTACAACTATACCTACATTACTTCCAAATGCCTGCTTTATTGGATGCAAGGAAATGCGGTTTTATGGAGCAATGAATAAATAGTTGGAAGGCCATTTTATCAAACATTTTATGATAAATATTGGTAATCCTGCTCCATAGTCATTTTTTTGGACTGTACTAACTTGGAAGCATCAAGTCACCACTTATCAGTAATTAATGAATAATGGTTACATTTACTGACAGTGTGACAAACAGTACAGGAAGATTTCAGATTGCTTCCTACACTGTTTTCAAAGGCATACTGTATTGGGTGCCGGAAAAGGCAGTTTTATGTAGCAAAGATTTAACTCTTTCAGTGAGCGCCAAAGGCAATATTCAGGTTTTTTGCAAACAATACTGATTCAGGCTCGTAACGAGCTGTCTCACCTGAAATCAGCATTGTTTGACTTTTAGTTATCAAAATAGTCCAACATTGTATTACATGAGAAATGGAAATGCCCTTTTTTGAACATGGAAGAGTCTACTTTAAAAAATTCGGCACTGAAAGAGTTAATATATTTTTTTGATGCATAGCATTTTGTTTGAATAGGCAAAATAAAATTATATAATTATCAAAAGATTGAAATTTTAACTCTTCCTGCACCCTTTTCCACTCTGTCATTAAATATAAACATAATTTAACCATTACTAAATAAATGCTTTCAATTTAGAAAGAGTCCAAGAAAACTCTTATGGAGCATGTTCTATTTATTGCATTATTTAAACTTCAAAATAACTTTAAAATTAAATTGGTGAAATATATCTTGACTTAGTATAGGTTTTACATAAAAAGAGATCAACATTTCATTAATTTTAAGTGCAAAACTATGTCTAACTTAACTTAGTTTTAGTTATGCGCTGAGTTTTTTTCAACAAATCATTGATTTTCAGTGCAAAACTATATCTAACTTGACTTAAGTTTAGTTTTGCGCTTAGTTTTTTTCAACAAATCATTGATTTTCAGTGCAAAACTAATGCTAACTCAATAATTGACTTTAAACTATTAAGAAAGAATTTCAGATTAAAAAGAATATGATCATTAGTTTTGAAACATTTATCAGCATATAGAACAGAAAAAATACCTACAAAATATCAAAAGGGAAAACATGTAAACAGTTTTTTCACTCTCCTGTAAAAAAATTGAAAATAGAGTTAGCCTAGTATTGCGCTGAGCCATCGGTATAGTGTGGTCAGATGAACTTATTGAAAAGTTTTCTAAAGCTCAGGCCCATTTAATTAACAATCAGTCTATCGCGCTTCCTAGGGCTGACGACGAGCTTTGGATTGTTAATCAAGGACATTAAGCGATATCTCAACGTAGCGACTATAAGCAAGGACAACCTGTTAGTTGTGCGGAAAAATGATCCACTCACGTCGCCTATGGAGCTGGTAATGAAGAGATCATTTTACGCATTAGATTTATCAAAGACTATAAATCACGTAAGCGCAGCCTGCCATTTTTGTGCGTCTCTAAAGACTCTTCCAAACAGTTATGCGGAACAGACGACGGACATTGCACCCGAAAGCGTATGTACGTGTTTGGCTGCAGATGTAGTAAAACGCAATAAACAACTCATATTAGTGGTGAGAGAGACAGTGACTTCATTCACATGGGCTTGTTTCATAGAAAGTGAAAGACATGACACGTTTCGTGATGCTCTCATTCAAATGTGCCTGGAACTTCATCCTATTGGTGGCCCCATGTGCGTAGTCAGAGTCGATCCAGCTCCTGGCTTTATCGCCCTCAAGGACGATCGTATATTATCAGATTTGGGCATTGGTCTCGAGATCGGCTGTATAAAGAACGTTAATAAAAATCCAGTGGCTAAAAAGGCCATACGTGAATTGGAGGATGAAATTCTTCGATCGGTACCTGGCGGTGGCCCCATTACAGGACTCAATCTTCTTATTGCTGCATTCCATTTAAATGCTAGAATAAGAAACGGAGGCTTATCTTTCCGCGAAATGTGGACGCAGAGAGATCAGATTACTCACAAGCAATTACTTATATGTGACCGGAACCTCATTACAGAACAATTTGAACTAAAGTCAAAAAAACACCCGCATAGTGAAAAATCCAAGAACAAGTCTAAGCCAAGTTATGATTCGGTTCATGTCGGAGATTTAGTGTATCTTGGATCGGACAGATCAAAGTTACATGCCCGAAGCAGATATCTTGTTGTCTCAATGGATGGTGAATGGCGCATTATTAAAAAGTTTGTGCGCGACCAATTACGCGCCACCTCTTATAAGGTAAAGAAAGCAGAGTGTTACAGTGTTCCATCTACAGTGGGTTCTTCGGACTTACAGGACCATTACAGTGATGACGAAATCGAAGCTGTTATGGTTATTCCCGACATACAACCTCCTCCCATTCCTGAACCCCCCGAAATCTTAGTGCTCGAGCCAGATAGTTCAGAATATCCGTCGAGTTATACGCCAAATACGCTTGAACTACTTGTCAACTCCATCAGCAGACTATGACACAGATGCACAGTCCCATACAGTCGATGTGAGTGACACGCAGCAGTCTTCCCGCCCACCGCGTTCTCGGAGGAGCCCCACTTACCTGGAAAATTACATAACTCCGTGACAATTGATAGACAATTACATAGCTTAGTGATAATTGATAGCAAATAACTTTTTAAACATTATTTAGTTAACTTCAATACAATACTCAAAGTATGAGTATCATAGATTTGATTTGACAAAAGAAAAAGAAGAGATCGCGCCAGCATAGACTAGTTAGGGATTCCTTTATATCAACACTGCAATTGTTTACTCTTACCTATAGTAATAACACAGTTATCTCCCTCGAGTTATTCGACACCATGTTTCTCTAAAAGTTGCGTGATTAAAGCTGACGGTTAAATCATTGTCTTAGTGGTTCATCTTACCTACTGGCGGAGAACAATTTCATTGTTCAGAGAAGATTTTTAAGCTTATAGCCAGCCATGAGGCAAAATAGGCCCGCCCCCTTGCGGATATCTGATAGAGGGTCGGTCACCCAAGGAACATTTCTACAAAATCATTTGAAAATCGGCCCGACACTTTCGGAAGAGAAGAATTTCCACTTAAGCCATACAAGTGTCACCCGAGGACAAATTCAGCAAAATTATTTGAAAATCGGCAAAAGGAGATCACAATAACTTACTTTGAGCAAAGCTCAGGTGAGCTAAAAACAAGGCCATGATGGCCCTGAATAGCTCATCTGATTTCTTTTTCTTTTTCAGTTTAGCCATATAAGGCCCCTAGTTTTCGACCAATCAACATGGCTTAAAGGAATCTGGTAGAGGGTTACCCTAGGAACATTTTTACAAAATTATTTGAACAAGAGGGCCATGATGGCCCTGGATTTTATTTATTTTCACTTGAGTCATATACGCCCCACCCCCTGGCGGCCATAGTTTTCGACCAATCCACATTTTTTTTTGAAAATCGGCCAAACACTTTTGGAGGAGAAGATTTTTTAAATTGTCACTATTTAAGCCATATACGGCAAAATAACCCTGCCCTGTGGAGAGCAAAAAATATTTTGGTTGCCATGGAAACCAGAATTGTGCATGGATCCAAAACATTTGAAGAAATTTAGGAGAGGACATTGAAAGGATGCTTGCTATGAAGTTTCATTTCTAATGGGCCAAGTGGTTAGGGAGTAGAATTCGTTTGAAGCAAAAGGTTGACGCACATATATGCATGTGCGACAGACAATTCGCCATGACCCAAGCTCTACTGGGTTTCAGCCAGTCGAGCTAAAAACACATGTCATATTAAGCCTTGGAGTACACGATTGTTGTCTGTGATTTTTTTTATAGGTGAAAATGAAAATTGTCAATTGTGTTAATGTTGCCCATGTGGTACAAATATCAAAACTTAATGTAGATAGAAGCAAACAAAAGTTGCTGTTGTTCGCACCAAAAACTATGAGTCAGTTTTGTGGACTAAAGGGGAGTAACTGAAGTTGTTTAATAAAATCCAGGTTTACTGTGCATTATTTTCCTTTTAAATCCAAAAAACACCTTTCAAAAGATATCAAGTGGATGTGAGTTCGAATCTCTGGCCAGCGATTTAATCTTTGCCTACAATGAATGAACACATTGTAGTGGCCGGCATCGGTTAGCTACTGAAGTTTATATGGGAAGTTTGTCGGCGAATATTGTTGTATCGAGAGAACTGGTGGGGAAAAGAAAAGAGATGAACTGGTCGCCATGGTATGCTTAATTAAAGTACTGTTGATGTTTGTTTGTTTAAGGTTCTATGCCACTTTGAAAAGTATTTCATTCATATCACGGTTGTGTCCTTGGTATATTGCCATCAAGCTTATCCTGAAACAAGCCAGACAGTCCAGAGCACCAAGGAGGGGAAGCCACACTACCTGTCAGGTTTAACTCTTTCCCTCATATAGACGCTTTCTGACGCCTCTGCAAGAGACGGCTTTTTGAAAACATAGTGACAAAAGAAGAAATTGCACAAAACGTGCAATTTTTCCTTTTGACACAATGTTTTCCACTTTTAGTCATAGGTTATCCATTTAATTAAAGAGATTTTCTATTTTTTGATAAAATATGTTCAAAGTCGTCTGCTTCAGAATTGTCGTATCAGGGAAAGGGTTAAAGTACTGTTGATGTTGATGTTTGTTTGTTTAAGGTTCTTTGCCACTTTCAAAAGTATTTCAGTCATATCACGGTTGTATCCTGGGTATATTGCCATCAAGCTTATCCTGAAACAAGCGCATTAGTCATAATGCTATCCAGACAGTCCTGAGCACCAAGGAGGGGAAGCCACACTACCTGCCAGGTTTAAAGCATTTGGTATCGTTCAATCAAAAGCACCATTGAAAATGGCACCAGTTCATATTGGAATTCATGAATAATCACACATCATTTTCTAGATATAAACTGTACAAAATGTTTTATTTAACATAGCTATGACAACAAAAAATCTACATTTGGTTGAACAATGTCATGGAATAAAAACAGGGAATCCTGGGAGAGTGCCGTTTAACGCCATTTAAAAATGAAATGTCGCAAACAGTGGTAACAAATTGAAATAAAACGTCGTACAACAGGCGGTTATAAATATGCCCAGTCAAAACAGGTGCTAAAAGGAATACATTCTATATTTATAGGATTACAATACACTAAAATACCCCTTTCCCTCATACAGAAGACTTTTGAATACTATGCAGCAGAAAATATCATATAAGTATTATCAGGAACTCAGATAAGATCTTATCTAAGATTCTGGCCTTACAAGAAAAAGAGAAATTGTCCATCATGAAAATTTCTACTTTTCTGGTGTTTTCTACTTTTTATCAAAACAAACTTTTATTTGCGCATATTTCAATTTTTCTTTCAGGTGTTTACAATTCAACAGTCCATATTGGGTAATGAAAAACTTCAAATTATAGCTATGGAGACTGACCACCATATATCCAATGGTTGCTAAAGTGCAAAGACTCATTTTGTGCATCACAACTTATTTATCCCGTTATTGTGGATTCAAGTAATCATCACTAGTACGAGGTGCGAATCAAGGCCAAAGGTCATTCATTGACTGTGTATGATTATTAAGATACTTTTTTCTTTTCTGTTGCCATTTTGTGATTTTTTCCCATCATGATAAATAAAATAATTTAGCCAAGAAAGAAACTTATTATGGATGAAGGATTCTTGTGTATTTCCATACAGTGAGAGTTGAATAGTTTTGGATGAGAATTTGGCAAACCAAACGCAATCTTTTTATAAACATGCAAAACACAGTTGTAACAACATGTTGTTACCTTCTTTACAATCATTTTACATGATTCATAAGTAGTAACACTAGCTATTGAAGATTGCCCTCCATCCTTCAATTAGTGAAGTTTGAGTTTCTTGTAGTGTTTTTTTTCTTCCGAATATCTTTACATTTGTTATTGACAAAAGATTACTAGAACAATGATTAAATTAAAACACACAAAAGGAAATGGTTAAGAAAGTCAACAAATACATGGTTGGACAATAAAAACAAATAAACTAAGGATGGATTTAAAACCCACAAGGAAGAGTAACAAAGTAAATCTGCCAACTTTAACACTTTATGTGTCATATTCAGCTACCTGTCTAATTCTAATTTAAACCCTTTCCCACATACAACAAATCTGCAGCAGACGACTTTGAAAACATATTGACAAAAACCTCCATAAAAGATAGCTTTATTGTTAAATAAAGTTGTAAACATTGTGGCCAAAGGAGAAATTGCTTAGCATGAGCAATTTCACATTTGGCAACAATGTTTTCAAAAGTCGTCTGCTGCTATTGCATCAAAATGCGTCTGCAGGTTGGAAAGGGTTAAAGAATTTTTGTCTGTAACACTGGTCAAATCTTGACAGTCAAAAGGTAGACATACCATAAGATATTGTTAGTTAGGTATTAACATTTTGTGGCAATATTAACAACAACAATGATTTATTTTTTTATTATTGAAAATACCCTTTTGTAGGCAAATTGTTTGCAATCAAGCAGACATTGCAATGAATTGACAGATAATATTCCATAAGAATAAATGTCCTGTTCCAGTGCACATGGCAAATAAGTAGATCTAGTGTTTTGCAATTTCCTTGTGACCATTTAAGTAGAATCATTCACAGTATTTTCGTTAAAAGTAAAATTGTGTATTTGTTTTATCTATGAAATTTGCAACATTCAAACTGCATGATATAATAGCAACCATAGAAATAAATCATATTTTTACAAACAATCCTAGTCTATGTACATAAAATAGCAATAATAAACATCAAAAAAACGTGTAGTAGTATACAGTAATTTAACATCAAATCCTATATAAAATACACACCTGCCCTTAATGTTCATTTCCACAACCCCTAAACATATATATTATGTATTTTCAATTTGGTTCCCTGTCTCACATGGATAGTATGGATATAGACAGGGGACCAAATTCCAAAATGACATAATGGGAATTTTCTGCATGAACATAGCACTGTTTATCTACACAATTTAAGTCCTGCAGAAAGAAAACTTGACTTTAAGTGAGTTAACAATTTCCCACATGCAGACACAATTTCAGAAGTTTGCAGCAGAATACTTTGGAAAACATTGATGGAATGAAGTGATTGCTCATCATGAGCAATTTCTCCTTTTCCCACATTGTTTCAACTCTCTGAAACTCTACATTCATTAAGAGAAATTTCCCATGTTTTCCTGCCATAAGATGTTTTATAAGTCATCTGCTGCAGATTCTTTCTATGTGGAAAAGTGTGACCACACTGCGCTTGTCTACGTGTGTGTGTGTAAACCTCACAGGGTATGTGTATGACCACACAGGGCATGTGTATGACCTTACTGCGCTTGTGTACGACCACACAGGGGATGTGTATAACCACATAGGGCATGTGTACGACCACACTGCACTTGTGTACGACCACACAGGGCATGTGTAGGACCACGCAGGGCTTGTGTACAACCACACAGGGCTTGTGTACGACCACACAGGGCTTGTGTACAACCACACAGGGCTTGTGTACGACCTCACAGGGCATGTGTAGGACCACGCAGGGCTTGTGTACAACCACACAGGGCTTGTGTACGACCTCACAGGGCATGACTTTGTGTACAACCACGCAGGGCATGTGTAGGACCACACAGGGCTTGTGTACAACCACACAGGGCTTGTGTACGACCTCACAGGGCATGACTTTGTGTACAACCACGCAGGGCATGTGTAGGACCACACAGGGCTTGTGTACGACCACACAGGGCATGTGTATGACCACACAGGGCATGTGTACGACCACGCAGGGGATGCTTGATGCTTGACTTATCCAGGAATAGAGAAGACGTTAATCAGACTGCGCAGTCAGCCACAATTTCCCGAAGGTCAGGTTATTCTATTGAATGGCCCATTTATGAAAAGTTAACCATCAACTATACTCTCGACACAGACATAATCCTTTTCCACATATAGACGCATTTTGATGCGACTGCAGCAGACAACTTTTGAAAACATTATGACAAGAGAGGAAATTGCTCAAAACAAGCAATATCTCCTTTGTTCAAAATGTTTTCAACCTTTTTTCAGTGATTATACCTTCATTTCTAGAGATTTTCCATATCTTTAAGTAGATGTTTTTCAAAGTCTTCTGCTACAGATTGTTGTTAGTGGGAAAGGGTTTAACAGTGAAATTATAACTAAGTCCATGAACCAATGACCTATTCCCTTATAGATTCAATACTCAAGAGGCCAAAACTAAACCATTTGAAAACAATGTTAAATCATTGCCCTCAAATGGATCCTTTTAACCCTTTCCCTCATATAGACCCTTTCTGACGCCTCTGCAGCAGACAGCTTTTTGAAAACATAGTGACAAAAGAAGAAATTGCACAACACATGCAATTTCTCCTTTTGCCACAATGTTTTCTTCTTTTTGTCATAGGTTATCCTTTTAATTATGGGGATTTTCTATGTTTTGACAAAATACGTTCAAAGTCGTCTGCTGCATAATTGTCGTATGAGGGAAAGGGTTAAACAATGTTTACTATTCTGTTTCAACCATTTTTTTTTAAGCACAACCAATAAAATTACACATTTACACATGTGACATTTGTCACACAGTGTCAGATATAGACCTTCAAAATGCCTTTGCTGCCAGGGGCGTAGCTTCCTTTAGGCACTGTAGGCACGTGCCTACACATTTTCTCAAAATGCCCCAAAATGTAGCTGCGGCGATATAGAATTTCAAAACATTTACCTACATATTGATTATTGCCAAGCTACGCCCCTTGCTGCTAACTTTTGAAGCCATTGAAGGAAATGACTAAAATCTTGTGAGCTTTCCATTTCCCTCAAGGCTTTCTATTAAATTACATGTAGCCTGTAGGTATCAAAATAACCAGATTAAACACTTCTTTCTCAGGGAATGGTTAACCCTTTCCCACTTATAGACACTTTTTGAATATATTGTGTCAAAAGGAGATTTTTAAATAATTGCAATTTCATTTATTGATGTGTTCCATATTTTTGGGCCATCACTTTTTCAAAGTCTTCTGTTTCATATTTGACACAGGAGGAAAAGAGTTTGAACTAGTCCGAGTTGTGAGTATTATCTATCTGGGAAATGGTTGAGAGGTACCATCTAGCTCGAACAATGTAAAAATTATCAACCACACACATAAATAAATATCATTAACAACTATTTATACACATAATTATTTACGTACCTAGCTTCATTGCCTATAAATAATAGACACAAAAATTGGTACAGACAATCCAAAATCTCCAACATATAGAACCGTAGGAACGAACCTACATTCTCTGGTGTGGAGTTTATTGAATTCACTATTCAGGGAAATGATGTGAATTACAAATGATGTGAATCAGTCCAACTGTTTCCCTGACAATGACAGCATTTTATTCTTCTGCAGAAAACAACTTTCAAAAGAATATTGATAATATTTTTATTTTTTTACCTGTCCCGCGATGTTTTCAACATTATTCAAATCACATTTCCGATAGACCAGATATTATAATATATTCACTCAGATGTTGGATGTTACTAAAGAAGACGTCTCTAAAAAAAGTCAACTTGTATTAACGGTCAACCCTTTCCGACGCCTCTGCAGCAGTCGGCTTTTTGAAAACATAGTGACAAAAGAAAAAATTGCACAAAATGTGCAATTTCTCCTTTTGCCACAATGTTTTCCACTTTTTGTCATAGGTTATCCATTCATTTATGGATATTTTCTATGTTTTGACAAAATACGTTCAAAGTCGTCTGCTGCAGAATTGTCGTGTGAGGGAAAGGGTTAAAGCAATTTTTTAAAAATACAATACAGAGCGAGAAAAAGACCAATCACACATAGAAAACACTGCAAGCATAAGTCAACAGTCACTGAGGTAACAGTTTGAGGGTGTCATGCAAAAAAGGTGTAACTACTAAAATGTTACAAGATAAAGATACAACTTTTTTGCATGGAACCCCTAAAATTATGATCTTTGATGAGTAACAGGAGTAAAACAGGTCTATGATCCAAAATACCTCTTATTACCAAATTAACTCTTTCCCACATACAGACACTTTCCACCGCTTCTGCAGCAGACGTCTTTTGAAAACATTGAGGCACAAGGAGAAATTGTACAAGACGAGCAATTTCTCCCTATGCCACAACTTTCTCAATTGCAATTTAAAATCTTTCTTTCACATAGAGTTTCCATATTAATTTATCAAGATGATGTCGAAGCCCTCTGCTTCGGACTTTTTGTATGTCGAGGTCAAATAAGGCATTTAACCCTCCCTTTCCCCACATACAACAAATCTGCAGCAGACAACTTTGAAAACATCCAGGAAAAATCGCTATTTATAAATGAAGGTTTAATTACTGAAAAATGAAAAATGAAAACGTTGCTTGTTTTCTATTGTCATCTGTTGCAGAGGCATCAGAAAGCATCTTTATGCGGGAAAGGGTTAAAACATGAAATACACACCTTTTCTAGAGCTATGGGTAAATTGTCAGTAAGAAGAACTATCTTGAAGTTAACAAACTTTGTTCCCACAATGTTTTGATGAGTGATGCAGAGTCAACCCTGGTTGGTAACAAATGTGTCCAGAAACTAGAACATGGTTTTGACATGGTGGTTTTGATTTGTGAATTCAATTAATTTAACCCTTTCCCACATACAACAAATCTGCAGCAGTTGACTTTGGAAACATGTGGACAAAATCATAGAAAATCCCTATAAATGAGGGTACATTTACTGAAAAAATCTGAAAACATTGTGGCAGAAGGAAAAATTGCTTGTTTTGAGCAATTTCTTCTTTTGTAACAATGTTTTCAAAAATCGTCTGCTACAGATCTATATGTGGGAAAAGGTTAAAAAATACAATAATCATCAAAAGGTGTATCATATTGAACTGAATGCCTGATTTTAAAACTTAAAAAAAAAAAACCTTTTACAAGTTAAAAATTACCTGAAGAATAGAATCAATTTAAAGCTATTTTAAGCATTTTCAACATACACATGCTTTCTGATGCCTCTGCAGCAGACGAGTTTTTATAACAATGTGAACAAAATCAATTTCTCAATTTGTTACAATGTTTTCAACTCTTAATTGATAATTAAAGTCTCACGTATAGATTTTTTCCATATTGTGCCAAGACGAATTCAAAGTCGTATGCTGCATGTTTGTTGTATGTGGGAAAGGGTTTAGCTGTAGAAATGTAAATAGTGAGCAAATTCTCATTTTGCCACATTGTTTTCTGCTGAATTTAATAATATTACTTTCAGTTACAGAGATTTTCATAATTGAATTGCTGCAGAGTTGTTGAATGTGGGAAAGCCTACATGAACATTAACAGAAAGTTTTAATGTAAAAACAGATTTTAACCCTTTCCCACTAAGAAACACTTTCTGGTGCCTTTGCAGCAGAAGACATTTGAAAACATTGTGGAACAAGTGGAAATTGCTCCAAACAAGCAATTTATCGTTTTGCCACTATGTGTTCAACTCTATACAAAAATTACACTTCCATTTATTGAGAATTTCCATGTTTTGGATGAAATGTTTTCCAAAGTTGTCTGCTGCAGATTTGTGGTAACTCCTTCAACATGTACACAATGATCCCGAAGTATTGAAACACTAACAATGTGTATCAGTTGAAGAGTTAAATTTACATATTTGTTATTAACCTTCTTTCATAATTCTTTCAAAATTCTTTCATCATGCTTAGGCTTACATAATCACATAAATGAGTTTTATCATAGATAGTATAACAGTAATAAGATAATCCTCTTTATTCTATCTGAATCTCAAAAATTAACATATAAATTAATAAATAATTATTTATCCCCTAATACAATGATATCTAAATTGCAGTTTTTATCTAATAATTGTTTCTGTCTTAATTACCAAATTCCTGATAAGCCCTTTTTGGCTTCTAAGCTAGATGTAATTCCATCATTTAGAGACAGTGACCGGAAAATAAGTTCTAAAATGGGATCCTTAATTAGGAAATGTGAGAAGAAAATAACAGCTCTTAGACAAATTTTGGAGTATTTTCCAAACAGTGGAAAGAAAACATTGAAAGAATGAAAACATGCTCATGACCGGCAATTTGCGATGTTCCTTTTAACAATGTTTTCTGAAGTTGTTGGCATAAGGGGTTGTCGAGAGGCTAACCCTTTCACACTTGCAGACGCATCTGTAGTAAACACATTTTGTCACACTATTATTAACTCCATTCTTTAACACTTTACCTCATATAGACGCTTTTTGACGCCTCTGCAGCAGACGACTTTTGAAAACACTCTGACCAAAGGTGAAATTGCTCAAAACAAGCAATTTTCTCCTTTGGCAACAATGTTTTCAACTCTTTTAACCCTTTCCCTCATATAGGCGCTTTCTGACGCCTTTGCAGCAGACAGCTTTTTGAAATCATGGCACAAAAGAAGAAATGGCTCAAAACAAGCAATATCTCCTTTTGACACCATGTTTTCAACTCTATTCAAAGATTGTTCTTTCATTTAAAGGAATTTTCTGTGCTTTTGCCTTGAAGATTTTAAAGTCGTCGGCTGCACAGTTGTTGTATGTGGGAAAGGGTTAAATAATAAAAACCCTTATTTATGAAGATTTTTCATATTTTGTCAATATATTTTCAAATTCGTCTGCTGTAGATATGGTGTATATGGGAAATGGTTAGTTCATAGAGATTCTCCATATCTTTACCTTCATGTTTTCATAGTTGTCTCCTGTAGATTTGTTGTCAATGGGGAAGGGTAACAAAAAGTTAACTTTCTCAGGAGCAGGGTTACCATCAGTATAAGGGATGAGTTGGAAGCATTTCATGACATGAACAAATGACATTGACATTTGATTAACCCTTTCCCTCATATAGACGCTTTCTGATGCCTCTGCAGCAGACGGCTTTTTGAAAACATAGTGACAAAAGAAGAAATTGCACAAAACGTGCAATTTCTCCTTTTGCCACAATGTTTTCCACTTTTTGTCATAGGTTATCCATTCAATTATGGAGATTTTCAATGTTTTGACAAAATACATTCAAAGTCGTCTGCTGCAGAATAGCCGTATGAGGGAAAGGGTTAACCCTCATCCTGATTTATAAAAACTTTTCCCACAATGTTTTCCCATATCTGTATCAAAATGTATACATACGTCTGATATTACAGACATTACATTCTTTCACTAAGAAATTTTCAAAACAGTCAACTCTAAATAAATAGTCATATCGGATGAATGATTAAAAAGGTTTGTAAAAACACTGCCTACACTATAATAAATGATCCATTTATTCATCTGCGTACGGAATGCTCTCTTGTCTATTAAACCACGGACTTCTGCCTGATGAGTCATCTCTCTCTGGGGAGCTCGGTAGATTGGGCTTTCTTGATACACCTCCAGCTTTTTGAGCAGCTTGCAGTGACTGGAGACTTATTACGGACGGACGACTGCGCTTGTCATAGCTGTCCATGGTCGACAAACCTTCCATATCCATTTGGAACGCGTTTACTACCCGAATCTGGAAGACAACACCATCAAAAATACTCATTAATTAATGTGAATTGACAATGCAACAATGTATATACTGAAACATAAACGCAGAATATCTTATTTAAAACAGAGCTTACTGTTTTACCCTTTCCCACAACTATTCTGCAGCAGACGACTTTGAAAACATTTAGACAAAAATTACTAAAATCTCTTTAAATGAAAGGATATTTTTTTTTATAAGAGTTTAAAGCATTGAGACATTATCAAGGGGAATTGCTTGTTTTGAGCAAATTCCCCTTTTGCCACAATTTTTTCAAAAGTCGCCTGCTGCAGAGGCGTCAGAAAGCATCTATATGTGGGTTAACCCTGATACAGATTTTATCCCACAACGAAAATTTATTATTGTTGGAAAAAGGTATTCATAGTTAGCAATTTCTCTTTTTCCAATAATGTTTCTTTCTCTGTCTTTAAAGCAGATTTAACATTTAACCCCCCTTTTCCAACATGCAGACCCATTATGACTGAGGCATCTGCAAACATTGACAAAAAGTAAAATTTCACCTTTTGTCAATTTGTATTCACCTCTTGTTACATAATAAAGCTTTCAATAATTGAGATTTTTCAATTTAGTGCCGGGTTGCTTTTTCTAAACGATGACTTTCACTTTTGAAAGTTCACCTGATTTGATGTTTTGCATGTCAATTTCAAATGCTTTGAAAATATCTGAAGGAAAAAGTCTGAAAAATGTGCTAAGTGTTTTGGAAACACTGTAGAAGAGAAGTTGCTTTTTTCAGTCCTCTGCTGCAAAATTTCCAAGGTTAAGATAAACTCCAACTTAGAAACAAGAGGACCATGATGGTCCTAAATTGTTCTTCCGACTTAAAAGCAATCACAGTTTTCAATGTTCTTACCATCTCCATACAAAGAAAACAAGCAATTGTGGTCATATTTATAAATGGATTGCAATTATTTCAACAATGTTGGTAGAAGGTCATCCAAGAAACATTTGTGCTAAATTATTTTAAATAAGTTTGCATGTACAAGAAGATTTAGTGTCACAATAATATACAGATAAGAAAAACAAGTTCTCCCCCAGGTGGCCACGTTTTTCAATAAATCAGAATAAATTGATCAATATTGGAAGAGGTTCACAAAAGACCAAATTATTTTCTAATCAGCACAGCATTTTTGTACAAGAAGATTCTTCAAGTTTTCACATTATATATTAGGAAAACGAGCCTGCCCCAAGTGATCATGTTTTTGAATGGATCGGAATAATTTGAACAATCTTGGTAGCGGGTGACAAAAGGAACATTTGTCCCGAATTATTTTCAAAGCAGGCCAGTCCTTCCTTACAAGATTTTTTAAGTTTTCACTGCATATACATAACAAGCTCGGCCCCCTGGAGGTTAGGATTTTCAATGTATGGAAACATTTGAACAACATTGGTAGAGGGTCACCCAAGGAACATTTGTGCAAAATGATTTTCAAATCTGGCCTGTCCTTTAGGATAAGAAGATTTTGAAACTTTTCCCCTTCTCTGATTCCGCAGCAACCAAAGTTATATTAGGAATTAAATCTTTGAACAATTTTTGATGAGGGCCACCTAGGGAACTTTCCTGTGAAATTACTTTGAAATCAGAGCAATAGTTTCAGAGAAGAAGACTTGAATGGACTACGTAAAGCCGGACGCTGAATGATAACAATAGCTACAAACAAAATCAGTCATATATACTAAGGTGTATAGTTTTTCCCCCACTTTAACCCCTTGCTTTCCCATATACAACACATTTGCAGCAGATGACATTTAAAGCACCTTGGTAAAACATACAAGAGGGCCATGATGGTCAGGTCAGCTAATACAAGGTCCAATGTCAAGTATAGCTCTGTTTGACACCAGACTAAATAACCTAACCAATGTTGGTGCGTCTTTTGTCAAATTAATAGGATATAAGGAAACTGGAAGGTCTGTTTCAGATGAAGAGTTCAAAGTTTTTCCTATCTCTCTATGTAAAGAGGGCCAAGATGGCCCTAAATCGATCACCTAATTGATAGTAAATTAGTAGCAAATATTTAACTGCAAATATCTGGGAAAATTTGATCAAGGAGTGCAAATGAAACTGCAAGGAGTGGACACTTCTCAAGAAACAGCTTATCAGTAAAGGCCATTATATCTTGAAATCTAACAAGAACTTTAATAAGAATGGAATTATAAAGTTTTTGTCATTTTGCACCTTTCCTGATGCCGCCTTGCTGCCCTGTTTTTCAACGAAATCAATATGGCTTCAACAGTTTATTTAGAGGGTCACTTAAGGAACATTTCTACCAAATTATCATCTTGCAATCGCACAAGCAGATTATGGAGGAAAAGGATTTTAAAATTTGGGTATTTTTCTCACTTTCTGATACCGCAGCAACCAAAGTTCTCAATGGAATTTAAATCTTTGAACAATTTTGAAAGAGGACCACTAAAGGAACATTCCTGTGATGTTTGTGGAAATTGGTCTATTGGAATGGTAGGAGTTGGTTGTCATTTGTAGCTAACAGTTCAATTTACCCCTTTTGTGATGACGCCTGGTTGATATGATTGTGTAACCAATCAAAACGGCTTAAACAAATTAAATAGAGGATCATTACAGTAAGATTCGTATTATATTTTCTTAAAATCAGACAAGCACTTTCATAAAAATGGAATTTTCAAATTTTGTCATTTTGACCCTTTTCTGATGCCGCCTGACTGCCATTTTTTTTCGACCAATCAGTATGGCTTGAACAATTTTTATAGAGGGTCACCCAAGGAACATTTCTACCAAATTATATTTGAATCTGACAGGCAAATTCGGAGGAGAAGATTTTTAAAGTTTGGACATTTTGTCCCCTTTCTGATGCCGCAGCAACCAAAGTTCTCAATGGAATTTAAATCTTTGAACAATTTTGAAAGAGGACCACCAAAGGAACATTCCTGTGATGTTTGGTGGAAATTGTTCTTGCGGTTCAGGAGGAGATGATGTTTAAAGCTAAAAGTTAACGACGGACGACGGACACAGAGTGATCAGAATAGCTCACCTTGAGCCTTTGGCTCTAGGTGATCTAAAAACAGGTGAACCCTAAAGCGTGGCCAATTTTGATCAGGGCATAATTTTAACAATCTTGGAAGAGGTCCACTAGACAATGCTACATACTAAATATCTAAGCTATAGGCCTTTTGGTTGCAGACAAGAAGATTTTAAAAGTTTTCCTATAAATCTCTATGGAAAACAGGTGACCCCAATGGGCATGGCAAATTTTGACCCCAGGAGCAAGATTTGAACATTTTTTGTAGAGGGCCCCTAGACAATGCTACACACCAAAAATCTAAGCTCTAGAACTTTTGGTTTCAGCCAAGAAATTTTTCAAAGTTTTTCCCTATATAACTATATATGTGAAAAGGGTGATCCCCAGGATGGGGCTAACTTTGACCCCAGTGGCATAATTTAAACAATATTGGAAGATGACCACCACACATTTATAATGCTACACACCAAATATCTAAACTCAAGACCTTTCGGTTTCAGACTAGAAGATTTTTGAAGTTTTTCCCTATATATCTCAATGTAAACACAACCCCCCCTGCTTGAAACAGAAATAAAGCGTAGGTAAGTTGAAAAGACATAAGGAAGAAATACCACCAAGAGGGCCAAGATGGCCCTAAAATGATCACATGAGTCATAATAGTAGCAAATATTTAACTGAAAATATGTGTGACAATTTTATTTTCCCCTTTTATGATGCCACCTTGCTGCCCTATTTTACAACCAACCAATATGGCTTGAACAGTTGTTGAAGAGGGCCACTCAATGAACATTTCTATCAAAATATCTTGGAATCCGACAAGCCTTTTTGGAGGAAAAGAATGTTAAAGTTTGGGTATTTTTTCACATTGTGATGCCGCATCAAACCAAGTTCTACACAGAAAGTAAGTCTTTGAACAACAAAGGAATAATCCTTTGTAGTTTGGATGAAATTGGTCATGTGAATTAGGAGATGTCATTTGAAGCAAAAAGTTATTTCTACCCCTTTTCTGATGCCTCTTCGTTGCTATGTCTTTCAACTAATCATTATGGCTTGACAAGGATTTTATTGTAGATGATCAATGAAAGAACATTTCTACAAAATTATCTTGACAAGCACTTTCATAAGGATGGTTTATTAAAGTTTTGTCATTTGCCCCTTTTCTGATGCAGCCTGGTTGCCCTTTTTTTTAACCAATCAATATGGCTTGAACAATTTTTGAAAAGGATCATCGAAGGAACATTTCTACCAAATTATATTGGAATCTGACAGGCAGATTAAGAAGAGAAGCATTTTAAAGTTTAAACATTTTGCCCCCTTTCTGATGCCGTCATTTTGCCCCTTTTCTGATGCAGCCTGGTTGCCCTTTTTATTAACCAATCAATATGGCTTGAACAATTTTTGAAAAGGATCACCGAAGGAACATTTCTACCAAATTATATTGGAATCTGACAGGCAGATTAAGAGGAGAAGAATTTTAAAGTTTAAACATTTTGCCCCCTTTCTGATGCCGCCAAAGCTCTCCATGGAATTTAAAATTCTGAACAATTTTGAAAAAGGACCACCAAAGGAACATTCCTGTTGAAGTTTGGTTGAAATTGGTCCTGTGATTTAGGAGGAGATCATGTTTAAGGCTCAATGTTAACGACGGAAGGACGACGGACAGGGTGATCAGAATAGATAGATCAACTTTAGCCTTCGCTGATCTAAACAAGAGGGCCAAGATGGCCCTAAATCGATCACCTAATTGATAGTAAATTAGTAGCAAATATTTAACTGCAAATATCTGGAAATTTTTATCAGGGAGTGCAAATGAAACTGAAAGGAGTGGACACTTCTCAAGAAACAGCTTATCAGTAAAGGCCATTTATATCTTGAAATCTAACAAGAACTTTAATAAGAATGGAATTATAAAGTTTTTGTCATTTTGCACCTTTCCTGATGCCGCCTTGCTGCCCTGTTTTTCAACAAAATCAATATGGCTTCAACAGTTTATTTAGAGGGTCACGTAAGAAACATTTCTACCAAATTATCTTGCAATCGCACAAGTAGATTATGTAGGAAAAGGATTTTAAAATTTGGGTATTTTTCTCACTTTCTGATGCCGCAGCAACCAAAGTTCTCAATGGAATTTAAATCTTTGAACAATTTTGAAAGAGGACTACCGAAGGAACATTCTTGTGATGTTTTGTGGAAATTGGTCTATTGGAATGGTAGGAGTTGGTTGTCATTTGTAGCTAAAAGTTCAATTTACCCTTTTTGTGATGACACCTGGTTGATATGATTGTGTAACCAATCAAAACGGCTTAAACAAATTAAAAAGAGGATCATTACAGTAAGATTCATATTATATTTTCTTAAAATCAAACAAACACTTTCATAAAAATGGAATTTTCAAATTTTGTCATTTTGCCCCTTTTCTGATGCCGCCTGACTGCCATGTTTTTCGACCAATCAGTATGGCTTGAACAATTTTTATAGAGTGTCACCCAAGGAACATTTCTACCAAATTATATTTGAATCTGACAGGCAGATTCGGAGGAGAAGATTTTTAAAGTTTGGACATTTTGTCCCCTTTCTGATGCCGCAGCAACCAAAGTTCTCATTGGAATTTTAATCTTTGAACAATTTTGAAAGAGGACCACCAAAGGAACATTCCTGTGTTGTTTTGTGGTAATTGGTCTATTGGAATGGTAGGAGATGGTTGTCATTTGTAGCTAAAAGTTCAATTTACCCCTTTTGTGATGACGCCTGGTTGCTATGATTGTGTAACCAATCAAAACGGCTTAAACAAATTAAAAAGAGGATCATTACAGTAAGATTCATATTATAATTTCTTTAAATCAGACAAGCATTTGCATAAAAATGGAATTTTCAAATTTTGTCATTTTGCCCCTTTTTTGATGCCGCCTAACTGCCATGTTTTTCGACCAATCAGTATGGCTTGAACAATTTTTATAGAGGGTCACCCAATGAACATTTCTACCAAATTATATTTGAATCTGACAGGCAGATTCGGAGGAGAAGATTTTTAAAGTTTGGACCTTTTGCCCCCTTTCTGATGCCGCAGCAACCAAAGTTCTCAATGGAATTTAAATCTTTGAACAACTTTGAAAGAGGCCAACCAGAGGAACAGTCCTGTGATGTTTCACGGAAATTGTCCTTGGAGTTTGGGAGGAGATGATGTTTAAAGCTAAAAATTAACGCCGGACGGACGACGGACAAAAAGTGATAGGAATAGCTCACCTGAGCCTTCGGCTCGGGTGATCTAAAAAAGTAGGAACATGTTGAAGAAAGAATATGATATGGGCTTTCTGAGAAGATTCTAAAAGAGTTCTTCAGACATTTATTGAAAAACTCCCCCGAACGCATTTGGGTGATAACTCTGTTTTATGATCACGATATAAGGAATCTGGTAGAGGGTCAATATTGGAAATTATTTCAAAATAAATAACTTTGTTTAATTACACATGACTTCCTATGAAGTTGAACTACCTATGGCAAAAGTCATACTTTTGCCAGGTAGCTAAGTTAGCAGTTTCTGATAAAAATATATTTTCCCATTCTTTTCCTTTGGTTGCCATGGCAACAAGAATCCTGCCAAGTTTTAAAAACAGATTTTAAGGATTTAGTTGAGAAAATTACTTGCTATGAAGTTTCATCACAATTAAACAAGTGATTACAGAATGTAAATTACCAGTATATGTTAACTTATTATCTGATACCTATAAACATGCTTCAATCATTGGTACCCAATCACCATGTTAATAACCTTTATTATTTATTTATGTCTAACTTGATGACTGCTTCAAACTAAGGTAAGCCTATCTCTTAGTGTATGTGAATGTTAAAAGCTCTTATGCAAATTAAAAATAATTATCATTGGTCAAATACCTAAATTCAATAATTTTATTTTAAAATTGATTTTTAGGTGCTATACACTGCTTTCAGCAATATTCAATTATATCACGCCATACCTGTACTGCTGGTCCATTTATCCTGCAGACACCAGCTAGTCAGAGGTAATGCCAACCTGCAACCCTGAGCGCCAAGGAGGGCAGCCATTACTACAATTTTTAAAGTCTTTGATATGACCCGGGTGGGGGTCGAACACATGCCTTCCTTGAGATGTATTTTAAGTTGAATCTCTAAATTATTTAGTTTAAATCTTTCATGATGCAAACATTTTAGACTTCTACAAAAGAGATTGTTCATTTTATTTAAGTAAAAGGACTCACACAGTTTTTTGACAATATTCAGTTATATCATGGTGACAGTCAACTTATTCATGCTCCCAGTAAAAGGCTAGGAAATGTGACTTGCACAAGAGCACACCACCATGACCACAGGGCCGCGATTGGGGATTAAACCATAGCGGATTCCTCACTTTTCTGAAGGCGACATTGATATTATGACTAGAACGGATGGAGTTATAGGTCTTGTAAGGTTTATTCATCAGAAAAACTATTGATGCTAGTGACCTAGTTCTTGACCCAAGGTTTTATAGAGGCAAAGGTGTGAAATACTAACAAGAAGGTCAGATTAAATATGCAATGTCTAGAGGAGTGATCAAAGGCTAGTCCTAATGTATGACCTCGGAACTAGTTTTATTCTGAATGACCAAACTTGGAAGAATATTGTAATGAAGTTTTATGAATATTGGTTGAGGAAAAAATAAATGCAAGAGGGATAACAAGGTATTAATAAATTTTGACCCTCAGGACCTAAGCGACAAATTCGAAGCAAAATTGTTCTGATGATTTTTTTTGATTTACTAACCTAACCTTACCTATCGTATTTTTTTTTAACCCCAGGTGATGCAGTTTTATAACTTGACAGAATTTTTAAGATAAATGATTTGATGAAGATAAGTGTTTGTCTTTTAAATTTGACAAAGTGACCTAGTCTTTGACCCCACATGACCTAGACACATAACTGAGAATTCATGGAGAAGAATTCATGAAGATAGGGTGAAAAATAATTTACCTCTAGATGGTTCACAAGGTTTTTGATTAAGGTTGGAGGAAAAATGTGTTTGCAAAGTATTTCAATAATTTGACCACATGAATGTAAGCCAGATTCGCACTTAACCAAGATTTGATGGAGACAAAATGTTCTGGAGATCTTTGATAAGTTGAGATGGGCTTAAATGTCATTTTTAACAGGTTTTTCAGTCATTATCATGATGACCAATTCATCTACCCATGTGTTTCCTGGCTTTCTCATACAAAATTGTGAACAGTAACATGTTTTCATCTGGATTATATATGGTACACACATATTTTGACCCTTTCCCACATACAAAAAAATCTGTGGCAGATGACTTTGAAATCATCTAGTTAAACATAATTTTTTTTCCGTATATTTAATGAATTGAGTTGAAAGCATTGTGACCAAAAGAGAAATGGCTCAAATTATGAGCAATTTTTCCCGTTTGCTGCAATGTTATCAAAACTTGCCTGCTTCAGTTGATTCTGCAAGTGGGAAAGGATTAATGTATAGTTGTGAATGATTAATAAATATATAATTTTCATTAGTAATTTTTTTTTTTTTTATACACCTTAGTATATGACATAGAGATAACATTTTATACATTGGTACAATTCATGAAAAAAGTTTTAAATTTCGCTTGACATAATATTCTTACAAGTGATCTGTTTTAGAAAACATCTTATTACAAATTGCCATCTCATGGAAAAGTGGAAGTATAATTATCCATTACCCTCATACACCTCTGCAGCAGAAGGCTTTTTGAAAACATAGGGACAAAAGAAGAAATTGCTCAAAATGAGTCATTTCTCTTTTTGACACAATATTTTAAAAATTTTAGTTATGGAGATTTTCTATTTTTTGACGAAATAATGTCCAAAGTTGTCTGCTGCAGAATTGTTGTATGAGGGAAATGATAAAAAAATCGGAAAAAAAGAGAAAAATTTCTTGCTTTGAGTAATGTTTCCATAACAACAATATTATCTGACTATGTATATTAAATATACTTCCACTTTTCAAGATAGAACCTTTAATGTCCAACGTGATAACAAAGCAGAAAACTTTATAAAATATCATATCAGTCAGATCATTAAGCTGAAAGAGAAGGCATATTTATGCAATATACATAGTTATTTTGAGTATGTTAATATGCTGCACGATGCACCAAGATGCAATATAATACACCAAATATACAATACTACACATGCAGGGTTTAACTTACCAAGGAAAAATGAAATAGAACATGCAAAGGGAAGATTGTGCACTGCGGAATCTTGATTTAAGCCATGTTTTAGCTTGCAAGATCATAGACCTAAAAGTATAATGCTGTATTCAGATAAATTTTAGACAATAGTGGTACATAAAAGCGTCAGTTATGAAAGATATTTTTGTGGAAAAAAAAGAAGAAGTAATTTGAAAAAATTGTTTAAGAAATGTCTTGCAAAGATAAAGGTAAGAAATAAAAAATGGAGGTAATGTACTTACATATTTGTACTGGTCAGAAATGTCAAATTGGGCGATCACGTCACAGACATTTTGGAATACTGGACTTTTGGTACATGTATATATTTGAATGACATTCTAACTGGACAATAGTAAATTGCCAAGAAATAATTTGATAAAACTATATGTATAAACTGTTGACTTTTGGGAACAGTAGTAACAGATTATGATATTCTGTCTCCCTTCAGAACACCTGGAAAATGCAACATCTCAAAATTTGAAAGTGATTTTTGTTGTACAGCGTTGAAAGCATTGTGGGAAAAGGTGCAACTGTTCATTGTGAGCATTTCCTCTTTTTCCCATAATTATCTTAACTTCTACATTGTATAGAACCATCAAATGTCGTCAGTGTGAGAGAAAGAGTTATTACTAAGCTTTTCCCTCATAAAGACATTTTCTGATGCCTTGCAACAGACGACTTTTGTAAAAGTGGCAAAAGGTGAAATTGCACATGATGAGCAATTTCTTTTTTTGCTACAATGTTTCAACCTTTATTCAATAATTCTATACTCATTTTTTAGAGAATTGATGTATTTTTTACTAAATGTTTTCAAAGTCTTCTGCTGCAGATTTATGCATGTGGGAAAAGGTTAAGATCATTAACACTCCGTCCTTCTCCATCATTTCTTGTTATAAACATCATTTCTTTTTATCAAGATGTGTGATTTCTCCTTTTTCTATAACGCTCTTTGCTCCATCTCAAAACATTTGTGTAGGTTTTTGTCGTTAAAATTCTTATAGCCAAGGTTAGAATATATTGATTCAAAATATGGAGTCCTTTTTTAACTTCCCATGCAGGTGAACACTTTACGATCTTTATTCATCCACTTGACGTACATGTAATATCCTTCTGTAAGCTGACCAAACATGATTTGTAAACCTGAGCTGGAGTTACCCGCCCCTACCATTACATTAAAGGGTCAGGCTTACACCAATAACGGTAGCATTCTTTGGAAATGGTGTATAAGTTACCTACACCTACCCTTATATTATCGGGTCAGGCATACACCAATTACTGCAGCACCCTTTGGATTGATTGATTGATTGGGGTTTAACGCCGTTTTTAACAATTTCTCAGTTATATCACGGCGGCCAGTTCACCTACTCATGCATTTCCTGGTTTTCTCACACCAGTACTCCACACAACAATCTTCCCAAGCAACTGGCTGCTTTTCCACATAGACTTAGCAGCACCCTTTGGAAATGGTGTTAGCAAGCACAAGGCTATAAAGACAACCTTTTTCTGGACCAACCTTGTTTAATAACACTTTCCCACATACAATAAATCTGCAGCAGATGACTGAAATTATCAAGTCAAAATCATTGTGGCAATTGGAGAAATTGCTCATTATCCTTTTGCTACAAGGATTTCAAAAGTCGTCTGAGGCAGAGGTGTCAGAGAGCGTTTATATGTGGGAATGGTTAACCTATCAAACTCTGAAAGGTGTTTGTTTTATCATTCATGTATAGATTCCACAAATCAAGTTGTATAATGGTAAGAGTTTATAAAATTGTAATATTTATTGATTTACTACCTATGCAATAGCGATTATATATATATATATATATATATATATATACTTTGACCATTTAGTCGCCATTTTTTGGTTCATACCAGACCAACTAATTTACTATAGTATGCTGGGTACCCGACTTTTGATTGATTGATTGATTGGGGTTTAACGCCGTTTATAACAATTTCTCAGTCATATCACGGCGGACCAGACTTTTGAAAACCCTGATCAGGATACTCTAGTCTGAACTTGAACTGTTCATTGAACTAAAGGTCTGTCAGAACAGAATAATTAAATTGATGGAGATCATAAAATTAAATTTGAATGACACTTATAATTCTTCCTTTTTTTTCTTTCACACAGAGATCACACAGAGATGCATTTTGATGCATCTGCAGCTGACAAATTTTAAAATCATTGTGGCAAAAGGAGAAATATTAATTTGACCAATTTCTCCATTAAATGCAATAATGTTTCTAACTCTTATCAGATAATAATACTGTTATTTATAGAGATTTCCTGCATTTTGCTTTGATGATTTCAATATCATCTTCTACAGATTTGTATGTGGGAAAGGATTAATTCCATCAACTGGCAACACTATTTGAATGAATGAATGTATATTGTTTTATGGCGCATCGACAGCTAAGGTCATTTAGCGCGCAATTAAATTTAATTATTCATGATCCCTGGGTAAACAAACCAGTACTAGGCTAGAAAATGTGCCTTGCCCAAGGGCACTCCACCATGACTGTAGTGCCGCGACTGGGGATCGAACCCGGGACACCAGGTTTCGAAATCCCCGACGCTAACCACTCGACCACAGCGGATTCCTGCAACACTATTTGAACAACTTAAGGAAGGCTAAAGAATAATCCATAATAATTATTGCAAATGATGAAAATTTGGCATCTCATTAATAGTGTAAATAAAGATGAGAAAGGAAGACACTGTATAAAACAGAATGCCTATATTCATAATTCCATTTTCATTTCTCAACCAATTTCTTTCAAGGAGTTATTGTCATTGTAAATTCGATCATGCCACAGTGGAATTTCCAGGAAATACTGTCCTGGCAAATTGCTAAATACCATTTAACCTTTTCCCTTATATAGACGCTTTCTGACACCTCTGCATCAGACGGCTTTTTGAAAAAAATTACGACAAAAGAAGAAATTGCTCAAATCGAACAATTTCTCATTTTGTCACCATGTTTTCAACTCCGTTCAATTATTGCACTTTCATTTGAAGGGAGTTTCCTGGGTTTTCTTTCGGATATCTTTTTAAAGTCATCTGCTGCAGATTTATTTGTATATTGGAAAGGATTACTTAAATCCTTTCCCTTATACAAACAACTCTTACGACTTTTCTATAGTAGATGACCTCGATATTTTATTGATAAAAGGAGAAATTAAATCATGAGAAATATATCCTTTTCCCAAATGCTTTCAACTTGATACACCAATTATTTTAATTGCTTTTCACCTTGTGTGTTTTCTAAGAGTATAACTATCAAACTAGCTGTCAATTAACCCTTTCCCTCACACAACAATTCTGCGGCAGACGACTTTGAACGTATTTTGTCAAAAAAAAGAAAATCTCCATAATTTAATGGATAACCTATGACAAAAAGTGGAAAACATTGCGGCAAAAGGAGAAATTGCACGTTTTGTGCAATTTCTTCTTTTGTCACTATGTTTTCAAAAAGCTGTCTGCTGTAGAGGCGTCAGAAAGCGTCTATATGAGGGAAAGGGTTAATACAAACATGTTTTAGCTACCGGTACATCTGATAATTTATTAAAGGGAAAAACGCTCATCTTTTTTCACAAAGTTTTCAACATTGTCTGCATCATGGAAAGATGAAGGAATTGTGCTAACATATTTCTGATCTGTGTTCGTAAAACATGCATAAGGTGGGTTTTATAAAGTTTTAAATAAGTGCCTCCATCAACAACAAGAGGACCATACTTGTTCTATATGGCTCACCACCGCATGCACCGGAATTTCATATAGAATCCAGTCTCCTTTTTTGCCCAGAAATAAAAATTGTTTGAACAATCTTTGTAGAGGGTTACCAAACACACATTTCTGTGAAATTATTTTGAATGCAACATGATTCAGGAAAATGGATGTCATTTAGCTATGATAGCAATCTTTGTGCAAAAGAGTAAAACCCTATGAATAAATGTTCATAGAGGCCCACCTAAAGAACGTTTTGTTTTATTTTTTTGGAATTGGGTCACTAGTTTAGGAGGGGATGTTGTTTAAAGATTTTTTGGTTTGTTTGCGTTAGCTCTGGGGTCATCTCGTGCAGCAAAGCAAAACTGATTGAAAATTCGATGTTAGAGGGCCAAGAACGTTACATGTTAACATGAAACTGTTTTGTCATTAGGTCTGTTTCATACAGGGTGTTGTTTTAATATTTCTTTTTAGTTCTGCCCGCTATCACAACAAAGTGGAACAATTTAAACAATTTTGGTCACAGGCTACTGGTTAATCATCTTGAAATTAAACAAAAGCTTTCATAGAATTGAAACTTTAAGTTTTGTCATTATACCCCATTTATTCCATTTGGCCACCATGTTTTTCATCCAAACAGTATGTCTTGAAAGGTTCCTCCCATATATCTTGAAATCTGACTTCAAAGGAGATGATTTTTAAGTATTGGCATTTCCCCCCTCCTGATGCTGCAGCAACTAGCGCAACATAGTATTTAATTCTTTGAACATTTTTCAAAAACAACCAACTTAGGAACATTCTAGTGAAGTTTGGTTAAAATTGGTCCAGCTGTTTTGGCGATGATGGTAAAAGCTTAAAATTTACGGCAGACAGAGTCAAGTGATCAAAATATAATCATCTTGAGCCTTTGGCTCAGGTGATCTTATAAATACAAGTGCTGACTTTTGGTAATTCTATACCATGAAATACATGACAAAATTCAGGTCTGGGAGGCTATCTAGAGGAAATTGTCAATGGAAAAGGGGGGCTGTGCGGGGTAATATTTAGAAATGGTGACATGTGTGATGTGCATAAATAAACAAATGTTTTGGAAATGTGCAGGGATTTTTCTTGCAGGAACATAGGGCTTGAGATCTTTATGTTTAATTTCGTTGCTTATAAGAATTCTCTTTCCAGCAGATAAACTTTAATAATCCTATTCCTGACGACTTCAGATGACGTTAAAATTGTGGAAAGAAAAGAAATTGCATGAAGATCAATTTCTAATGTTTCAACTACGTTATCATCACTGTGATTCTACTTGTTTATGTCTAGTATTCTAAAAATATAATTTTGACTAACCAGTTAAATTCTCTAAAGAAATATTAGGAATTCAAAAGCACGACTCAAAGTCATTTAAAATAATTGTACTCTCCAATCAAAAAGATTTCCTTAAAATGGCTTTGTCCTTATAATTATGACAACACAGTTGGTCTCCAAAACATAATAATCATTAATGTATTTATATCACTCAAAATTTTAAATTCACTTGGACAAAACATTTTAAGATCACATATTTACATACAGGTGGGATTACGCACTTGTGATAGTAATTACCTTCTAAATTCACATTAAAATCCGTGAAATTAATTTCCACAAACTCACTACATGTTCTAGTCAGTTGCTTCATAACAACAATATGTCAAGTGGTTTGTATCAAACACTTTTATTGACAAATACATACAATACTTTTAAAACAGCTTGGCATTAACCTATTACATCACACTGACGACATTTGATGCCTGCTGTTGCAGAACAACTTTTGAAAACATTGCAATAAAAGTTGAAATTGCTCAAAACGAGCAACTTCACATTTAAATGCAGTTTAAATAACTTCCAGTTTGATCAACTTGTTCATCTTTTGATTGTGAAGTAATAGGTTAACCTTTTTGAGAAACATAGGTACAATCACTTTGCATGAAGCTATTTGAGCAACCTGAATAGTTCTAATTCATTTCAGATATTCATGATATGCAGAATGAACGTGCCCTTTTGATTCGTTCCATATTACCAAAGTCAAACATTTTCCATTGTCTATCTATAGTTTCTGAATATTAATTTGAGTATTAACCCTTTCCCAAACATAGACGGTTCTGATCTGCAACAGATAACCTTAAAAAAAACAATGGCAAAAGCAGAGATTGCTCATAATGCGCAATTTCTCCTTTTGCCACCAAGCTTTCAACTGTATCAAATAATTATAATTTCATTGAGATTTTCCATCGATTATGTCTTGATTTTTGTAAAGTTGTCTGCTGCAGCTTTGGTGTATGCGAGACAGGGTTAAAATTTCCTATGTTGTTACACATCGATCTTTAAAATATCCGTTACACCACCATAATACAGATGACTTTTGATGCACCTGAACAGTCTTTGAAAACATTGTTATAAATGAAAGTAAAATAGCTTAAAAACAAAAAGTTTCTTCCATTTTATTTCCATATATCAAAACTAAGCAGAAGTCGATCTTTTCTCAGTTCTTTTAACCCTTAATTTCCACATACCTCAAATATGTAAGACATAAAGGCACAATGTTTCAAAGGGCATCTGCTGCATGGGCATCAGAAAGCATCTGTATGTGGGAAAGTGGGAAATATTCTACCAGACTGTAGACAATTTGCTCACAATCTTAAGGAAATTTACAGATGGCAAACATAAAATGCACTTGCCACGGGAGAAAAAGTTGCAGGCCATTTCAACGCGAGTCAATCCTGTGATGTATGAGAGGCGGGGTTCACATAAAAATAACGGAATTATTTGAATAATGGATTTAAAATGAAAATGTCTTTATTCATAAAAACTGTAAAGAATTTTAACATACAATCTAAGTAGAACAAAAGAAGGAACAGACCGTTGTCCTATGCACAACGGTTCAGTAATCTATGACAAAGGTTAAAATAAACACTACACAAGTGAGTGGTACAAATACACAATATCAGAAACAACCCATTCTTGTAGCAGCAATTCATTTAGTTCTTGCCCATTAACCAACACTCTTCTATTTTAACATTTATCAAACACTTACCCAGTCATGTAGACACCTTTAGGCATTTAAAGTTAACATTTTTGAAAACATTTTGACAAAATGAGAAATTGATCATAACAAGCAATTTCTCATTTTGTCACAACATTTTCAACTCTATTAAATAATGAGACATTAAATTATATGTTTTCCATAGATGTTTTTAAAAAGCCGTCTACTGCAGAATTGTTGTTTGTGGGAACAAGTTAAAAAGTTAAATTATATGTTGGTCTTCATGCCAAAAAAAAAAATATGTAATTATAATATTTTCTGTGAAAACATTGTAATAATAACTCTGCATGAAGCTTACTACAGCTCACTCGATGAATAAGTCATTGAAAATTGTGTATCAGAGTCATTATTTTTGGAAGCAAAGGTTACACAATCTTCAATGTTTTCAAAGGTAAAATCACAGCATAAACAACACATGATTATGTGGAAATGGGTTGAACCTTTGAGGTGACTTTTGTTCAAGGAAAGAGGCATATCATGTCATGCCAAATCATTGATAAACGTATTAACAGCTTCAATTTCAAACGTCCTTTGCTCATTATATTCATGTATATGTACAACTGTTGCCAAAATAACAAGGGTCAGTGTGTCTGATAGCAAAAGCTTTTTGAGCCACATGGAATACATATGGTAGAACAATCCCCTTTGAACCCCTGTGGCAAGAACTAGTAGCTAAAGACATGGTACAAGAGCGCAAGAGCCTTTGAATCACATGGTAACAGATAGGGAATACAGAACAAAAGCCTTTGAAAGCACAGTCAATTTTTGTCATATGCCTCTTTCCCTTTCACAAGAACAAAGTTTATCAAAGGGATAACCAGTATACTTGTACAAATTATTCTCTATAATTGTTTAAATTAGTCTATACATTTAATACATATTAAACACATATTAATCAAACCTAACTTAAGATATATTTTTTACATTATCAGTATAGTTATAAGCACACCCCTTTCTGACATTTGCATTAGTGGTCTTGTGTGTTGCAGTCAGACCTAAATAAAGACAAACTAGAAATATCACTGAAGGCGATGAATACCCCCAGCTGGTGCCCGACAATATACATATGTATGAGAAATTCAAGGGGCCATAACTCATTTAAAAATAATACCAGTGCAACACGCCGACAATATGCACAACTAGGCTTGGTATCAATCATTCTTGTGAAGTTATATTGAATTCTGACCAAGGGTTGCTGAGAAATAGTGTTCACAAGAAATGTCCGAAAACCACCGGACCGACAGACAAGTGTGACTCCTATATAGCCCCCATATACTATGTATCTGGGGGTATAATAAATAATCATTTAACCCTATCCAACATGTAGATGCATCTTTAGCAAAATCCTTTTGTCAAGCAACTGCTACATTTCTATTCAATAATTGTAGTTGCATTTATAGAGATTCCAAATGTTAGCCTAGATATTATGAACAACTTTTGCTGCAGATTTGCCATGTGCCAGAAAGGGTTAACCCTTTCCCTCATATAAACGCTGTCGGACGCATCTGCAGCAGACAGCTTTTTGAAAACATAGTGACAAAAGAAAAAATTGCACAAAACGTGCAATTTCTACTTTTGCCACAATATTTTCCACTTTTAGTCATAGGTTATCCATTCAATTATGGAGATTTTCTATGTTTTGACAAAATATGTTCAAAGTCGTCTGCTGCAGAATTGTCGTATGAGGGAAAGGGTTAATATACAAATCTCATTACTTTACAAAGTCAAATTTTATGAGGGCTCAAACAATTGGTCTTAATTGGACAAATGCTTCAAGTGCCTAGAACATAGGATGTAAGGATTAAAGAACATTAAATAGCTTGGTTATCTCGAGTTAAGCTCACTATCTGACATTACACACACAAACAGGAATACAAAACACTTGTATTTATGATACATTAGTTCTAATTACACTTTTGGAATGTCAATGGGGGTTGAAAAATAAATAACTGAACACATAGACAAAATTAAACCTCTTCTCCTCATGGAAACTTCTGGTTTCCGTCTAAGGCGTGTGACAAATAATCAGGGAAGTTTTTAAAAAACATTGATAATTCAAGTCATTATAGCTAATGCCCATTACATCAAATTGGTTGTGATTCAAAAAAATTCTCATACTAGTTTTTGCCATATATCGTAATTTTTTTGATAGTAGTCTTTTTAATTAATAATCAGGTAAATTTAATCTATAAATTGAGAGAGTGCAGTTACCAATCTGAATTTTAGGGGATTAAATCAATTACACAACTAAGCAGTAAACACAGTCTTAAGTATTTTTGTACAATATTAATTTGTCTTTGACCAATAAAAGAATATGCATATAAAATATAAGATATTCTAAAAACATGACCTAGCAACTAATCGCTCAAATTACTTTTATTACATTGCTTCAGTAACATTTCAAATCAAATAAACTTGCCACAAAATTCCGATTTGTGTCTGAACCTTCTGTGGCTTTTCAGTGTTTATGTTTGTTTCAACTTACAAGCAAAAGTAAAGCCTGTTACATGCTGTTTAAAACTGATTCATAAGTTCAGTAATATGCTTTTTGAGAATTATCAAGTTAGTTTTTTTTACAGAACCAGATTAGCAGCACATTTCAAGAAACATGAGGGCAAATCATTAATTAATCCTACAACACTTCCCTATTTCATCCTTTAAAAGAATTTAGAGCTGAAAAATGTACATTTATACCATAGCAACAGAACAGACATTATACATTATGTAAATGACCAAAAATCATTGCTAAAAGTCGGTAAAAAAGGGCTTCCTATATAGATATCAGGGCTCCGCAAAACCAATAAATTGCCGGTTTTAACCGATTTTGAACTCGGCGGACCGATTTCAATCTTAAAACTAGTAACTAAATCGGTCCAGGAAATTTTATAAATTAAAACTAATATAAAATTGGTCCAGGAATTTCTATAAAGCTACCTATATGACACCTCCGCTACAGGTCACTTTGTAAACAGAGTCGTCTGTACACCTTCGAGATAGTCACTTACCGTGACGTAAACAGGATTATCGATCCAATTAAGTTTGACAATCGTGTAAACCGATAGATAATGCCAATCGGAATACCTCGGTGATGAATGGATGACGGAATTACCCGAGAAAATCCCATTGAATGCATGCAGTAATAATTTCATGCATCTGATTGGCTGTTGGGGTCATTAGGGAATTTCCATAGGTCACGTGACCTTTGTAACCTTTCAAGATGGCATGGAAAAAGAGATATTTATGAAACGTTTCGTAAAAATAAATTTGTCATTGTATATTTTATAAGGCAGAAGTTTTAACTTCATTTCATTTAATTTGTCCTTCGATACATTAGTGAAAGGGCTCCGGCTCAACGAAATTTACTTGCGATGTTCAAAAAGTTAAATGACCGGCTTGGCAATGCGAATCATGTTGACAAAGAGAACCGGGTCAAACCGATTCATAATTACTCAACTGGGTAAATGTACTTACCTAAAAAATAGCTTTCTTTAATTATTTCAGTCATGGTAATTCCAAAACAACAAAGACCTTTTTTGTAGTAATTTTTTTATTTTTATGTAGACAAAATAAAGTTAACCGTACAGATAAGAGAAATTTATCTTCTGAGCGAAACCAATAATTTTTCTAGTACGTACGGGTCAAACAATCTTAAGTACGAACGAGCAATGTAAACAAACATGCGCGGTTATGTTCGTCTGCAAATTTTGGAAAATTATGATTTGTAAAGTACTTCTACATTGACATTAATGAGCGATGACACTGTTATGCAACCATCTATGCAAGGTAACCTGCAATAAACATGAAATTCGTGTGTATTTGTTTTAAAAAGAGTTTCAATGTAAAAAAAAATAACTGGGTGGGTGGGTGAAAAATATTCTGGACCGATTGAGATTTCAAAATTTTCGGAGCCCTGATAGATATACATATGTTCCCATCCAAACTATCGCACACACTAATGCACAGCAAAGTGTCACAATTGCAATGCAACATTATATAAACACAGCATTATATGCATAATTCTAAGACAATGATGACTTATTCAAATCTACGTGTAAAAGAGCCGTTAATGCCAACAAGACTTGCTTCATTATCAGTCTAATGTTGAGAGTTCTTGGAAAAATAAAATCAACATTCATCCATCAGATCAAAAGTCATTTGCATTTGAAAGGTGTTTGCAGGACAAAATGATAGGGCATTTGCAATGAGTATTGATCCAGATCTATCTACTATCAGTGCAGTATGATCTGACCCTCCAATTTGACAATAGGTTATGAAACTTCTGTCAAACATAGTAAACTTGGATAAAACTACAAGGATACAAAAGCTGGAAAAGTCCTTCTTTATATAACAAATGTGTTAGAAGGAACATATGTGACGCCTGCCAATATGTCATCAAGTGACAGCATGACAGGCAGGTGACCAAAAAGAGATCTCTTAGTGTCTTCCTGCCAAAGAATTGGGATTGGTATCCTGCAGAATGGCTCATTTTCCTTTTTACAATCACACAAGTCTCTTGAACCATCATATAATGTTAACATATTTCAGACACATAGAAGCACTGTTTTTAAGGGGACAGATATTTACATGACACATCTACTTCCTTTCTGTTAATTTGCTACACCAAACTCTGGATATCGATAGCTTCATGGAAAACAACTGTAACACAGTGTAGTTACAACTTTTTATCATGAATCCAACCAAGTGTATGTGCACCTTTATGTCCATTATATTTTTAATCATCACACATTCTTACACAATGGAACATCATCCAAAGACCTAGATAAGGGGAAGTGGTTTGCATGTTCTACTCATTTATTATCCCAACCCTGCGTCTCTTTAAGACAATTCTTCTAAGTTACCATAGGTTTTAATCCTTTCCAACAGATTAATGCATTTTGACAGCATTAGCTACGATGATTTCAACTAAACTCAAATGATACTTTCATTTATAAAGTTGTTTAATATTTATGCCTTGATGTTTTCAAAGATGTCTGCTACAAATTTGTTGTATGTGGGAAAGGGATCATTTTAAAATCAGAGATATATTTCCTGGCAAATGCTTACTTACTCCACTTTATCCAGGCCTTGGATCATCTTTTAATGTTATGTAACATACAAAAACATTATGTCCATGAACATAAAATTAAATGTCATTTACAAGTCTATAGAATTATATAATGTATTTATGCTTTCTATCACAAATATCAGGTCCTTTATATAAATGGTGTATAAGCTTACTTCTAGAATGGTGATAGTAAATACAATCGTTATACATTATAACACATTATGCAGATAACATTGCTGTACATTTCTACAGAACAACTGTCTCAACAAACAGCAGCACTGCAAGCTTGACAGAGAGTTTGTTAACCCTTTCCCTCATACGACAATTCTGCAGCAGACGACTTTGAACATATTTTGTCAAAAAAAGGAAAATCTCTATAACTGAATGGATAACCTATGACTAAAAGTGGTAAACATTGTGGCAAGAGGAAATTAATTTCTTCTTTTGTTACTATGTTTTCAAAAAACCGTCTGCTACAGAGGCGTCAGAAAGCGTCTATATGAGGGAAAGGGTTAATTGGGGTTTGTCAACATTATTTCAGTGTTAACACAACTACCGTTCACTTATTCATGATCCCTGGGTAAACAAACCAGTACTAGGCTAGGAAATGTAGCTTTCCCATGTACACTCCACCATGACCTCTGCAACTAGGGATAAAACCCAGGATGCCTTGTTCAAAATCCAAGAGGCTTATCCACTCGGCAACATCAGATTCCTGGCATGTTTGACAAAGAGATCACCATGTATTTGACAACCAGCATTCATCATTGAAAAAAAGGCATTACCATTTTCATGACAGATTGAAGGTTATTTATTATTATTTGGATTTACCATGGTTTTCAACAGTATTTCAGGGCAATAGTTCTTATAAATGATCCCAGAGTGACTAACAAATTCTAGGCTAGGAAAGTGGTCTCATATGAACACTGAGAAGGATCGAATACCAGACAACCAGTCTCATATCCCTTGTGTTCAAGAATCATTAAATTATAGATTTGTGTAAAAGCAATGAAACTCTGAATGTGTTTATCCCTTTCCCTCATGTAGACGCTTTGACGCCTCTGTAGCAGACAGCTTTTTGAAAACATAGTGACAAAAGAAGAAATTGCACAAAACGTGCAATTTCTCCTTTTGCCACAATGTTTTCCACTTTTATTCATAGGTTATCCATTCAATTATAGAGATTTTCTATTTTTTGACAAAATATGTTCAAAGTCATCTGCTGCAGAATTGTTGTATGAGGGAAAGGGTTAAAGAGGTAGTCATCTGAAGAGAGAATCTAGAATCATAAACATTATGAAATACAAGTTATTAGGGTATTAATGAGTGCATTCATCCCTTGGCAGGCAGTGTAAAACAGATCTGAAGTGACATTTGAATGTTACATTTGATTGAAGAATATGGATTCAGGATTCTCTTGTACCAGAGTAATTATAATCGTATAATTGATTTTGTGCCTAAAATGTTTTTTCACTGTCTCTTGACAGTCTGCTCTGTGTTTGTGTCAGTATGGAAAGAAAAACTCAACTACTTTATAGTTGCTATCTATATTACATGGAGTTATCAAAAAATAAAATGTTATGCTATAAGTCTTACTATCGGTTATCTGCCACTTTTTTTTAACAATTAAGGCGTCATGTCATAGTTACATGTTGACTGGCCAAGCTTTATTATTTTGCATAACAATAGCTTTATGCTAAAATTGATATTCTCGTAAGAGGTTAGAAGTCTTTGACTTCTTAATATCGATTGTTTTGTGTTTGAAGCCACTTTCAACAATGTTTCAGTTTAAAGGATTATGGATCAGCACAAGCCTTTCTGAGTCTTTACTGTTTTTACAGTTTTTGAACAATTTGACCATACATGATTTCTTATAATACATAAAAATATCAGAATCTGTAGTTGCAGTCTGTAACGTTCACTCTGAGATGGTAACTCTACATACACCCTTATGTACTGTGTTTCAACAGTTTTAGAATTTTATTTCAAATACGTATAGATAGATATGTCAATTAAATTTTTATAAGCCCTTTCCCACCAATAGACGGATTTTGACCTATCTGCCGGAGACTTCTTCTTTTGCCACAATGTTTTCAACTTTTTTCAGTAATTATACCAACAATTGTAGAGATTTTCCATATTTCTGAGTAGACATTTTCAAAGTCGTCTGCTGCAGATCTGCTGTGTGTGGGAAAGGATTAACTAGAATCATTAAATTCCAACATTCTTCTTTATTGCCTTTACTTGCAGCGACGAATTTAAGGTCTTTCAGGCAAAAATATGCCACATCCCAATAAGCAAAAATATTATAAATGAATGAAGTTGAAAGCATTGTGGCAATTAACTCGCTTATCATGAGCAATTTCTGATTTTGCCAGTGTTTTCAAAACTTGTCTACTGCAGACGCATTAAAATAAATCTGCAAGTGGGAAAGGATTAAAAGATATTCTATCCTCAAGCCAAAATAAGGCTTACAAAGGCCATTTACAACTCTATAACCGAATGACCCATTGTTTCAGTCTGAATACTTCCCCACAACCCAGGGTGCCCTGAATGGAAGCCACCACTATGTTCAATTTGATTATTCCAGTTACTAAGGGCACTCTAATCTGAGTTGACAAAAGTGCAATTTGTGTACGACCACACTATTGGAAAACTAACCTTTTGGAATTTGCAACCAGTCTTAGGAAAAGACTGCATTCTACTCAAGGCCTAAGAATTTTCTTTGCATTTCAGTCAGCCAAAAATCCTTAAAGCATTGTTGCATTGCAATATCTAGAACTCTTTATCAAATAATCTAAAATATCAAAACACATCTCTGGTAAAATCTCACATGATTATGGCAATTGCTTACATAAATCAAACCAAAAAGATATTTAGTTCAAGACTACAACACAACTCAAGCTATCCAACCAATTTCCAAATCAATTCCTTCATTGCATATAATACGCCTTTTTGTATGAATAGTCTGAAAATTAACTTAATTTTTATATTTTTATTTTAATTTTTATCAGCTTCAAATTGAATTAGATGCATCCTCATATATAAGCCATTCTCAAGGACAATTCAGCTGTTATGGGATTTGAAACAACTAAGTGTAGATAACAAATCTGCATCTTAAAACTTCGCATAAGCACAGATTTGTCTAGATCTACACTAGTGATATTGATTGATTAATTGGTGCTTTACACCGCTTTCAACAATATTTCAGTTATATCACTGCATTTCCTGGGTAAGTTACCAGTACTACTGCTCCATTTATTCTGACACCAGCCAGTCAGTCAGTTGTAATGCTTACCCTGCAACCCTGAGCACCTAGGACTGGAGGGCAGCCAAAACATCCATTTTAAGTCTTAGGTAATTACATGACCCGGCCAGGGATAAAACCCACAATCTCCAGCTCCCTATAGGGGACACACTAGTGATAAGTGCAATAATTATGGATGTTATTTTTAAAATAAAATTATGCTATGTTAGTTGTTGATGATCAGTATTTTAATAAATTGAAACACGTAATCTATTGCATTGTTTTGTGAAGAACACATTGCAGTAAAAGTAAAAATGCTCAATGAGATTTTTTTTTTTCTTTTATCACAATATCTTCACTTCATGAAATTCAAAATTGTAATAATTATGTTGTCAATAACAAGGAAAAGGTTATTACAATAACTAAGAGCAGCGACTAAATAAACTTCAGATGTTTAGTATGAAACATAAAACCACACTTTTTGTAGTTATAAATGAATTTGTTTACGTTTCTTGCTATATATTGTTGAACAACATAGACATGTCATCATTGATATAGTTTAACATGCATTACAGCTCAACAAGGTCTCCTGCTTGCCTATAGACACACATATATTGCATTTAAACATTGCAGTAAAACTTCCTTCACATGCACTTGTAGATTTCTGATTCATACGTAATGAAGAGGAAAATGTGGGAAAAACTGCTTTTTTCATTTCACCAAATAAATGGTTAACCTTATTCAACATATAGTGACATTTTGATGATCAGCAGCAGAGCATTCTAGTCAACATCATGGCAAAATGAGGATTATGTAAACAAAAACAAATTTTCTCCTTTTTATATGATGTTTTCAACTCGATTTCCACAAACGAGATTTTTCATATTTTGCCGAGATATGTTCAAAGTCATTAATGCTGCAGCTTTGTTTTATGTGGGGAACATTTAACCCTTTCCCTCGTATAGACTCTTTCTGACGCCTCTGCAGCAGACGGCTTTTTGAAAACATAGTGACAAAAGAAGAAATTGCTCAAAACGAGCAATTTCTAATTTTGACACAATGTTTTCCACTTTTTGTCATAGGTTATCCATTCAATTATAGAGATTTTTTATTTGTTGACAAATTTTGTTCAAAGTCGTCTGCTGCAGAATTGTCGTATGAGGGAAAGGGTTAAGTCGTCTTTGCCAAGGACAAGGGTCATTATACCTTAGTTCAAAATCTTGCAATACACTATATAAAGTTACTGAAACGTAATTGGTAAGTTTTACTGCATTGTTTACTAGTCAGACTACCGTACTTTGGGGCTGAGACACAAAGCATTACCAACAACTGTCTTACTTTTGGAAGCTGAAATTGGAGCAAAAGTCAAATTTAAATAATTATTTGATATTTGGTTATCAGTTTTAGTATACTATTTAATATCTGAAATGAGCAAAAAAAATGTTTTGTCTGTAAATGGCATGAAATAATTCATATGAACTAATATAATAGACTACGGAAATAAAAGTTCTAGTAGTTTTAGGACATTTTGAATGATATAGCAAAAAAACTAAAAAAAACCAAACATTTTATGTAGCTTTTATTGCAATAAAACAAAAAGGCATACCCATGTTATGATGAATTCATAGTTGGAATGGTGAATGAGAAATTCAATCTAATTAAACAGCCAAACGTTTGACCTTATTAAAATGTAGGTTCAGCCAGTTAGAAATATAGCTTATCTCTGATACCAAACTTACTTTGCAGCAGACCTGTTTTCTATACATTCTAATCTTCTGATGTTTTTTTTAATACAAATAGCATTTTCCATAATGGCTCTAATCCCTTCACACTTACAAGACAAATGCTGCAAACAAATTCGAAACCAACAAGGTGAAAATTTGAAAGATCTGTACGAATGTAAGACAATCATTGAATATAAATGAAAACATTGTGACAAAAGGAGAAATTTGTCATTTTTTCCACAATGCTTTAAAAAATAAACACGTGAGAAAGGGTTAACTGAGTGTGTAATAATGAAGTAGAACACACAGATTGTTGACAAAACAAGAATTAAAACTGCATCACATTACAGATTGATCATTAACAGAAAACAATTGAAATGGTTGGCAGCCCCTCAATGAAGAATGAATGCCCCTCTAATTGCACACACAACTCTGAACATACTCTTTATGAACACCTCTTAAACACAACATGCTCAAATGGTCTGTTTTAAGAAACACATGAAGAACATTAGTGACACTTTCCCCAGTCAAAACGAACCTTGACCCCCATGTGGCAGACAACTTTTTAACATATTGTGAGCAATTTCTCCTTTTCTTACAATTCTTTCATGTGGAACTCAAAATCAAATTAATATTTGTTAATATCTACCATCCGTTCACTGACATGTGTTTGAAGCAGACATGTTGTCTAAATGTCTAAATGATGACATCAGGTAAATATGCACTTTTATCATTGGACAAACAAGAGATGTTTGTCAAACATTATGCCCCCCATGAGCGCCATGTTGTCAGGAATATTAGGACAATTGAGTAAAATTTGCATGGACCGAAATGCCAGTTGATTTGTCATTTCACATTGGATGTCTATGATTCAGTTTTAAGATTATGAACAACGTTCATTCAAAGTTTGAGGATGGTAGGTACAGTTCTTAATCCCATTGTGATGATGACTGATATTTGCAGATATTATGTATCCTCAAAGTCCAGGCATTGTTGAGTTATCACTCGGACAAGCTTAAAAAGGGTTTTTGTGTTCAAGGTCACTGTGACCTTGACCTTTGACCGAATGACCTCAAAAAATAAATAGGGTTCATCTACTGGTCAGGCCCAACCCCCAAGTCAAGTCTGAGGACCATAGGTCCAGGCATTGTTGAGTGGTCTACAGACGGACCGACCAACATGTGCAAAGCAATATACCCCTCTTCTTCGAAGGGGGCATAATAAGTAATATTATTATTCATGGCTAAAACATAATACATCCTCAACATTTACTGTACATGCATGTACTTGTAACCTTGTCAATTTGTCATCCCCAACATATTTATAGAGAATTTCCACATCTTTAAACAAATGTGGTTCTGCCGCAGATTTGCTGTATGTGGCAAAGGGTTGAGAGTCACTTTAAGACACATGTCTAGGAGTTTATCTTGAATCTGAAATCTAATTTTGGCTTAGCTTTAGAAGCATTGTGGGTAAAAGAAAAATTGGCTCATTTTGTACAATGTCAAAATTTTACTTATATCATCAAAAGTTGTCTGCTGCATAGGTACCGGTACCTAAACCTGTCAGTTTATTAAATATTAACTCAAAGTTGACTAATGTTTTCTAATCTCTCAAACACAATTTTCCTAGAAACACATGCTTCAATTACATTCTTATAGTTTGTTAGTTAAAAATAAAGAAGTCAAAATAAAAATAATTACTATGGCTAGCCTATCATAATATGCAAAATTTAAAACAAAATGGTCTCTATTGCTTTCTTCAAACATACCCTATTGTTTTAAGATTTCAAATGGTATGGATCAACCAGGCGGATGAGATAACAATTGGTAGTAATTAATTACTTCTGGATAACAGAAGACTTTCTTAAACAGACAGCTTTGAAAACAATGTACCTCAAGCTATATCTCCTTTTCCCATTGTGTTTACAAACCTATATCAAATGATATACAATGAGATAAGCGACACCATCATGAAACCATCGAAACCTGTCAGTGTGTACAATGAGATAACCGACACCATCATGAAACCATCGAAACCTGTCAGTGTGTACAATGAGCAAACTAACACCATCCTGGAAGCATCAAAACCTTTTCTTGAACCTACAGATCCAGTATCAATAGCAAAAGAAATAGCCATTTTGTACCAACAATAAGGTCAATTCAATTGAAGAACAAAGTACTAACACAGATTAAAACCAACTCAATTCATATGAATCTCTCATAAATTAACATGATAACAGCCATTTCAATTCCCAGCACTCTGTACCAACAATAAAGTCAATTCAACTGAAGAACTTCCATACTTTGACAGATGAAAACGACCTAATTTCATAAGTATCACTCATAAGTTAAACTGACAACAGCCTTTTCAATTGCACCACTCAGGTACCAACAATAAATTACAGCCATTTCAACTGATACACTCAGTACTATAACGGATTGTAGTAATATCAATTTGAAACCCAAGCTCTGATTTAACCCTTTCGGACGCCTCTGTAGCAGACGGCTTTTTGAAAACATAGTGACAAAAGAAGAAATTGCACAAAACTTGCAATTTCTCCTTTTGCCACAATGTTTTCCACTTTTAGTCATAGGTTAACCATTCAATTATGGAGATCTTCTATGTTTTGACAAAATACGTTCAAAGTCGTCTGCTGCAGAATTGTCGTATGAGGGAAAGGGTTAAGTTGGTGTTCTCAATCCCAAGACTATATATTATAATCTATATTTGAGCAGCCAACTTTTGAAAAAGCTGGTGCAAATGAAGGAATTGATCATGATGAGCAATTTCTCCTTTAGCCACAATATTTTCAATAATTAAAAATTCTTTTATAGAGATTTCCATTGTTTGTCCTAGAGGTTTCAAATGCTGTATGCTGTAGAATTGTTGTATCTAAAACATCCAAACTTCATTACCTTAGTTTAGTAGTAAAGTAATCTTTAAATCTTTTAAAGTTCTTTTGCTTGTTGTTAAACATTAGTTGTGTATGAGAGTTACCATCTCTTTTCCATATTACATTACGGTAGTAGATACACACAACTTGCCTTACACACAAGGGCCATAATCATGAGCATTGACATCGCTTTGATAATTCATCAAAATTTCTTCTGCCAAGTTTCTTGTTAGCAATGTTTCCATATCTCAAAACCATTTCAAAAGAAATCTAATGTACAGGTTACATAAGTAGTCTGCAAAGAGATGAGCTGCAGATGTTTGAAGTTCTGTTTGCAAACACTTTTACTGTATCATCATTACACGTTTCACCATGCAATTTAAGGACCCCAATTGTGTACGGCATTGTTTATGTGTATCATAAATAAGAACTATACATAATAGTTTTACACTTTAAAATAAAGAATTTAGTTAGAGGTATTGCTAAACATCATATTACAGTTACCTTTATAAATCTATTGTTAAATATTCTTCAGTTTGACATGTTTTATCCATGAACTGAAGATGTTCAATTATTGAACACTATATACACACTAATGGTTCATTGTGAATGTTCTACACTTTGTCCAGGATACTCGCATTCCATGATCTCTTCCATAAATCACTCCATTGTCACCTTAAACACAGCTTTGGTTTTGAACTCAACAAGATCACACAAATCTATCCCGAACTTCAACAGATTAACCCTTTCCCTCATACGACAATTCTGCAGCAGACAACTTTGAGCATATTTCGTCAAAAAATGGAAAACCTCTATAATTAAATGGATAACCTATGACTAAAAGTGGACTAAAAATGAAAAGCATTGTGGCAAAAGAAGAAATTGCTTGTTTTGAGCAATTTCTTCTTTTGTCACTATGTTTTCAAAAAGCTGTCTGCTGCAGAGGAGTCAGAAAGCATCTATATGAGGGAACGTCGGAAAGCGTCTATATGAGGGAAAGGGTTAAAGTACATTTACTTCATTTGTTTCTAAAAACTTAAAGTCAATTTTACATGGGATTAATAGGAAAATGAAAGCCCTCGACTTCAAAATGCACGTCAAGTAACTAACTCTCTTTCTCCAAAAATGATTTTTTGAATAGTCTACAAACGAATCAAAGTGATTTGAAACATTGAAGACAAAAACCAACGCATTTTATCCGTTTCACTCTGCCAATATTTATTGAGAATATACAATGGTAGATCTATTCATGAAGTTTTATAATGTACAAGATTCAATGTGCTATGATGTCCTGTGATGTTGCTGAAGAGTACCAGTGGAGTGGGTTACAAATTGGTGGTGTTTTCAGAATTTTGTGGGATGTCAGGGGAAGCAAGCGGGCTGGGTGCTTGCATGGCGCTCCTAGTTTTAGCATTCTGTATTGAGTGGTAACTACGAACTGAGGTGAGACTATGACTGTCATACCTCGTGTCAAGACCTTGGCGGAATGCGTTTACAACACGAATCTGAAATACAGAGAATGGGTAAAACACAATGGTGGACAAAACAAAACAACAATAAATAATGGCCATCATTTGGCAGAATTCTGGTTTTCAGAAACATTTATAATTTATATTCATGTGGTGTTAAAATGATTGGTAAATATCCTAAACCAAAAGGTCTCTTCACTATCAAAGTTAACCATGTCATCAGAATATCTCTGTATATTTTAGCCCAGCCTTGCATCATAGAATCTTGCAAATTGTCCATCGAATGTTAATTTAACCTTTTGACACATGTAGATGCATCTGCAGCAGTCAACTTTTGAAACATGGTGGCAAAAGGAGAAAGCAAGCACTCTTTTTTCAATAATTCTTCTTCCATATATAGAGGTTTTCTCTAGTTAAACCTTGATGTTTTCAAAGTCATCTCCAGCAGATTTGTATGCATGTTTGAAAGGTTCAACCCTTTCCCTCATACGACAATTCTGAAGCAGACGACTTAACATATTATGTCAAAAAATAGAAAATCTCTATAATTGAATGGATAACCAATCGTTTTGAGCAATTTCTTCTTTTGTCACTATGTTTTCAAAAAGCTGTCTGCTGCAGAGGCGTCAGAAAGTGTCTATATGAGGAAAAGGGTTAAGGTAACTACATTATATTACAAGGTATAACAAGATTCATTTGAGCCACACCTTGTGGCAAAAGAATTTCAAAATAATACTTCTGACCAAAAAAAATTGAATAACTGTTTTTGAAGTCACATGTTGGTCAAACACACTCTTTTTTGTTATAAATTGTTTCTGAAAACCTAAAAACTCTTAAATGTGACACTGAACACGTAAAGCTGAAGTAAAAGAAAACGTTAACAAATAAAGGTATGTTAAAAATGAAGAAATAAAAGGTTAGAAAGAACAAATATATGACAAAGAAAATCAAAGGTGAAAATGGTTGAAAACTAAAGACATGAAAATATGTTCCTTAACCCTTTCCCTCATATAAACACTTTCTGACGCCTCTGCAGCAGACGCTTTTTGAAAACAATTATGGAGATTTTCTATTTTATGACAAAATACTTCAAAGTTGTCTGCTGCAGAATTGCCGTATGAGGGAAAGGGTTAAAAGAAACAGCCCTTAATGACATTGGATATCAAAGCAGTTTTATTTTTAGGAATCAGAAACGAATCATTGCTCAACAGCAATAAGTCTTTTTTCATGTCTCTGAAATTAATATCGTTTTCATATGTTTGTTCTTGCTAAGCCTGCAGGACAACATACACAACTATTCAGTATTCTTTTTTATTCAATTACAATTAACATGTATGACTTAGTTACAAGGGGTAGAAACTAACGAAACAATTTAGCTTATTTAATATAGCTGATGTAAACAGACAACTGCAACTTTAGGCTGCATTGATTTGTATCAAACATCCGGTTTTCCCATTCGACCTATTACAACCCACTTTCATTTATTTAGATATTTTTTCTCTTTTTATGCTAATGTTTTATTGGAAAGAGTTAGAAATTACAGATGATAATTATATGCGTATACACACTTCATTGAACCAAAAATGGTAGAAAGAGGTATGGATCCCAACATGGCCATCACGTCACCAGTGATGTCAACTTAAAAGTGGGTTAATTTAATATTGTGTTTGATTAAGCTTGTATTGGAATGATCATTAAAACAGTAAAGACGGAAATTTTAGAAAGAAAAACAAAATACAAATAACACGATAAATGCCTTGTTTAGTTGAGAAACTACACATTCTTGTTTGTTACTTGGTAGTAGACAGGAGAATACTCTGGTCCTGGTTTGTGAAATAGATTGGACTTTTACTAAATGATATTGACTTTTACTAGTGGTCATGTTTGAAATATCCAAACCTCGGTCTACCGTTGCCGATTCAAAACAGTGATACAAGAGCGCACAAAAATGGCAAGAATAGAATCCACAGATTTGTGGCAGTTGTCACTACAACAATACTAACATAATACGTATCTCTATCTCTTATTCAGGTAACCTTTGACTTCTTCAACTTTTGAAAATATTTTGGAAAAAGGAGACATTGCAAAAAATTGCATTAATAGAAAAACAAGCAATTTCTCCTTTTCTCACAATATTTTTAACCCTGCATCAGAATGATACTTCTAATTTTCTAGTTGTTACTCATTTTTGTAAGATGTTTTGAAAGCAGACGACTGTGAACTATAATATCTGGTGAATCGGTTTCAACATCCATTTTACAAAATAGAAGGGCTCTATATTTGAGTCCTTTGCTAACACACATCACTAAGAAGCAAGTGTTTTATATATATCTCAAGGTGTAAAGATGACAAGAATACAAAGTTTGTGCCACAAAGTAAAGAGAAGAAGACACAGTTGTGAAACAAAAGACAAAACAGACAACCAATGGGGGATATACATAAACCCTTACATTGGTGAGACAAAAGTGATATTGGAGATTATCCTCCAAAATTACCCCACCCCTTCAAAAAAATACAAAAAAAAAATACAGGGAAAATTAACATGGCACCGTATAAAGCAAAGCTTGTTTGCTGAAACGTATTTGTTAATCCTGTAACACCAGTTTAGAGCCAGCCCACCTGGTGTCACTTCAAAGTCTGTCCAGGTTCGATACAGTTTGCTGCTCTATTCAACATTGCTATATTGTATTCCTAGAATTGGCTATGGACTCTTCCAAATGCAAAACTGGACAACAAATTGATAAACATTCACCATTGAAAGGGTTAACATAACGTTATAATGTGAGCAGTCATACAACTGTTACGGGACAATGCAATTAACAGCCATTGTCTCAGATCTACTAATACTTTGTATGCCTGTGACTATTAGGTTTTAGAACATAATTCTAATGTAATGTTATTTTCTATTCTTGTTGCTTGCAAAAATAACAAACACAGGATATCAAATATATGGAAATCAGCAAACTTCTTCTAAAATGTTAAAATGAACGACAATTTAACTTTCAATACAGAATTAAACCAATCAGCATGTAATTAGTCTTAAAAACTTCATTTAAGAGGTAAAAATTTATGAAGACAGCAGATTTTTTTTTACAGCCGGCTAAATGGAATTACTTGGACCAACAGATAGAATAAAGCAAATAGAAAACAGATGGCGACAAGATTTGCCTGGTTTTGTGAAGAAAAGCGGATGACAACTCTAGCCAAAGAGAAACTGGTCTTTATCCAGTTACTCAACCTTCATTAATTATGATCTCATCAGAACATACTACAGCAGCCTATGACACAGTTACAGGGGTACTGTAAACCTTCTGTGATAGATATAATACACTAATAATGTATTTAAACCCTGTTTCACCCCACATGTAGATGCATTTTGCAGCAGATAACTGTTGAAGACATTGTGGCAAAAAGGGACATTGGTCATGGTCTGAAAAATGGGTGTTGGAATTGCTGTCTGTTTTGTTATTTTGCAGATAAAGAAAATAGAGAAGTCTTGATATGAGATCTTTCACTTTTTTCATCAGAATAACCATATCATTTATGATTGTATATGGACTACAAAATATAGTATGTTGGCTTGCTTGGAGTAAGCAGCAGACATGACTTACAGAACAAGCACAAAGACATCCAGGTTGTAGTGAATGGTTGGCAAAAAGGAAGTGACCTTTATCTTATGTTTCCCACTTCACACCTTTCCCTCTTCTTAATACATTTTTTTTTAAAGATTTCAAGCGAAAAAGATGAAGTCTACCAAGTTCTTTAATCAACAGGTTTGAGAGATGATTGCAGACAGTCATAGAGATGAGACACGAGGGTAGCTTCAGGACACATTAATGCAGCCTAGAGAACATAGTCAACTAAACAGCACATTCAACACTGCCCGGAAAAACGGCATAAAGAAGGCAAAACAGTGAAACATAAGAAATTACCCTACAAATACAACATTTGGGTTGGTAATAACTACAACTTTACATAATATACTACAGAAATATGATTAATAAGTGATAGAACCTACTATTTACATTGATAGTGGGTGGGGTCTGTGAGAAGGGGTGTGTTTTGTGTCTAAAGTGGGAGCGGCTATTCACTTCACCTATAGTGGTTTACACAGACAGACAGGCCTACAGTAGTTTGTAAAACAACATTTGCATGCAAATGACAGGTGTCTGACATAGAGTGATATACCTTTTAATTGCTTCCAGAGCCTTGTATTCTCACAGGGTGATGGCATGAGCGTTTCTCCCCTTTTAACCCACATCCAAATAATCATGTGGCCCCCCACCCCCGGGACAAAAATTTCATATTTTCCTGGCACCAAACACTCTCTCTCAACATCTTTTATACTCTTGAATTAATGTGTAGATTTATTGAAGAAACTTTAATGATTGTTTACCTTCATTATTTTGGGTTGCCTTAGTAACAACAAGCAACAGCACACTTGTTCATGACACCAATGGTTGCATAAAAATTGAAAACATCTGATGAAAAGAATGGAAAATCTTGACAAATAAAGTTGTATAATTTTGGGTCAATAAATATAATAGATGGAACCCTTTACCACATATAGATGCTTTCAGACGCCTCTGCAGCAGACGACTTTATTTTCTATTTGTTTCAGTAGATTTCTATGTTTTTGACTAAATGTTTTCAAAGTCATCTGCTGCAGATTTGGGACATTAAGGTTGTAAGTGAAAGATAAAGTCATTACTTTTTCAATTTAACACTATTTTATCATAAATGCATACGTAAACTAGTATTTATACAAATTGGGACACAAATTAAGACAACATCTTTTAAAGCATGATTTTAAACCCTACAGTGAATATAATATGTTCGTACCTATTTTTATACAACAATGAATCTAATGTATTAAAACTTGTTTGCGTACATTAAAATAAAATAATCAGGTAGAAAAAAAACAAAATCATGTGGTGCTACTTGACAAATTTCACAGTGTAGTATATGTAGTATATGCAGTATATGTAGTATATGCAGTATATGCAGTATATGCAGTATATGTAGTATATGCAGTATATGTAGTATATGTAGTATACATAGTATCTTCTCTATCCCTTTTCCACTTTCCGGACAACTATTGAAAACATTGTGACAACTCTAGAAATTTACCCTTTCCCTCATATAGACGCCAATGCTTTATGACACCTCTGCAGCAGACGGCTTTTTGAAAACATAGTGACAAAAGAAGACAATTTCTCCTTTTGCCACAAGGTTTTCCACTTTTAGTCGTAGGTTATCCATTCAATTATTGAGATTTTCTATTTTTTGACAAAATATGTTCAAAGTCGTCTACTGCAGAATTGTCGTATAAGGGAAATGGTTAATGACACTTTTTGTCTTGACATTCTCAAAGTTGCCATATGCAGAATGACTGTATGTGGGAAAGGGTAATGATAGCTCTGAAAGTATTATGGCATTGACTGTATATCTAGGAAGTTCAAGTTTGGATTCCATTTCAGTCAACATGAAATCCCATGATTGACAAGTCCCTTTGTCTTTCACTAAAGGGCTGTTAAATCAACTTGGAAGGCAGTGCCTATTGCTGGGAACAATTTTTATGTTTTTTGTTGGAGTGAGAAAGTCCATTATTAATACATGGATAGATGAGCTGGTGACTGTGATATGACTTAAAAATACCAATGCAAAACAGCATGAAATTTAAAACAATCTAAATGATAAATCTCTGTACATCCATGTACAAAAAGCTGTCCAACATTTATTTCACAAAGCATCAAACTGTTTAGAAGTAATTTCTCACAGAATAAAAGATATTAGGCATTAATTTGACCATAAATTTCTCTTACTGATTATCATATCAAGAAAAGGGGGGGGGGGGGGGGGGGGGGGGGGTGGGGTGGCTAAAGTATGGCCATGTAACCTGCACTATTTCTTTATGATACATTTCCCATAGATAAATAAGTAAAGAAGATAAACAAGGATTTTTTTTTTAAACTGCTTATTCAGACAATTACTTTTTCACCTTGGTATAGTATCGAGGGCTTGGCGTGAAACGGTTGTAACTTAAAACCTATTTTGAAAACCCTGGTTTAGGGGCAATTTTGACCCCTTTGTAAACAATGCAAATTTAGGTGCCATTGCTCAGAACGAGCAATGGCACCTAAATTTACATTGTTTACCAAGAAAAACGATTTAACGCTTATAAAGACTTTATGGCGAGATGATTAACCTTGGTAAAAAAAATACAAATTTTAGTTACAACCGTTTCACGCCAAGCCCTCGGTATGTTAGTATGGTGTTTTACGCCGCTTTCAACAGCATTTCAATTATATCAAGACGTTGCATGGGTATATTACCAGTATTACAGGTATTAACTATCCTGAGCGCCAAGAGGGGTAACCATTTCTACCGTTTTTCAAGTTTTGGGATGATGATCTATTTTAGTATTATGCTAACAGACCAACTGCATTAATCCTTATCCTGCTTTATGTCACTAAACAACATTCACATACACCATGATTGAAAAAAAAAAAAACCTTGATGATGTAAAACAAGATCAGTCTCAACAGCATGTATTCAAATCTTGGTCAAGATCGCTCCATCCTTATTAATTAATATGTACCAAAGATTACTCCATAAACATAAATTCATAGAACAACAGGGCCATGTGGCCCTGGATCACTCACCTAAGAATGTGCCTTTAAAACAAGATCAATATTTAAAGGACAAAAAATCTTTCTGATCATTGCAACTAAATGCATTAACATGAATAGCAGTATAAAAGCAATATAACCTAACACCTAGGGGCCATGTCTATTAAATTGAATATACTTGGTAGAGTGTCAACTTTGGGATAATTCTGCCAAACTATCTTGAAATAAGACAAGCACTTAGAAAGATGTGTCATTTCACTCCCTTTGAGATGCTGCCTGGCAGCAATGCTTTTCAACAAATCAGAATGGCTTGTAATTCTTTTACAGAGTTAACTGAGAAACATTTCTGCCAATTTATGTAGAAATCAGACAGGCACTTTCAGAGAGGAAAACTTTCAAAACAGTGTTTTTTTATCTCTTTTATGACACCATCATGTTATTAAACCAATCAATAGGCAAAGACAAATTATCAGAGTGCCTATTTCAGACAAACACTTTCACAGCAGAATATTTTTAAGTTTTGTGAGTTTATCCCTTTTCTGATTTGGCCTGGTGGCTATGTTTTAGATCCAACCAACATGGAATGAACAGCTTTAGTAGAGGATCACATATTAAAAGGTACAATACTGCAATTCTGATGCATCAGCAATCAGTTGTAAAAAGCATTTTATTGCTAGAACAATTTTCAAATGATGACCACAAAAAGCATTTTTCTTTGAACAATATTCAGAAGATGACCACCAATGGAATATGTATGTGAAGTTTGGTTGTAGAAGAGTTGTTTAAAGAAATTGTTGATGTGTTGTGCCCTGAGTACCTTCAGGCAACTTTAAAATCAATGGTGATGTTACTCGTGACATGAATTCAGCAGGAGAATGGTTAAACAGTCTATCTTATTTAACACAACACAGATATAGGGGCTTGATATAAAAGTTGGCAAAGAAAATCATAACCCTTTCCCTTATGTAGATGCATTTTGAAAACATATATAAGAAATGTTTATACTTTCAATTATAGACATTTTCCACATGTTTTCCTTGGTGTTTTCAAAGTTGTCTGGTGCAGATATATTGTATGTTGGAAAGGTTTAAGTTAGACCCAGTGGTTGACCAGTGTTATCTTACAAGAATGTATGTGAAAAATGGTCTCTTAAACAATGAAGTTAAAAATGGATGACATACACATTTAATATTTATGACGATTGCACTGTAAAAAAAATCTGAATAACTTCCATGTCCTGTGTTTTGGGCCTTTAAAGGAGTTGTTAAAAACCTACATTTATCTTACACTCTTTCCAGTCTTGCACACTTAACTACACAAAGCAATGGATTTAAAAACTGTCCATCAAAATCTAGAAAATATTAAATCACTTGTAAATTACTAAATATATCAGTCATTTTGTAAACACACTACAAAAATGTCACATCCTATTGAAGTCATTTCTAACATATGAACTGACAGATCTCCATAAAGTGGGCGTATCTTCTACATGCTCCTCCTTCTCTTTTCTATATGCACCCTATATGGACCCAATGACAGGAATACTACCCTTTGGAACATGGTGACCACAACAAAACAAAGAGATCTGCCTTTGCCCTCACTCAGTCTGATCTTAGTCTATCATTTCCTACCTTGGATCTTCATGAAACTTGGTCAATTCAAACATGCAGACACATTTTGTAATGTCTGCAGTAGTGACTTTTGACAAGTTTTAAAATCTATTCAATAATCATACTTTCATACATAAAGATGTTATTGCCTACATGTAGATGTTTTCAGTCACCATATGCTGCAGGATGATTTTGGAATGCACAGACTCATATAAGCATTGTTACAAGAAAAACAACCTCAGATCTGCCATGCTATTTGATCTAATGTAGGCAGAAGTTCAGTGACTAAATGGAAAATAGTACAGATACAGATTAGACTGCAAGAATGTACAAGTTATTCTGGATCTACACTGGTCACATATGCTTTCCTTCTGCCCAGGTCATAACATGTCATTGGTTACCAATAGGAGCATTGCTTAATGCAAATGACATTAATTGGTTCTTAACCCATTCCCTCATACGACAATTCTGCAGCAGACGACTTTAAACATATTTTGTCAAAAAATAGAAAATCTCTTTAATTGAATGGATAACCTATGACAAAAAGTGGAAAACATTGTGGCAAAAGGAGAAATTGCACGTTTAGTGCAATTTCTTCTGTTGTCACTATGTTTTCAAAAAGCCGTCTGCTGCAGAGGGCGTCAGAAAGCGTCTATATGAGGGAAAGGGTTAATTGGTTCTTAAAACACAGGGCTTGGAAAAGTAACAGAGTGATTACTTAAGATAATAAACAATGTCTCCATTTCCAATAGTAATTTATAATTTCATATGTAAATAAATTCAACCTTTCAATGTTTCCATGCCCATCAAGTCCTTAAAAATGTTTCATCGGTTAATGCATTATCAGTGAAAGATAACTTCCCACTTTTGGAGATCTGAATTCTTAATTCACACTTCATTGTTTTAAAACTGTCTGAGTTTCTATTCATACAAGTACATCTGCGTGGGGACATCCCCTGTCTAGTCAGATGGTTGTCTCTGTCACATTACCACTGTCATCAATATGTGCTACAGATTTAGGGGGCGAGGGTTTGAGTGCTGGGTTTGTTGTGGCTAATAAAGGAGAAGGTTGTTTTATAACAAGAGGGACACTCTCGTATGACTGTGAGCGCGTTTTAAAATGGTCCACTGGACTTGTGGTTTCCGGAGAGTGTAAGTGTAATGAAGCGAATTGGTTACGGATAGGGAATGAAGTAGTGCGTAGTAGGTGGTTATTGTACACCTCTTCGCTAATGGGCCTGTGCCCGTGATGACTGCGAGAGCTGCGAATGCTGTGAAGACTCTGAAAGCTGTGCACGCTCCGTTTTTCTTCTAAATCCTCCAACGTGGATTTAAATGCCTTCACAACCCGCAACTGTTAAAATACAGAAAAACAAAACTTGTTCGCTACCAGGTTTTCTACATGTACACACCCACCTGGTCATATTGTTTCTCTCATCAGAAATTTAAACATCCTTTATTTCTAACAGTAGCACTATCTACTATAAAACAAGGCAGATCAAATAGAGAAGAAGTTTTCACAGACACTTACTACCTCCTAAAGAAAGCCGTTCAGATTAGTTATTTTGTAAGAGAAGTATATTTTCACAAAACCGCAGTCACAATCTGGGGTCTTTATAACACAAAATTAGCGCTAAAAATAAGCCACATATGAAAAATAATAAACACACATTTATGGGAGGGGTATCATCAATGGATCTGCAAAATTCTGCTATAATATAGGATATATAATAGAAGTATGCATCACTTTCTACTCTTTGTTCAAACAACTACTGGATTTTTACACGGGAAGGGGGGAGAATTCAAAGTAGGGCATTGTTAACTATCTTATCCTAAGTATTAAGTTATCAAACATAAACACATGATGCAACTAAGAAGTTAAAACACACAAAAACCAGGCAAAATCAAAATAAGAACAAAAATACATAAAGCAAGGAACTGAAGTATCATCATTGGTTGGGCATAGCTTTCCAAATTAAACTGGTTTATCTTAAAACTGCTGAATTAATAACACCAAACAACTTCAGGCTGGTCAGCATCAAAACTTAACCCATTCCCCCGAGATATATATTACTTCTGACAAAAGCTGCCGCTTTGAAATAGTAAATTCCTACACTATTTTCAGAAGGTATCAGAAGTCATCTGTATCAAGGAATGGGTTAAAACAAACTTCAAATTCAGCAGAATAAAGCATATCAAAGCCTGTAAATGTGTATGTAGAGCATATTGGGCAATTAAACCTGATGTATAGGAATCCCTTCATTAAGGTATGCAGGTTAAAAGTAGAAAGAACGATGAGAGAATGATACATAACTCATAACCAGATATCCAGGGCTTTCATAAATTCAGCTCTCAATCAACTATTTTAGCTTAACTCTTAAACAATCCAGACGCATTTTAACACATATAATCTGCCTGTGCATCCATGCCAAAGGATCCGAATGAATACTGCTTGGCAGAAGTTTGTTGAAAGCTTCTTTGAGTAATTTAAGAGTGTTGCTCAATTATACCATATTTTTGTCTAGATGTTTTCAAAGTTGTCTGTTGCAGATTTGCTTTATGTGTCAAAGGGTAAAAAATGCAAAAATTGCAATGAGTTCAGCATGAAATAGCAATAAGCCCCTGCTTTGCTATAGAAAATGTGACATTTTGATTGAAACTTTCATAAATGCCCCTTGTCCAGAAACTAAACAAAAGAAACTGAATAACGAAGATAACACAAAAGGAAACAAGTTGGGCCATGAGAGAATATATCTTATGCCATTTGTGACGAGTGCAATGGTGCAGTTTTGCCTGTACATTTACAAAGGCTCGTCTGCGCCGTTTATTTACAAATTTAGCAATAATGGACTTCAGGCAATCTGAATAGCAATCCAATAGACCAAATATTTTATCTTTAATGCCGTCTTCATATTTTCAACGATTACATGAAATGCCATTTTAAAACTCTGCCAAATTTAAAACAAATGCAGAAATGAGAAATATCTCATCAAATCATAAAGATATTGTGGATTTGTTTTGGTTAGCAAATTGTCCTATTCAGGTAATGTTTTCAAAGTAATCTTTTGCAGACATAAAAATATGTCAGGGCCAACCATGAAATAGGTCAACCTCTAACAGTAGAAGGTCAACTTCTACTTGCAGCACATGTTATAAGATGTTATATTCTTCATCATGGCTCAAATAAAGATAAAAGAAAAAAACAGACACAAAAATACATTTACAGATGATAGGTTGATGATGGAGAGAGAGATTTGTTTTATTGATGTCATCATTTATAAGAAAAAAAAAAAAAATCGTCTTGGCCCATATATATGATGAACAGATGAATGAGAACAGAGAGTAAAATTTAGAAGACACAGACAAAGTACAGTTTGATTTTCTTGGTGAATTAAGACAGATTGAGGTTTTTTTAATTAAATAAAATAAGTGTTTTTGTAAAAGAGAAAAATTCAGCGCAAAAATTATAAATCACTGGAAGCTGATGATGTAAGAAATTCAATGAAGATAGCTTGGAAGTCCATAGTCAACAAAATGTTGCTTCCTCTAACAAACCTTTGTCTACTTAACCCTTTCCCTCATATAGACGCTTTCTGACGCCTCTGCATCTTTTTGAAAACATAGTGACAAAAGAAGAAATTGCACAAAATGTGCAATTTCTCCTTTTGCCACAATGTTTTCCACTTTTAGTCATAGGTTATCCATTCAATTATAGAGATTTTCCATTTTTTGACAAAACATGTTCAAAGTCGTCTGCTGCAGAATTTTCGTATGAGGTAAAGGGTTAAACATAGGATCACAGTTGATACAGTTTTATTATAATCTAGAGTTGAAAACATTGCAGCGAAAGGAAAAATTGCTCTTCATGAGCAGTTTCTCCTTATACCACAAAGTTTTTAAATGTTGTCTGCTGCTTAAATGCTCTTACTTAATCCATGATTATTTTCAACAAGGAGGGATGCGGGTCACATCACCAGGGTGTGATACTACTACACAGCAATATAACATTTTTCCCTTGAGTGATAATTGTAAAACTCTGCAGCAGGCAATTGGTGAGAAACAATGCGGTGGTACAGGAAATTTTTTAAAATTTAATTTGTTCAAACAGTGGACTATTTAACCCTTTCCCACATACAACAAATCTGCAGCAGACGACTTTGAAGACATTTGGTCCAAAATATGGAAACTCTCTATAAATGAAAGAGCAATTATCGAATACAGTTGAAAACATTGTGTGACCAAAGGAGAAATTGCACGTTCAGAGCAATTTCTCCTTTTGTCACAATGTTTTCAAAAGTCGTCTGCTGTAGAGGCGTCAGAAAGCGTCTATATGTGGGAAAGGGTTAAAAATCCTATGCTGTGAATGGTTAAATCAAACAAGAGTGTTTGAAGGACCACATGTTGCACTAATTAACGATGACTATTACATATAAAGACAAAACCCGACATACGGACGGACGGACAGGTAACTGACAAATGATCCTGATGTGTATCACTGCCCTACAGACTGACAACATAAAGTACCAGCAGATCTAAATATTCTTTGAACCATTTCCCACATACAACAATTCTGGAGCAGACAACTTTGAAAACATGTTTGACAAAAATCTGAAAAATGTCAATAAATGAGGGGTCAACCAGTAAATAGAGTTGAAAAGATTGTGGCAAAAGGAAATATTGATAGTTTTAAACAATTTCTCCTTTTGTCACAGTGTTTTCCAAAGATGTCTGCAGCAGAGGTGTCAGAAAGCGGCTATATGTGGGAAAGGTTTGAACAAATTTCACAGTCAATTATTTTGGAAAATAGTTAGTTGACTATGAACTTCCTTATTTCTTTTTTATAGAAGAATTTGAAAAAAAAAAAATATTAAAGAGAAAGAGAGAGAGAGAGAAATAAGCATCTTTTTTAAAACCAATAAACAGCTCTTGAAATATTCCCTGATATTGAAATATTCCCTGATTTAACCCTTTCATACTTGCAGACTCATTTCAAAAACATTACGACAAGCCCAAGGTTTTCAAATATATTCAATATTTAAATTATCCTTTACAGAGATTTTTCATGCTTTGTTTCTATTCCATAAAAGTGGTCTGCTGCAGGGTAAGTGTATCTGGGAACGGTTTATAAACCTTTAACGCTTTCCCTCATATAGACGCTTTATGACGCCTCTGCAGCAGACAGCTTTTTGAAAACATAGTGACAAAAGAAGAAATTGCACAGAACGTGCAATTTCTCCTTTTGCCACAACGTTTTCCACTTTTAGTCATAGATTATCAATTCAAATATATAGATTATCTATTTTTGACAAAATATGTTCAAAGCCATCTGCTGCAGAATTGTCATATGAGGGAAAGGGTTAAAGTATCTCAATAATCGACTGTGACAAAAGAAAAATTGCCCAAATATAGAGAAATTTCTTGTTTCTTACACAAGTTTTTTTTCCACTCTGTTTATTAGTTTAAAAAGACGTTTGTGTTGGTTTCCTGATTTAAGGGATGTTTTTGATTTGGAATAAGCTAAAGTAGCAGATCAGGTAATGGTATAAGAGAAATGGAGTCACTGAAATGGAGTTCAGGAGTTTTCATTGAAAATATTAAATTTCAAGTGATAGGTTACACATAAGTATATTCCATTAGCCTTTAAACTGCTGCCCCCAACTTTTGTTTTAATCAAGTTTTATTTGCCATGTTTTTTTCCTCCTTACTCAACACATCAGTGACCCTTTTCCTTCTTTTCAATCTAATCCTATGAAAAGTATCCCTTTCCTTGAGAAGACATCTTTTGATGACTCTGTAGCACACAACTTTTGAAACCACTTTGGAAAATGGATTTTTTATTTTTACAAATCAGTATTGAAATAGTCAGCTTTTTCAACAACAACAAAATCATAGGCTTTCTGCTACAGATGAATCAAAAGTTACCTGCTTTATTTAAAGGATTTGCAATACTTTGAAAACCAAGATTTCACAGAAACTAACAGAAGAAAGAATTTTAAAATTTCTAAACAGGTAGTTAAGTCTATATTTAAATTGATATAATGTCTAATGATAAAATACTATTTCTTAGATAAATGAAACTAAACAACAAGGAGAGAAAAGTGCAATTTATATTTGAAAAAAATGTAATCCTTTAACTAGAAAATCAGATGTATTTTTTGGGAGTAAACTAGTCATTTTACATTGATACTCGAGTATATGTTAATTTACAATGTTAAGATGTTAAAATTTAAATCAAGTGATAGCGAAAAAAGACTTTTACCCCTTTTTGATAATTGCTCCTTTTCATGAATTTAAGTATGAACCCCATGCATGCAGATCACTCTATTTAGCGATAAACTATTTTTAAGTTATCAAAAGTTTTAATTATAAATGAACTCTCAAATTAATCTTTTTAGTTTTAAGTCCTCTTTTTTCTATCACTTGATGTTTTTCATTTAACCCTCTCCAACTTCAAACAAATCTTCAGTAGATGCCTTTGACAACATGTAGGCAAAAATATAGAAATGTCGTATCGCAAAGTAAATTATTGAAAAGAGTTCAACATATTGTGGCAACAGAAGAAATTGCTCATCATGTGAATTTTTGCCACAATGTTTTCATAATTCATCTGCTGCAGATGCATCACAATGTGTCTGCATGTTGGAAAGGGTTAATTAAAACAATTTTTTCAATCCTGTCAGATCACAAAAATGTTGGCAGTATAAAAAAACTCCATGCATAGTTTATAAGATTTGCTTCCTCTGAGACGTGTCACAAATATGTGACCTAGGAGGGGAGGTCATTGGAAAATATTAGGCACTGTTATCAAGAGTAACCCGCCCTGACTGCTGCAGATGTATCAATCCTCTCTTATGAAGTGAATTATTTCCTTTTTACATATTATACTGCAAAAGGCTGTTTCCCTTGTCAAAGATAATTTTAAATACATTCAAGAGTGATAAGGAAAAAACCTTTCTAATCATATTACTACATTGTATATAAAAACACTATTTTAAAGGAAGTGAATGCTTATCCAGTGCAATATTATTTACTCAAATGAATTTGCACAGAAAGACAATATCAATTCCATACAATCATATTATTTGTATATGCAGGAACGTAGATAAGACTAATCTACGTTTCTGGTATATGGCATTCTTTGATATCACCTTATAAGGTTAAATACATGGGAAAATCTTTGATAAATATCATTTTAATCTGAAAGCCAAGGACCGGTGGAATCGTAAATTCTATTGAAGAGCTATCAGGGGAAGCAAATCATGTATTACTAAAGATGCAAGGGAAAAAGCACTTACTTGTTGTTGAAGTCTAGTCAGGCCTCTGACCCATAGGATCTGGCCTCGGCGCCCTACCCCCATCTTGAGAGGGCTGGTTAGCATCCAACTCATCTTCAGCGGCCTGTACCTCTGTTTCGCTTTTACCCCAACTGCATAAGTGTTTGGGCAAAATCGAGGTAGGGACACATGTGACAATCTGATAATAGAAATGGCACTGGCTACAATCGTCTATTCTCATTAACAAAACTTCACACTACATGTTTGGGCTAATATTATATGGCTTTTTTGATATGACATATAATACACAATTAAATGTTTATGTGAAAGGAAGTTTTAAGTGTGGTCTGCTTTTGAAATCATGGCTGTTCATGTAACCTTTCACCCAATACAAAAAACCTTGGACGATTTTGTAACAGGTGGTAAAAAGGGTTAAAGGGAGTTTCAAATTTTTATCGGGTACGTTTTCAAAGCCGTCCGCTGCAGTTGCTTGGAAAGTATGTTGTCTGGTGTACTGGTGTGAGAAAAACAGAAACGCATGAGTAGGTGAACTAGTCGCCGTGATAGGACTGAAAAATTGTTGAAAACGGCGTTAAACCCCAATCAATCAATCAATCCATCAATTGAAGGTCAGACTATTACACCACAGAGTTATTGAAGAATCTAGAAATATGAAAATATCATTTTCAACAATACTGACAACATAGAGGAAAACATTACATAGTCTTCTGTTTCAGAGGAAGAGTAAAACAAATAAACAAATATGAAATACCTGTCCCCATAATAAAGTTCCAACTCCAAAAAATATGCACCATAACCATTGATCAAAGTCCAGCGACCTTGTGGCGAATGCTACTTGACCAAATTGTGTAATTATAATCTGAAACAAGAAAAGAAAAACATATAATATATTATTTTCCCAAAAGATTTGTACATACACAATAAGAAAAGTTCTTCCATTGGATGACATAAAATAATATTAAATGTAATGTCACGGCCTTAACCCTTTCCCACATACAACAAATCTGCAGAAGACGACTTTGAAAACTTCTAGGCCCTTTTTTTTGAAAATCTCTATAACTGCAGGTTAAATTGCTGAAAAAAGATGAAAACCTTGTGGCTCATTATGAGCAATTTATTCATTTGCCTAAATGTTTTCAAAAGTCGTATGATGCAGAGGCGTCAGCATGTGTCTACAAGTGGGAAAGGGTTAACAATGCTTTGTTTGCATCACTAACAACACCATGCACCGCATAAACAAGATTATTTTTAAAATATTACCAGAAATGACATAAATTTTATCACTAATTTTAACCCCCCATTACCACATATGAATGCTTTCCGACGCCTCTGCAGTAGTCAACTTTTGAAAACATTGTGACAAAGGAGAAATTGCTCATGATGAGTAATTTCACGTTTTGCCACAATATTTTAAACTTTATTCTATAGTTAAACGTTCATTTATAGAGATTTTCTACATGTTTGCTTGCTTATATGTTTTCAAAGTCGTCTGCTGAAGAATTGTTCTATGTGGGAAAGGGTTAATGTATTACTTGGCCATGTCCTAATCTCGACCCTGTGTAAACATTTGTATCATTATAAATGACAAGCAGTTAACCCTTCCCACACATACACGCAACTTTTGAAACATTGTGGACAAAAGGAGAAATTTATTTATGTATGTTGTGATTGTAAGATGCCATGAAGGCCATTATCTTTATTGGCTTAATCCTTTCCCTCATATAGACGCTTTCTGACGCCTCTGCAGCAGACAGCTTTTTGAAAACATAGTGACAAAAGAAAAAATACTCAAAACAAGCAATTTCTCCTTTTGCCACAATGTTTTCCACTTTTAGTCATAGGTTATCCATTCAATAAAGAGTATTTCTAAATTTTGACAAAATATGTTCAAAGTCGTCTGCTGCAGAATTGTCGTATGAGGAAAGGGTTAATAAAATTATTATATTCTACTCATACAAGAAATCTTCAGCCGATGACTTTGAAAAGATCTTATTTAAACTAGTCAAAATATCTACAAATGAAAGAATAATTATTTGACTAAGAGTTTAAAACATTGTGGCAAAAGAAATTGATCAATATGAACATTTTCGACTATCCTCTGCTGCAAGTGCAAAAGATTCTTCCCTCATTAAATATGGCCCTTATCCCTTTCCCACATACAATAAATCTGCAGCAGACGAATTTGAAACTTATTAGACTAAAAATTGGAATATCTCTGTAAATGAAAATATAATTGATGCAAGAAGTTGAAAACATTGTGAAAAAAAGGAGAAAAAGGAAATTGCTCATCATGAGCAATTTCTCCTTTTGTCAGTGTTTTTAAAAAGTCCGTCTTCTGCAGATGCGTCAGAAAGCGTCTGTATGAGGGAAAGGATATCGAGAATCTGAATATGTGTTTACCTGTGCAGCCATTGTTCCTATCCAAATACCAATAAAGATCGGATTCCTCTGTAACCCCTCAAAATATATTTCGCTGCCCATGGATTTTACGAGCATTAATTTCATTACACAAAGTCATCATCACAAATGTATTGAATATAATAGTGAAATGTTGGGTGGGTGCTGAGTGGAGTGGCAGATGTCTCCCGTCCGGAATATCAAATAAAGTATGACCTGCAAATTCAAATAAAAAGATTAAAATTAAAATGTAAATAGTTGGAGGTTTAACCCTTTCCCTCATACGGCAATTCTGCAGCAGACGACTTTGAACTTATTTTGTCAAAAAATAGAAAAATCTCCATAGTTGAATGGATAACCTATGACAAAAAGTGGAAAACATTGTGGCAAAAGGAGAAATTGCACATTTTCAAACAGCCGTCTGCTGCAGAGGCGTCAGAAAGCGTCTATATGAATATGTTAACCCTACATTTTGACACATCTGCATCAGACCATTTTTAAAAACATTTTGGCAAAAAGAGAAATTGCCCAAATAATCAATTTTTCGTTTCGTCACAATTTTCTCAACTCTATTCAATAATTAACCTATTTTTTATAATATTATTCACTATTTTGGTCTTGATGTTTTCAAGTGTTTCATGTGGGAAAGGGTTAAAGGTTGCTGAAACTACTAATCACTAGTAGTGCTGTACAGAAATTGTTTTCACAAGAGTTTTTGATGAGTAACTTTCAACACCAACTTAAACCAATAAATTCAAATGCGAAACAGTTGCAATTTTATTTTAGAGACATCTGCATTGGAAAACTTTCCTACCGCATCTGCAGCAGACAACTTTTGAAAACATTGTGGCAAAAGGAGAAATTGTTCAAATTTCCATATTAGTGTTGGTATGTTAACAAAGCTGTCTGCTGCAGATTTGTTGTATGTGGAAAAGAGTATGCATCAACTTAACCCTTTCCCACCTGCGACGCATTTTGACACAATAGCAGCAGACTACTTTTGAAAACATTGTGGCCAAAGGTAAAATTGTTTTTAACTTTATTTAACATTTAACCCTTTCCCTCATACGACAATTCTGCAGCAGACGACTTTGAACATATTTTGTTGAATGGATAACCTATGACTAAAAGTGGCACACATTGTGGCAAAAGGAGAAATTGCTTGTTTTGAGCAATTTTTTCTTTTGTCACTATGTTTTCAAAAAGCTGTCTGCTGCAGAGGCGTCCGAAGGCGCCTATGTGAGGGAAAGGGTTAAGCTATCATTTAAGGAGATTTTTCAGGTTCTTGTTACCAAGCTATCAAAGTCGTCTGCTGCAGATTTGTTATATGTGGAATAGGGTTAACAAAAGATTGCATACATTGTTGGTAAAGGAGAAATTGCTTGATTTTCCTCTTTTTCACAATCATTTTTTAAATTGTCTGTTCAAATAGCAATAAAGGAGGTTGATGTTAGGGAATAGGGTTGTTACACACACTCACCAGCAAACAGTAGAACAAATATAACTGTAAGTTGATAGATAGAATGTCCAATTATGTTTTTCGTCATAGTTCTGGAAATAAGTGCCTTTGTTCGGCCGTATGGTTTACGTTCTAAGAGTTCTTCACTGGGAAGTTCGGTAGCAAGAGCGAGGGAAGCTAGAGTGTCCATGATTAAGTTCACCCATAACATCTGAATAGCTTTTAAAGGACTGTCCTGTAAAATGAAAATGAGTGATGAAAAAACCCTTCTTAACCGGTTCCCACATCTGCAGTAGAAGACTTTTGTAACATTATAGCAAAAGGCGAACTTGCTCATTGTAGGCAATTTCACCTTTAACACTTTCTCTCATGTAGATGCTTTCTGATGCCGCTGCAGTGGGACAGTTTTGGAAAACATGCTGACAAATGAAAAAATTGCTCAAAACAAGCAATATCTCCTTTTATTACCATGTTTTCAACTCTTATTCATTCATTTAAAGGCAGTTTCCAAAAAATTCTATGAGTTTTCAATGTCGTCTGCTGCAGATTTGTTGTATGTGGAAAAGGGTTAACCACAATATTTTCAACCATTTTTAAAATAATTATTCATGCGTTCTCATCTTTTAGAGATTTTCCATATTTTGCCTAGATATTTCGTCCTGCAACATATCTGTTGTTTGTGGGAAATAGACATGATATAACCTCTTTACAGTTGTTTGCTTTCAAAGCATCCAAGGAATGTAAAATTGAAAGTAAATCTTAGGTTCGCCCAAATCTGATGAAATATGTTATCTAGTTTGAATTATTAGTAGTTCCAGAGTTCCACTTTGGATTGATGAAGATGAAGATGATATACTTGATTGAGTTACATGGTTGTTATCTTCTATGTATTTCGAGATAATTTGGTTGATTTTGTTTGCGGTGCAGGCGAGAAAATCTATAATTTCTTTTCAATCAGCATGCATATAACTGAAAAAGATGCACTTAAAACTTTCATGTAGGAAAAAAACATTTCCATATATCAATAGTCATGTTTTTGTGTGTAGCAATGGTTGTTAGTAAGGGTTTTAACCCTTTGCCACCTGCAGACGCGTTTTGACGCAATAGCAGCAGACAACTTTTGAAAACATTGTGGCCTAAGGTGAAATTGCTCATGATGAGCAATTTCTCCTTTGGCAACAAAGTTTTCAACTTTATTTAACAATTAAGCTATCTTTTACGGAGATTTTTCAGGTTTTTGTCTTTATGTTTTTAAAGGAATCTGCTGCAAATTTTTTGTATGTTGGAAAAGGTTAATTAGCTTTGGACACTATTCATTTTCAGCAATTGTGCTCTTTTTTCGCCACAATTTAAACGGTTGTCTGCTGCAATTGTGTGGAATGTTGCTACTAAAATGGATTACATAGGAACCATAAATGACCACTTACATCTATGATACATGCTCCAAGGAAAGCCACAGTGACAGCAACAACATTCACAGTTAATTGAAACTGTAAAAACTTAGCGATACTGTCATACACGTTACGGCCCCACATAACAGCTTTGACAATACTCGTAAAGTTGTCATCAGTAAGTATAATATCAGAAGCTTCTTTGGCCACATCGGTTCCCGAAATACCCTGCAAGAAGAGACAATAGTTTATCTTTTTACCTAGTGATAACAAATTTGTGAAAACATCTTGGGAAGGGGAAAATATGCCCGCTTTTCATCAGACTTTTGCTTTTAACTGGAAACTGACAGGTGCCTTCATAGGTTTGAAAAGTCTGAGTAAGATATATGTTTACATGATGATATATTTATGATATATTTAATTATGATAAGAAAACATCATCCTTGTCCTTGATGCAGTCAATTTTGTTTACAGATACAGTCAAACCTCGTTAATCCGGACACTTTGGTTCCCAGAGAAAAAAGTCCGGATTGCGAATCTTCCGGATTAACGATTTCTTATTTTGCCTACGCCAAATTTTCGTCTGAGCATAACAATAGGAGTCAAAGAATGGGACCCAATATTTCCCCAGATATTGCGCGGATACATGATTATAATTGAGGGAAATTCATTCAAAATAGCTTTGCAAACTGTCAGCGATATTGTATTTACCATTTACCTCTAGATACTGTTTGTCGTAAGCAAAGCTTTATCATGATATTTACAACACATAGATAACCAGTACGTAAACATGTACGTTTTTGAAACAAGAGGCCCAAGAGGGCCAGTATCGCTCCACGGCCATAAGGCAAAAATAAAATTTCCAAACAGCCCTGCCCCGTGGTAGCTATTTTTTTTTACCAACCACCATGGCTTAAAGGGTATCTTGTAGAGTGTCACCCAAGGAATGTTTCTGCAAAATTATTTGAAAATCGGCCTGACACTTTTGGAGGAGAAGATTTTTTAAGTTTTCACTTTGGTCATATAAGTCAAAATAGCCCTGCCCTCTGGCGGCCATAATTTTCGACTAATCAACATAGCTTGAAGGAATCTGATAGAGGGTCACCCAATGAACATTTCTACAAAATTATTTGAAAATCGGCTGAACACTTTCGGAGAAGAAGATGTTTTAAGTTTTCACTATAGCTATATAAGGCAAAATAGCCCCGCCCCCTGGCGGCCATGTTTTTCGCCCAATCAACATTTCTTGAAGGAATCTAATAAAGGGTCACCCAAGGAACATTTCTACAAGATTATTTGAAAATCGGCCTGACACTTTTGGAGGGGAAGATTTTTTAAGTTTTCTCTTTAGCCATATAGGCAAAATAGCCCCGCCCTGTGACGGCCATGTTTTTTTACCAATCAACATGGCTTGAAGGAATCTGATAGAGGGTCACCCATGGAACATTTCTACAAAATTATTTGAAAATCGGCTGAACACTTTTGGAGAAGAAGATTTTTCAAGTTTTCACTATAGCTATATAAGGCAAAATAGCCCCGCCCCCTGGCGGCCATGTTTTTCGCCCAATCAACATTTCTTGAAGGAATCTAATAAAGGGTCACCCAAGGAACATTTCTACAAAATTATTTGAAAATCGGCCTGACACTTTTGGAGAAGAAGATTTTTTAAGTTTTCACTATTTTTTTCTTTCGGTTGCCATGGAAACCAGAATTATGGATGGATCAAAAAAAATTGAAGGAATTTAAGAGAGAACATTGAGAGGATGCTTCCCATGAAGTTTCAACCAAATTGGCCAAGTGGTTAGGGAGAAGAAGTCATTTAAAGGAAAAAGTTAACGCACGCACGCACGCACGCACGCACAACGGACAATTCGCCATGACATAAGCTCACCTGGCTTTCAGCCAGTGGAGCTAAAAATGAACGTCAAAATATAAAAATATGGAACAACTTATTATTTTTGTCAGATCTACACTTGTCTCTGGGTCAAAATATCGAAATTTCAGTCTTAAAATCAGTTTAGATCTGTTTGACAATTTGGCTGCTATTTTATGGCTGCTAATCAAAGTAAACAATGACACACGCTTGCAGATTATTGAACAGCCTTAGGCTATTACATTGTATACAGCTTTAACACCTTTTAGGACAAACGGACACTACAGAAAACAATGACACAGACTAATTGAGTAAAAACATATATACTGATGTCTATGTTTTCTGTACAGTCATGTACATTACTGTTTGGACTTCCGGACTAACGAAACGGATTATATGTGTAAATGGTCAGTCCGTTCCCGATTTTTTTTGTCCGGTTCCGGAACGCGAATTTCCGTATTAACGGAGAATAATTAAGCATAAAAAATCCGTTCCCTGAATTTTTTGTCCGGATCGCGAATTTTCCAGATTAATGGCGTCCGGTTTAACGAGGTTCGACTGTAGTTGGGGAAAAGGAAGAAATGCTCCAAATTTCTTTTTCGCACAATGGTATTTTTTTTTTTTTATAATCACACCTTCATAATTATGTCAACACTTTAACCATTTCCATCATATAGACGCTTTCTATCGCCTCTGCAGCAGACGGCTTTTTAAAAACATGGCGACAAAAGAAGAAATTGCTCAAAACAAGCAATTTCTCCATTTGTCAACATGATTTCAAATCTATTCAATTATTGCACCTTCATTTAACTCTTTCCCTCATACGGCAATTCTGCAGCAGACGACTTAGAACGTATTTTGTCCAAACATAGAAAATCTCCATAATTGAATGGATAACCTATGACTAAAAGTGGAAAACATTGTGTCAAAAGGAGAAATTGCTCGTTTTGAGCAATTTCTTCTTTTGTCACTATATTTTCAAAAAGCCGTCTGCTGCAGAGGCGTCAGAAAGCGTCTATATGAGGGAAAGGGTTAAAGGGAGTTTCCAAACAATTTCGGGTATGTTTTCAGTCTTCTGCTGTGGATTTGTTGAATGTGGGAAAGGATTAATAATTTTCTTCTACATCACTTTTCATATGGTGAAAACTCTATAAAATGAATGAGTTTTTCTATGTTCTCTACAATCACATACCATAGCAAAACCAACATCAGCTTTCTTCAGAGCAGGTCCATCATTCGTACCATCACCAGTGACAGCAACAACCTCCCTGTTTGAAGTGAGTTTACTGTCTATGATTCCTTTAACAAGGACGTATTTGTCCTGCGGGGATGACCTTGCTAACACACGGAGATTTGGCCATATCTTATCCAGCTGAGCTTGTGATACCTATCAATGGAATGGATTACTGTACAGCCCTTTCCCACCTACAGACGAATTTCGTTGCATTAACAGCAGGTGTCTTTTGAAAACATAGTGAAAATAGGAGAAATTACCCAAAAGGAGTAATTGCTTCCTTTGCAACAGTATTTTCAACAAGTATTTATAATCATTATTTTATTTTTTTAGAGATTTTCCATATTTTTAAATAGATGTTTTCCATATTGTCTCGGACAGTTTTGTTGTATATGGGGAAAAGCTCACTGTCAGTCTAAGTTAAACAAGAGGCCCAAGAGGGCCAGTATCGCTCCACGGCCATAAGGCAAAAATAAAATCTCCAAACAGCCCTGCCCCGTGGTGGCTATTTTTTTTACCAACCACCATGGCTTAAAGGAATCTTGTAGAGTGTCACCAAAGGAATGTTTCTGCAAAATTATTTGAAAATATGCCTGACACTTTCAGGAGAAGATTTTTTAAGTTTTCACTATGGTCATATAAGTCAAAATAGCCCCGCCCTCTGGCGGCCATGTTTTTCGACCAATCAACATGGCTTGAAGGAATCTGATAGAGGGTCACCCAATGAACATTTCTACAAAATTATTTGAAAATCGGCTGAACACTTTCGGAGAAGAAGATGTTTTAAGTTTTCACTATAGCTATATAACGCAAAAAAGCCCCGCCCCCTGGCGGCCATGTTTTTCGCCCAATCAACATTTCTTGAAGGAATCTAATTAAGGTTCACACAAGGAACATTTCTACAAAATTATTTGAAAATCGGCCTGACACTTTTGGAGGAGAAGATTTTTTAAGTTTGCTCTTTAGCCATATAGGCAAAATAGCCCGCCCTGTGACGGCCATGTTTTTTTACCAATCAACATGGCTTGAAGGAATCTGATAGAGGGTCACCCACGGAACATTTCTACATAATTATTTGAAAATCTGCTGAACACTTTTTGAGAAGAAGATTATTTAAGTTTTCACTATAGCTATATAATGCAAAAAAGCCCCGCCCCCTGGCGGCCATGTTTTTCGCCCAATCAAAATTTCTTGAAGGAATCTAATAAAGGGTCACCCAAGGAACATTTCTACAAAATTATTTGAAAATCGGCCTGACACTTTCGGAGAAGAAGATTTTTTAAGTTCTCACTATTTTTTTCTTTCGGTTGCCATGGAAACCAGAATTTTGAATGGATCAAAAAAATTTGAAGGAATTTAGTAGAGGACATTGAGAGGATGCTTCCCATGAAGTTTCAACCAAATTGGCCAAGTGGTTAGGGAGAAGAAGTCGTTTAAAGGAAAAAGTTAACGCACGCACGACGGACAATTCGCCATGACATAAGCTCGACTGGCTTTCAGCCAGTGGAGCTAAAAATTAGATAAAGTCACAAAATTTATGAATTTTCCTACTTTGAAAACATTTCAGGTAGATGTTGAAACATGTAGAGGTTTGTATCCTGTTCAAAACCCTACTAGCATGGCTAAATTATGCATTACTGGACAGACACAAAAAAGCACTTGCAAATATGTCTTAAATTGACAGACACAAAAAAGCAATATGTCCAGACTATTGTCCAAAAGCAAAATGTTGAGGATGGACAGACAAAGGGTGATTTATAATAGCTCATCTTGAGCACTTCATGCACAGCCAAGCTATTGATTGATTGATTGATTGATTGGGCTTTTACGCAGTTTTCAACAATTTTTCAGTCATATCACTCATATGTTTCTTGGCTTTCTCACACCAGTACTTCATACAACACTCTTTCCATGCAACTGGCTGCTTTTCCACATAGACTGATAGCCCATTGGTTGGAGACAAATGACGCTCGTCACAATGAGCTGGGAATGAACTCACAACCCCTGGAATGATGAGCCCGTGTCGCTACCGGAGCTCGGCCTCAGCAGAGCTAACAAGAACTATAATGAAACAAGATTGCTTGATGGAATTCAAACAGTTCTGGCCAATAAGCCACAGTGTGACAGAGAGACAGAGAGAAAGTGATAACTTCACTGTATGTCTCACCCTGAGATGGCAGGTAACACACAAAAGATATGCGCACTAAATGACCTAAGCTGTTGATGCGCTATAAAACAATATACTTTCATTCATTCATACAAAGAATTTAAAAAAAAAAAAATTATAAATATATTTACCTCTCCAGTTTTTGGATCTCTGATTCGTTGATTGAATTCTTTTCCCTCGAGAACGAGGAAATCATCATTCATTTTCAAGATTCCACATTTAAATGCAATGGATCGGGCAGTATTAACATTATCTCCTGTAACCATTCTTACACAAATACCAGCGCTGACACATCTCTTAATAGCATTAGGTACCTGGAATAAGCATATTCATATAACAATTGATTGATTGGGGTTTAACGTTGTTTTCAACAATTTCTCAGTCATTTCACAGCGGCCATTTCACACCTACCTACACATGTGTTTCATTGCTTTCCCACACCACAGTCTTTCCAAGCAAATTGCTTCTTTCCCACATACAGTTTTAGCCCATTGGTGGAAGACAAATGACGCTTGTCACAGTGACTTTTGTCAGAGGTCAGAAAGAATGTTGGCCAAGCTGGGGTCATATTACAAAATATCCATCACAGAACCATGAGTTGCAATAGATGAATCTTGACAACATTATTGGAAGCAGATTTAATTGATTGGAGTTTAATGCCATTTGTTATAGCATTTGTAATATCACTGTGCTTACTTCCCCTATCTATGCCTTTCTAGGTTTTCTTGTACCAATATTCACACAAATTTCTTCACAGACAACTGGCTTCCTTCCCACACTGTTTAGCTAATGGTTGTAAAAAAAAAAAATGCTGGTCAAAATGACTTCACATAATTTTCAGAAATACTATATGGCCTAAGCTAGAATTCAAACTTATATGAAAACTTGATTTAATAACAGCTTGTTATTGCAGTCTTTGTGATATTGCTCATTCTGAGCTATCTTCAAATAAACAATGCTGCTTCAACTTGCTCTGATTTTTCTTCCAATGTATCAAATCTGAAAGAATCCACAGTCATTTTGCCAGATAATTTGTTCAAACCTTTCCCACATGAAGGCGTTTCTGAAGCCTCTGCAGCAGATAACTTTTGAAAACATTATAGTAAAAGAAGAAAATAATGAGCAATTTCTCCGTTTGCCACAATGTTTTCAACTTTATTTAATGGTTAACCTTTCATTTATAGAGTTTCCATTTTTTTCACTGAATGTCTTAAAAGTCGTCCACTGGAGATTTGTTGTATGTGGGAAAGGCTTAAAGTAGGCCTTTTTTACAGGGTCAAGGTTCAGGTCATGGAACACCAACCTCAGGTCTGACAGGATCCTCTATACCAACAATACAGACGCAGGTTAGACCACTGACAACATCTTCTTCTTTTTCCCAATCTGGTTCCTCGTCAAATGGCGTCTCATGACTCTCTGGATTTTCTGTATAACAAAAAAATATAGGCGTTAATAGGATTCACTTCTGGAATACCAAATTTCAATTCTAAGAAAATTAAGTTTTAATAGTTTATCTAATAGGCTATTGCAACCCTGTCCCAGATACAACAAAATGGAGCAGACATCTTTAACCTTTAAAAACTTATTGGCAACAATATGGAAGATATTTATGTATTGAAGTATTCTAATAGAGTTGAAATCATTGTGACAAAAGGAGAAGTAATCAAATTGCCCATTTCAAGGGTTAAAATATGCGTCCGAATACACGTGCAATTGGGAATGGGTTAACAGTCATCTACTTTGAAGGTATTTGACGTCATCAGTACAGAACATTGAAGGCATACTTTTGATAGAGGATAAGTGACGTTAAAGACATAAATACCTTTCTTGTAATCTCTATAAGCTAAACAGATGGTTCTCAGCCCGTCCCCTGCCATTGGTTCTATGACAGTCTTTATTACTTGTTCTTGTTTCTCTATAGTGAATGGATTTACGTCACCCTTACAATCTATGATGTGTGAACATCTGAAAAGAGGCATGTTCTATCTTAGGATTTTTTGACAAAAAACGATTGACAGTTTTACCAGATATGAATTTTTGAGTGTCATCTGTTTAGAAGTTGGCAAAGTAGTCTGATTTAAGAAATTATAAGTATACATTTGATACACAGTATAAACAAAAGATTTTCCATAATAATGATGATACACTGGGGAAAAAATCCTTATAGTCGGCAGAAAACATCTTAACCCTTTCCCAAATATAGACGCTTTCTGATGCCTCTGCAGCAGACGGCTTTTTGAAAACATAAGTGACAAAAGAAGAAATTGCACAAAACGTTGCCACAATGTTTTCCACTTTTTGTCATAGGTTATACATTCAATTATCGAGATTTTCTATGTTTTGACAAATACGTTCAAAGTCGTCTGCTGCAGAATTGCCGTATGAGGGAAAGGGTTAAGAGTTGAAATTATTTTGGCAAATGAGCAATTTATCCCTTTGCCTCACAGTTTTCAAAAGTCACCTGCAAGGGGGACATAAATTTCCTTACAAATAAAATTGCCGTTTTTAAGCCCGTCCATTGACAAAGATACAAGTTGCCATTTCTGTAGGTTCAGGTCACCCTGTACTATAAAACCTTGAAAAAAGTTCTCTGTGTTCCTAACAGAACTTCTGATTGGTTGATTTTGAGAATGAATTTGATTCTGACCAATCAGATACTTGAGTTACAAGTTTGAGAACATAGCCTAGTTTAGTTAAGTATGATAGTTTTGGAGCCTTACCAGCCGCACTGTGCCTCTGCCCTATCCAGTCAATATCTACACAACTGACAGAAGCTTATTTCAAACAGATGTCATTAATATTTGATCAATGATTTGTCCTATGGACAGGCTCATATAATGTTTACTGGATATATTTAAAAGAAGACGACTTTCTTATTAGAGCCATTGCAATAAAAATATTTTTTGAAAAGAGAAAGCCAGGATTTTATAAACAACAATAGCCAAAATAACACGTCTGGCCTACCAATAAACATTTTAGCCCTTAAAGAAAACCAACATTTTGGATTCTTTCGTAATGTATCGACACAGATCAGCCTGTAGTCCGAACAGGCTAATTTGGGCCTACACATTCCGTCTCAGGGGGATAGAGGCTAGGCTGATCTGGGTCAATACTTTACGCATAGTCCACAATATTGGTTTTCTCGTGAAATGGGTCATTTAGTAAATGTGCGACAAAATGAAAGATGACACAGATGTGATCTCTAGTGCACTATACAAACAAAGAAGAAGTACATAGCTCACTATGGGTACATTTTTCTCTAAGTTTTCAAAGGGTTTTGAAAAGTGATTCCTTATGAAACATTAACCCTTTCCCTCATGTAGACGCTTTCTGACGCCTCTGCAGCAGACGGCTTTTTCAAAACATAAGTGACAAAAGAAGAAATTGCTCAAAACGAGCAATTTCTCCTTTTGTCACAATGTTTTCCACTTTTAGTCATAGGTAATCCATTCAATTATAGAGATTTTCTATTTTTTGACAAAATATGTTCAAAGTCGTCTGCTGCAGAATTGTCGTATGAGGGAAAGGGTTAAGAGAGCCATTTACTTACTTGCTAAGTATAATTTCAGAAGCTCCTTTTGTATAGACTCTAAAGTTGCCACCGGGTAGATGGGTCACAGTACTCATTGATTTCCTGACGGAGTTGAATGTATAAATTTTAACCAGGTGGTCTTGTGGGTAATCCTCACGAACACTCTGATAACTCTGACCTAGTTCCATAACAAACCCCAACAAAGCACATTCCGTTTTGTTACCCAACTGTTTTGGCAAACCTCCATCTATTTCATTTTTCTGTATCAAATGAAAGAAGAACATATTGTAAATAGGATAGTACAAACTAGAACTATCACTGAAGATGATAAATACCCCCAAAACAGCACCTTGACCTACACCATAACTTAATAAGTAAAAGGGCCATAACTCTGTAAAATAACATGCAATTGTTAGACCTTTAGGATATGCACATTTCCTCTTGGTATAAAAGCTTTATGTAAAATTTATTGAATTCAACCCAGTGGTTTGTAAGAAATAGGCCAGACAAAATATGGCTTCCGACCGACACAGTGACTCCTATATACCCCCTCTCCTTCGAAGGGGGTATAACTATATTGTAAGAAGGAAAGTAAACATCGAAACAAATATGCGCATCAATTGCCATGCCAGATGGTTGGCGCGGGGAATTTGGACTTGTTGTACTTGGTTTTATCCTCGATTGCAGCATAGGGCCCTTTGGCAAGGCATAAAACTGAAATGATTTTGAAAATGACATAATCATGTGGTTAAAACAAAATCTGCGCAGTCCTGTCTAAGGATTTGTGGTTTTAATGACACTACCCTTTGACATCACTTAACCCTTTCCCTCATATAGACGCTTTCTGACGCCTCTGCAGCAGACAGTTTTTAAAAACATAGTGACAAAAGAAGAAATTGCTCAAAACGAGCAATAGAAATTGCTCAAACGAGCAATTTCTCCTTTTGCCACGATGTTTTCCCCTTTTAGTCATAGGTTATCCATTCAATTAAAGAGATTTTTCTATTTTTTGATAAAATATGTTCAAAGTAGTCGTCTGTAGAATTGTTGTATGAGGGAAAGGGTTAATGACACTACGCTTTGACATCACTTAAAGACGTATTGGCACATTACATTTGGGGCTATACTTTTTTGAGCAATTTCTCCTTTTCTCAAAATGATTTCAAAAGTAGCTTGCTGCAGATGGGTCAAATTTGTCTACATATTGGAGAGGGATTGTTAAAGTAGTAGTAAAACTTACCATCACTTGTGATGTATAACCACTGTTGATGGCAATACCTTTGATCAAAACATCCTGCATTCTACTGGACAGTGTGGAGAAATTAGGTGTGGATTTATAGTGGACCTCTGTCAAAACAAATAATCGAAATGTAAAATGATCCTCTGACACAGACGGCTTTTGAAAACATTGTGGCAAAGGAGAAATTGCTCATAACAAGCAATTTCTCCATTTGCCATGTTTTCAATTCTATTCAATAATTAAACTTTCATTTATGAAGAGTTTCCATATCATTTCAAAGTGGTCTGCTGGAGATACAAAGGTTAACCCTTTCCCACATATAACAAATCTGCAGCAGACGACTTTGAACATATTTGTCAAAAAATAGAAAAACTCTATAATTGAATGGATAACCTATGACTAAAAGTGGAAAATATTGTGGCAAAAGGAGAAATTGCTGGTTTTGAGCAATTTCTTCTTTTGTCACTATGTTTTCAAAAAACTGTCTGCTGTAGAGGCATCAGGGGGGCTATATATTGACAAAATATGTTCAAAGTCATCTCCTGCAGAATTGATGTATTAGGGAAAGGGTTAAGGGTTAAGGGTTCTTTTGATTGACTGAACCCCTGAACCACTGTCTCCGAAACAGTGAGTCTACAGTCATATACTCTTTCTTAAATACAACAAGTCTACAGCAGACGACTTAATAAACATCTAGGCAAAGATATAGAAATTCAAGAATTCTTATCAAATAAGAGTTTACAGCATTGTGCCTAAGAGAAATTGCTAAATATGAGAAATTTCTCCTTTTTCCAAAATGTTTTCAAAAGTCAGGAACAGCATATGCGCCTGCAAGAGGGAAAATAATAATTTAATTTAACTTCATTGCTAACCTGATACTTGTAATACTGTGCATATAGCAACCAGCACTCAATCACAAAATCTGAGTCAGTTGTAGAAGTCCACATTTAGTCTGTTGTAAATACTGGGAGATTTAGACTGAAAGATTTTAAATTATTACCCGTTTCACTTGTAGCGGCATGTGCAGCAGACTTATGAAAACATGGTGTCAATAGGAGAAATTGCTCTGTTCAATATTTATACTTTCATGTGTCGCAATTTTTCCACATGTTTGATTTGTTTTGTTGGGGTTTTACGCTGTTTTCAACATTATTTCAGTTATATCATGGTGACAGTTTGCTTATTCATTATCCCTGGGTAAACTAACCAGTACTAGGCTAGGAAATGTGCCTTGCCCAAAGAAACTCCACCATGACCACAGCACCACAATTGAGAATCGCACGTGGTACCCCTGGTTCCAATCCCCGACGCAAACCACTAGGTTTCGGCGGATTCCTTCCATATGTTTGACTAGATGTCTTCAACTCAGTGTGCATCAGATTTGCTGTATGTGTGGTAGAATTAAATAAGAGATATACCTCCAAGAAAACACTGTACAACAGTCATTCTATTGGTTGTTAACGTTCCTGTTTTATCAGAACAGATTGCTGTAGCATTACCCATCGTCTCACAGGCATCCAAATGGCGGACAAGGTTGTTGTCGAACATCATTTTCTGGAGAGAAAAAAAACAAAATTGTCAGTCAATTGTAGACCCTTTTGTAGTCATTACTAATGTTAAGTCATTAACCCTTTCCAACATGCAGGCTCATTTGATGCATCTGCAGAAGACAACCTTTTAAAACTTTGTGACTTTAGGAGAAACTTAAGAGCATTTTGTTAATTTCCACTCAGTATTTTCACTTTCATTTATAGCAGTTTTCATTATTTTTTTTCTAGATGTTTTCAAGGTTGTCTCATGCAGATTTGTTTTATATGGCAAAGGACTTAACCCTTTCCCTCATTTAAGAAATCTGCAGCAGACGACTTTGAACATATTTTGTCAAAAAATAGAAAATCTCTATAATTGAATAACCTATGACTAAAAGTGGAAAACATTGTGGCAAAAGGAGAAATTGCTGGTTTTGAAAAAGCTGTCTACTGCAGAGGCGTCAGAAAGCGTCTTTATGGGGGAAAGGGTTATGGATGAAATTAACTGTTTCCCGCATTCAATTAATTTGCAGCAGATGACAAAATTGTAGAAAAACATTATGAACAGGTTTTTTCTTTTGCCAGAATGATATCAAGTGTCTTCTGCAGCACACATCATAAAGCGCCTATATGTGGGACAGGGCTAATAAGTAAGTATGAGATGTATTCTTATTAGAGTTACCTACCCTGACAGAGTAAGCCAATGAGAGTGTGACAGCCAATGGGAGACCCTCTGGTACAGCCACCACAAGAACAGTCACACCAATGATGAAATGATTCACAAAGTACTGGATGTAGTTCCAGTTCCATTCCTCCCCTTTAACGGCAAAGCGTACGATCGAGAACTTCACAATCAGTATAAGGACAGTTAATACAGCAATAGCGGTACCTGAAAAAAATGTGAAGTAATATACAGGAAAACATGTCTTAACCCATTCCCATCTGCACACACGTTTTGACAAATCTGCAGCAAACAACTTTTGAAAACATTGTTGCAAAAGCAGTAATTGTTCATAATTATCAATTCCACCCTTTGTCACAATGTTTTCAACTCAATTCAATAATAATTTGTCTTCCTGGTTTCAAAGTCGTCCGGTACAGATTTTCTGTATGTGGGAATGAGTTAAGTGACTACCAAGATTACTAGAACTATCACTGAAGATGATAAATACCCCAAAAACAGCACCTTTTCACATTCTGCCCTCAACCATGTTTACCGAGTTTGGTGAAGATCGGATGGAAACTGTTTGACAAGGCTAACTTGGACAATTGGATATTTCATGGGTCATTATCCAAAAGTACCATTCATGATATAGCAGTTTATCGAACTTGGCCCAGACATTATGTTCACAAGAAATGTCCAGACCAACAGACCGACAAACCAACAAACCTTCCGACCGACAAGCGCGACTCCTATATAGCCCCCCCCCCATATACTATGTATCTGGGGGTATAATAATCAAAAGTGCCTTGGGCTATTTGGCTAGTTATCGAGCTTAGCCAAGACGTTATGCCCACAACCAAGTCAACAATTTTGGTGAAGATCGAATGCAAACTGTTTGACATGGAGAGCACACAACATATGAACCCAACAGGTGTACCCATGGTACTCATAATAAGCATTTTTTTTACTCAAAATGTTTTAGAAAACAGCCTTAACCCTTTCCCTCATACGACAATTCCGCAGCAGACGACTTTGAACGTATTTTGTCAAAACATAGAAAATCTCCATAATTGAATGGATAACAAAAAGTGGAAAACATTGTGGCAAAAAACGTTTTGTGCAATTTCTTCTTTTGTCACTATGTTTTCAAAAAGCAGTCTGCTGCAGAGGCGTCAGAAAGCATCTATATGGGGAAAGGGTTAAGCAAAATGACTATCACGAGGGTCATTATGGTCCACAGCGATTGCAAATCTGAGTCATACAGCCATGCAGAGATAGTTTCCAATTTAATATTTTTAAAAGTTTTCATAACAGACAGAGAAATTGAGAGATATTTTTGAATCAATATCAAGGAATAAACATGATCTTAGTGCAAATGTGTAATATCTGGAAAATTGAAAAAAATGTAATTATGAAACAGAGAGGGAAAACTGTTTAGCCTTTTCATTCCCAAGTTTTTCAAATATGTTCTCCTACATAGGTTAACACAGTGGTCCATAGAAGTCCAAAGAAGAATGAAAGTTATAACAAACCTCCATATCCAATCTGAATAGCTAGACGAGTCAGTTTGGATTGCAACACAGATTTTTCTTTCCGACTACTGGCAGCCGCCTTTTCTTTCGGTGGACTATCTGCTGCGTCATCTTCATTCTCGTTATCTGCCACTTTGGTGCCGACTGTATGACTTGCATTTGAGGCATTATGGGAGTTCCCAGTGATCTGTAGGTTGATGGCTTCTGTATCTATAGAAAAGTAATAGTAACTCTAAGTTAAATTTTGTTATAATGCAGTATCAACCTGAATTATGATTTTACTACTTTGGCAGTAAACAAACTAAATTTATTGATGAAGGTAGAAAGTCTTTGCTACATGATACTATGATGCCATTCTCAATCAGAAACAATTTGCTCTAAAGACATAGGACAAGATGCAAACATATAAAACATTCTTTCTAACATGCAAATTTTTTAAACGAGTCAAACCACACACTTGTGTTTTACAAAGTATTCTGCTGTATTGAGAAAAGGATAAAGAATGCTTGTATGCCTAAAGGACAAATAATGAAAACCCAGTTTTAAATTTTGGGGACACAAGACCAGGCTCTGAAAGCTCAAAATGTTATATATGGCTTGTCGTCATAAAATAATATCATTCTATAATCAAAACAAAGTCAGGGCTATTTATACCGTTTACAAATACTTTATAATTTTGTTCCAGAAATGTCTATGATTATTTCAATAAGAGTAATTTAGTAAGTTATCTTTAAAGATCACAAGATGCATATCAGTTTCTTAGAAAATAAGATCTTAACAAGATATCAAATATACGTTACATACACAGACATAGAAAATGCTTTAAATAAACAAGAAGACAATAAAGGGGTAAGAGCAATTACAAGAAATTAAAGGTTAATTTGTTAGTGCAAAAGAAGATTCAAAACTGTTTGAATAAGTTTGTTAGTCATTTAATAATGAAACATTTCCATCAGTTTGTTCACACACAAATTGCACCTAGAAATTCATTATAGAAACGGAGGTCATAAAAACATACAATCTAAAAAAGGTTTGCTCAACCAGAAAATTTGGTCTACTAAAGAAATGCAAATCTAATCAAGTACAAAATGTTAAGAATTTGCTATAGTTATATCTTCCATCGATTGCTAAGCAAAGTTCAATCATATGAGCCACGTCTGTCAATTCGCATATGCATTCAGTAAAGACTGTGAGCCTGTGTATAATGCACAATCTTACAAGAGCTTTCAATGCACATCTGACAAGAGCCTTCACTGTTCGCCTATATGTTTATCCATCCTACATACCAAAGCTTTAGGACGCATCTGCAGCAGATGACTTTTGAAAACTTTGAGGCAAAAGAAATAAATTGTTCATGACGAGTAATTTCTCCTTTGGCCATAATGTTTTCAACTCTATTGAACAACTATACTTTCATTTATTGAGATTTTTCAATATTTTTGCAGATTTTTTTGTATTGTGGGAAAGGGAGGGTTAAATGGACCTATACCCACATTCTGACAAATAACTGCTGCCACCTCACTTGTTGTATGCCAGAGTAAATTTAGCCCTTTTCGTCATAATTGAGGGAAAGGGTTAAAAACATCATGTCAAAAGAAGAAATTTTCAAAAGTCGTCTGTTGCGGGGGCATCAGAAAGAGAAGATAAAAAAATGATGAGGGAAAGAGTTGATGTCAACCTTGCGAGACAATAAGACCCAAAATCACCAGGAATTACTCATTCAGCAATTATACTGGATTTATGCTTCCTTCATGTCCCATAACTCTTTCCCTCATACAACAATTCTGCAGCAGACGACTTTGAATATATTTTGTCAAACAAGAGGGCCATCATGGCCCTGGATAGCTCACCTGATTTTTTTTTTTTACTTTAGCCATATAAGCCCCTCCCCCTGGCGGCCATAGTTTTCGACCAATCAACATGGCTTGAAGGAATCCAATAAAGGATCACCATAGGAACATTTCTATGAAATTATTTGAAAATCGGCACTACACTTTTGGAGGAGATTTTTTTTTTAAGTTTTCACTATAGCCAATTAAGGCAAAATAGCCCTGCCCTGTGGCGGCCATGTTTTTTGCCCAATCAACATGGCTTGAAGGAATCTGATAGTGGGTCATTTAAGGAACATTTCTACAAAATTATTTGAAAATCGGCCTTACATTTTCGGAGGAGGGGATTTTTTAAGTTTTCACTATAAGCATATACTGCCAAAGATTTGAAGGAAAGCTGGTGAGCTCATTGAGAGGATGCTTTCTATGAAGTTTCATCCCAATTGACCCACTGGTTACTGAGGAGAAGCTGTTGACGGATGCATGATGGACAACTGGCGATTACAATAACTCACCTTGAGCACTTCGTGCTCAAGTGAGCTAAAAATGGAAAAAGCAATTTCTTCTTTTATCATTATGTTTTTAAAAAGCTGTCTGCTGCAGACGGGTCAGAAAGCATCTATAAGAGGGAAAGGGTTAAACCAGAAAGCATTATATACTCACTTGACCCTTACTTAAGGAAACAGAACCCAAACACAATGTATGTCAATGGATGGCATCCTGAACTTTTGACGTTCAAGGTATGACATCCTGTATTTATCTATAAACCTATTTTCTGTATTGACACAAGTTATCTATTTTCAAATATGAGATATATGCCAGGAAAACAAGCCTTTGCTCTTATAACCCTTTCCCACATACATCAAATCTGCAGCAGACAACTTTGAAAATATCTAGGCAATAATATGAAGAAATTGCTATAAATCAAAGGTAATATTTAAAAATATATATATGAAAACGGTGTGGCAAAAGCGGAAATTACTCATCATGAGCAATTTCTCCTTTGGCCACAATGGCTCAAAAGTTGTCAGCTGCAGTGGCATCAGAAAATTTCTGTATGTGGGAATGGATTAATCAACATTTGCTTGTTCATGCATTTCATTCGATTCAAATGTACAATATTTGTCAAAAGTTATTTTGAACCTTGCCTTGTACTAATCAGCGAACAGTGTAGGATCAGATCAACATGTACAGATGGTCCCAGTTGCCTGGCTAATGCACTTTCACCTGGTGATGAAGAGCCTCTTATGAATTAAATACACTTTGTACAATGACCAATGCTAAATGATTATACAGAGATATAGCTTATCAGAATACCCTTAAATTTTGCATAGCTTCTAGCTAGCAAAGTATACATATAGCATTCTACATTATCACAGCAAAAGGGAAAAGTGGTTACATAAAGGACAGAAGAAGTGGATAAATTATGTGCAAGTGTTAAAAGAAAACTGTTGTTAAACAAAGAATGTCACTGGCTGAATATTTTGCAAGTCTTGCTTCGACCTTTTATAAAGCAAGGCTCCCCAAAACATATCTTTATAAATGTCAAGAAAGAGAGAAACAACAGGTTTTTTTAACATCCAAATTAGCAAAAACCCTGCAAAAAGAAAGAGGAAAGTAGATGACATTGTATAAGCAAGTTCATCCTGCAAATTTTTCAACATTTCAGAGCTCTTAGCACCAAACTTTGATATGATCTGTCAGGACCATATCTGCCATCTGCAGTAATAAAAAAAATCTTACCATGCATTTGATGGCCATCATCAAAGTATCTTATTTGTTAACAAGAGAGCCAAGATGGCGCTAAATCCATCACCTGAGAGGTGGTAAAGTAACAAATATGTAACTGGTAATATTTGGGCTAATTTAAAAACAAGTGGGAATGAACACTGTAAATGAAGACGTCATTTGTTACAAGGAATTATATTTGTGAACAATTTTGAAAGAGGACAACCAAAGGAACATTCCTTAGAAGTTTGCTTTAGGAGGAGATGTCATTTGAAGCTTTTTCTGATGTTTTTATACCAATTCAACATAGATTGAAATAGTTTTTTCAATTTGCCCCTTTTCTGATTCCACCTGGCCACCGTGTTTTACAACCAATCAATAAGGCTTGAACACTTTTTGTAGAGGGTCATCAAAGGATCATTTCTGCCATATTATCTTGGAATCAGATATGCAGAATCAGAGGCCAAGAATTTTTGTTTGGGCTTTTCCAAAGCTGCACCAACCAAAGTTCTACATAGATTTCAATCTTTGAACACTTTTGAAAACAAGAGGGCCATGATGGCCCTGGATTGCTCATCTGACTTATGCAATGTGATTTGTCAACCACAATAGCCCCGCCCCCTGGCGGCCATGTTTTTTGACCAATCAACATGGCTTGAAGGAATCGGATAAAGGGTTGGATAATCCAATAAACATTTCTTCACAATTATTTGAAAGTCGGCTAACCAGTTATGGAGAAGAGGAATTTTAAATGCGTTTTCGTTTGGTTGCCATGGAAACAAGAATTCTGCATGGATTCTAAAAGTTTGAAGGAATTCTGATGAGGTCATTGAGAGAATGCTTTCTGTGAAATTTCACCTCAATTGACTCACTGGTTACTGAGGAGAAGATGTTGATGGACGACACATGACGGATGAAAGGTGATCACAATAACTCATGTTGAGAACTTCGTGCTCAGGTGAGCTAAAAACGACCACCAAAGGAACATTCCTATGAAGTTTGTCTTTTGAAGATTAAAATTAATGACAGACAAGACATCAGATCAGAACAGATCATCTGGAGCCTTTGGCTCAGGTGATTTAAAAAATGTGCAAGAGCTCTAAAAGGTTTCAAATGTAAAAAGCTTCAATGCAAAAGGATTAAAAAAGTAACAAAAAGTCACAAATGTTTTACTTCATAATCATGTAATCCCTATTCATGATACAGGGGACAAATATATTGAGGGCTTCATGCAAAACGGTTGTAACTACATATTGTGACAAGATGTAGTTACAACAGTTTTGCATTATGCCACTGATATGCATGTAAAGACTCTTGAAATCATTGAAGGAAATGAGGAAATTGCTCATTATGTGTAATTTCTTCCTTTCTCTGTAATTTTTATATTTTATAATCATTTTGGACCTTGATCTGCATATCTAGAAATGTATTCAATTTTGGAAAACCTACATAATATTATAGCATTAACAGGAAACAGGTTAAATTGTTTGCATATAGAACAACCATTGGCAACAGGTTTCAGTTTAATGGCTTTACCAGAGCCAAACCATGGTGAATCAGTTTGGAAAGTATCAAATGTGACTTTTTGCAGAGAAATAGAGAAACAGGATAATTAAGTGTTAATATTTAATCCTTTGCCTGCAAAAAGGCATTAACAAATAAAATAATTTCAAATAATGTGTATTTATTAAGTCTATGTTGTTACAGAATTCCTTCCCCATTGTCAATAAAGGGAAGTAATATGTCAGATTAAAGAAGCCATTCCCATGAAGATTGGAGGCAAGTTCATTTACTTCCATATTATACTTACAAGTTGCTTATTTCAGGTTTGACATTCTTCACAACCCTAAATGGTGTGACCTTAAACCTTTCACACATATAAATGCTTTCTGAAGCCTCTATAGCAGACGACTGTTGAAAACATTGATGTACAGAGAAAAATTGCTCAAAACAAGCTATTTCTCCTTTGACCACAATGTTTCAACTATTTTCAGTAAATTTAACTTCATTTATTGAGATTTTCCATGTTTTTCCCTCGATGTTTTCGAAGTCGTCTGCTGCAGATTTGCTGTATGTGGGAAAGGGCTAAAAGATAAGAAATAAACACATTGAAATAAGACAGATGTCTTGGCCTATCCATGGGAATGCCTATAAGTATGGAAGGGTTGCAACATGTTTGTTAAGTGAATAAATTAAATTTTTGTAGGAGTTAGGTGTATGCTGTGAGCATGTGATTGGACTAGAGGTTCTTTTCTGGTTGTGTTGTTGTCCTGAAAACCTGGATGAAGTGAGGTGAGGTGTGCTGATCTATGTACACAGGGGTTACACTAACTAATGTTACTGCATCACATGCCAAATTGACACTAATATACCATAACACATACCCACTCTGCCTGAATCGCGAAGCACTAACAAATGATAGAAAGAAAAAAAGTAAATTAAACTATCATAATACATGACAGCAGTTAGACGCCTCGTATTAAACCTGGGGATGCAGCCATCTTGACAAACAACACTTTTTGAAGAAACACGATTGTGTCACTTGCAAACAACAAATAACTATTATTATTATTATAATTCTTTCTTCTTGCTAATTAGCCAAATGTTAAATCTATTCCCTATGGTGTTTTCAAGCAGATGATCTTAACAATATTTTATAAGGTAAACATGGAAAGAATTACAGTGGATTCAACTGAATTGCAAAGACCGATTTGTCAATGGACAACTATAAATTATATCTTTCCACCATGCATATGCAATTTGACTAATCTGCAGTGCAAACCTTTTGAAAATCTTGTGGCAAAAGGGAAAATCGTTCATAACGAGCAAATATTTTCAAAATATTTGTTTGTATGATTTCATAGTTGTCTGCTGCAGATTTGTCATATGGGGTAAAGGATTAAACAGAATCCCCCGCACCAATTGCTCTTTGTGTGGGAGGGTTGGCAGTATAGTATTCCATATTTAAGGCTGAATCTCCAGGTTTAATACTGACAATGGTTAATATTGAGTGAACATGATTCTGTTATTAATAATAAAGAAGATCAGACATTCATAATGGTAATACATTCAAGTCAAAACAAAAAAAAGAACTAATCTCAACATCTAATTCATTGTTAATAGTCATCAGCAGTTTTTTTCCCTAACAAGCAAACAATTTCAACAAATTATAACTCTATATTTAAATAATCATACAGGGCTTGTGTCATTGAAAATCTGATGAGGCAGTTTTGAGCTATGCTAAAATAAAAACCAATCTTCACTTCAAGCAATTTCTCTTTTTCTCATCAATGTTTTTAAGTCACCTATGCCAAGGCTTTAAATATCATCAGTTTCTGGATCTGGGAAAAATGATAGGCTATTTCCATGTTAACTTAGACCCTGATACAAAATTTGAAAATATTTTGGGAAAATGAGACATTGCTTAAATAGAGAACTTCTCTTTTTCCAGCAATATTTTTGGCTAACGAGATGTTTCACCATTTCTATTAGATGCAGCAGACTCTGAGAATGACATGCTAGGAAACGGATTCCCACAAACAGAAGCTTTCTTATGCCTCTGCAGCAGAAGAATTTTGAAAACATTGTAGTAAAAGGAGAAATTACTCATTATGAGCAATTTCTACTTTTGCTGCAATGTTTTCATGCTTATTCCATAAACAATCTTTAATTTATAGAGTTGCCATATGTTTTACTTAATATTTCAAAGCGGTCTGCTGTAGATTTGTTGTATGTGGGAAAAAAGGTTAAATGCAATGTCAAGTGTTTCCTTGTATCATATTACACAAAAGTAATATTGACATCACAATGATCCAGCTAATTGAGTTCTGTTCTGGCAATATCTCAGTTTAATCCTTTCCCACATACAACAAATCTGCAGCAGACGACTTTGAAAAAGTCTAGGCAAAAGCACAGAAAATCCCTTTAAATGAAAGAACAATAATTGAACAGTTGAAAAAATGGTGACAGAAGGAGAAATTGATGGTTTTGAGCAATTTCTTCTTTTTTCACCATGTTTTCAAAAACTCATCTGCTGCAGAGGCGTCAGAAAGCGTATATATGAAGGAAAGGGTTAACTCTTTCCCACATCAGCAGCAGACCATTCTTGAAACATTGAAGAAAAGGTAAGAGCAATTTCTCCTTTTGCAACAATATTTTCAACACCATTCAATAATTTTACTTTCGTTTATAGGTATTTTACATTTACTTTTTCAAAGTCGTCTGCTGCAGATTTGTCGTATATGGATAAAAGTTAAATCAAGTCTACGGGAACTAAAGTATAATTTGAAATAGATCAGATGACTGATCAAACTTGAGAGAAAAGGAAAGAAATGCTCTTTATGAACTCCTATACCTCAGCAGTTAAAAAGAAAATATGATTTTGATGACAGCAACTGTCAATTTTTAGAAGTGTTGTGGCAAAAAAAGGAAAAAGATTCTCCCATTGATAAATATATCCATTTCCTAAAATAGCTTGCCCTTCAGGCACTATATTGATACCTCTGTTTGTCCACATTTTCAGATCTTGAAACAAAATATTGCTACACCATTTTCTGATATAACTGTTGTCCGCTTTGAAAACATGTTGAAAAAGTTGCAACCTAATGGAAGTATTATCTAAATAGAATGTGGGAGAATGTTAAAATCAATGAGGGAAAAGGAGAAAATGCTAAATTAAAGCATTTTGGCTTTCATTTCCCACATTGTTTTCATGTCAACTGCTGCAAGGGCATGTATGATCTTCTATAAAACTATATCAAATAGCTTGCAAGGTAATGAACCAAAAACTATTTACTGCAGCTCCTTTTCCAATAACACAGCCTTAACTAATATCTAAACCTGCAGTTTAATTGGTTCCTTTTAGAAATAAGATGCAAGCTAATTTCAAACCTAATGGCTGTAAAATATAATTTATGACAGGAAAAAACCAAAGGAGAAGAAAATTAATATAACTCTTCTAATATGACAAAATGCACTATTAACCCTTTTCCACTTGCAGACACATTTCGACGCATCTGTAGCAGAGCACTATTGAAAATATTGTGGAAAAAAGGAAAAATTGCTCATCATTAGCAATTTCTTCTTTTGCCACAATGATTTTTATAGCTTTATCCAAAAAGTATACATATTTTCAAAGTCATCTGCTGCAGATTTATTTTTTGTTTGTGGGAAAGGGTTAAACAAACAAATGCAGTATGCTTATTGGCCTGGTGATATGATGAGATTTAATTGCCATGGAGATTGTCTTGATGTCTCATGCACATGGAATCAGCTTTTGACTCTTCTCCATTACACTGGATTCCATTGGCCGTTTTCAGACTGGTTACCTTTCATGCCATTTTCAGGTCACCTTCTTTCCAAACATGATTTTTTTAACACCTGTGAATATGGCAGAATAATTTTGATACAAAGTTAAAATTATTGGGGAAAAGGTGCTAATTCAACAATGTTGTCAAAAATTGTCAGCTGAAAATACATCAAATCTTCGGTAAAATATTGCATCAGGGTTTGGATTAATTTAACCTATGTAAATTCATTAATAAATACTTACAAATCAGTATAAACAATGGTTTATCTCCTTACAATAGCTTAACTCTACGAGTACAAAGGACAAGTTGACATGCTAATAGAACTTTTAAAAATTCTGTCTAGATATGTTTTTTATTATTGCAACCATGTGGATGGATTGGTATTGTGTGGATTAAAATATACTTTGTTATGCGAAAAAGCGGACCTTTGGAGGCATGCACAAAATACTTGATCAAACTAGACACTTGTACACTTAGTTATGCGCCATGACTGCTCTTAACCCTTTCCCAAATAAAGGCGCTTTCTGACGCTTTTTGAAAACAAACAATTTCTCCTTTTGCCACAAAGTTTTCAACTCTTTTTCAGTAATTATATTTTCATTTATGGCGATTTTCCATGTTTTTGCCAATATGTTTTCAAAGTCGTCTGCTGCAGATCTGTTGTATGTGGGAAAGGGTTAAGAGGCTTTCAGGATGCTTGTACGACTAGATGGCACACAGGGAGGATCTTGACCTCTGACTGTGTGGAGAAACCAACTGATCTGGATCTTTCCTGGCCGCGATCCCTGGAAGTCCGTTTTCGTGTGACCTGGCCCAATATTCAAACCTTTTCCTGGATACAAACAGGAAAATCAAGCCTGCAGAGGTAGCACATAGATTCGGCGATGCATTTCAACAAATAAACCATTTCTTTGACTACTTGCTTAAGAGTGCTTCAATGAGGTACTTTGATTCACTTTTTGCTTCTTTTATAAAAAGTAAGGGCTTTTAACTTCCTCATACACAACCATATCCATATTTCATTCAATTTTAATTTGTATGTTAGATGACTTTAACTTCTAACAAAGACATGTCTTGTCTACACAATGTGACATTAGGCTACTTTATATATTTCAGAATGCAAATTAGATCTTCTTGTGGATAACTGAATACAGGTTTTATATTTGTATCTGGTTATTCAACTGTTTGTAACTGTTTTTGAAAGTTATTTGAACCAAAATGCTTAGAATGACATCCTTATATTTCAAATAAAAGGACACTTTCATTAACTGATTGAACACTATTTGATTTTCTAATTATACATGTGTTTAAAATTATCAGATGATTGGCAGCACATAGGAACTATTTCATTGATTATGTTATCAGGGAAAAAAAAAAAAAAAAATCATCAATGAAACCAAAATGTCAGTATTAGATATATATGATAAATTGAAGTGTTATTGGTAGTAACAAAGTGGTAGCCATGATCGTTGGTAAGTCTGCTTGCACTTCAGTGGATTCCACTTTACCCCTAAACCCAAATAGCTCCAATTTGACACTTCTGCAGCAGAAGTAATATGAGAAGAGTGTTGCAAGAGAAGAAACTGCTCATTATGACTGATCAACTCTGTTTAATAACTAAACTTCTATTGATAAGAGATTTTACATATTTTAACCTTCAAAGGCCACTGCTGCAATTTTAATCTATGTGGGAAAGGCTTAATAGCAAACCTGATACTTGTTAAAGCATGACTTACTTGCAAAGGGCGCAGAAACTCAAACTATCTAATTCAAGAAAACATATTTTCTATTAATTGCAAAAAGATTTATTGATAATAAGGCTTTGTAATTAAGTGGCTTAAACTGTATTAAAATTTCATAACCAAATGGTACCCCATTTATTGGGGTTTTACGCCGCTTTCAACATTATTTCAGTTATATCACGGCGACAGTTCACTTATTCATGGTCCCTCGGTAAACAAACCAGTACTAGGCTAGAAAATGTGCCATGCCCAAGGGCACTCCACCATGACCGTAGTGCAGCAACTGGGGATCGAACCCCGGACACCCAGTTTCGAAATCCCCGACGTTAACCGCTCGACCACAGCGGATTCCCAAGGTTGTTCAAAGATACACAAGTGTCGCCTAGCAATAAGTCAAAGTGTGTCAATCTGTCAAACTAGGTAACAAAGATTTGCATGAAAATAGAATTTCAGCATATCTGGTATGTCACAAATTTTGGAGCTAACAAGGTACCAATGTCAAGGCCATGACCTACACGCCAGTCCGTAAGATATAAAGGATGGTGCGGGACAATTGTGATTCAACCTTCCCACTGCTACAGACAGTTTTATACACTGCAGCAGAAAAAGTTTATGGAAAACAAAGTGCTGTCTCTTCTTTTCCCTCAATGTCAACTACACTAGTGAGTGCATCAAAGTCATATTTCATATTTAAAATATTACATCCCTTATTTTTCCACATTATTTCAAAGCAAACAGATTTTAAAAAAACATTGTATCAAGTTAACAGTTATATTCATCTGGTATCCAGCTGTAGTGACATAGTGTAGTAGTAAGCCAGAGACAGGGGCAGCTAGATTGGAAGAGACAAGTACTCAATTAATGCCAGACTTAGTGCCCTGTTCCAGATCATCACATAGATTATAATTCCCACAGCGACACTTACACTGTATGGAACCACTCATGGTAGACACACAATACAAGCCTAATTACTGGATTGATGCTTGATTGATTGCTTATACATTTGATGGTATTTACAATATTCCAGCACTTTTGACACAGATCAAATGCTTTCTGTATGCTTATCGGTTTCCCCAAATATATTTAATATTCAGGTATCGACTACCATTCATATTAAAGTAGCTTCAAGCTAGGAATTTCAAATGTTATAATATAGTTATCTGTTGACCTGATATTGTGCTTTAGTTGTCAAGGTAAATTAAAGGTTGAGGCATTTTTTTGGAAATGGAGAGTATAATCTTTATGCAGATTCATGTACGCTGAGGGTAAATGAGAAATTTTCCATTTTCTGACAATGTTTTCCATAGTCGTCTGCTGCAGAGCATCTGAAATTGGCTACATTAGATAAAAGTTAAGGATTTTCAGGGACTTGAACAAGCTACTATAAATTTGAAATGTGCCATGTTAACTTCCCATTATTTGATTGAAAACTAGGCTTATATCTGAGACAGGTTTCATTCATTATTGATAGAAAAAAAAAAAACTTTTCTTTAAGCTTTACCCTTTTCCAATTCTCCTACCACTAATAGATTGACTATTGGTGCTCTTTGTCTATAACTATTTAATTTTTCATAAATGCATTGACTATTGTGAATTAATTTCTATTTTCCTAATGAAATGATGAAAATGGCCTTCACATTTTTAACAATTATATCTATTACGGTCTATGTTTTATATTATATAAAAACCTTAACAAGGTCCAGCCTAAAAAGACCAACAAAACACTTTTTATTTGATCACTTTAATTGGTGTCATATATACAAAAGATTCACCAAGGTCTTTGTAATGTTACGGTAAAGTCAAAAGACCATCATCTAAAATAAATGTTTATCTAACAATTTGGATGGGAAAAAGACACCAGTTTTTACTCCTGAAGCAGGGCAAAGATAGAATGATGGTGTAGAGTATTACATGTAGAATCTGCAATTAATGACACAATGTCACGCCACATCCTAGATGCCATCTACAGGCAGACTTTTTTTATAGTGTTATATGGCATTAGTTCATAGGATTATTTAGACTGTCCTAAATTGGGCATTTGAATGAGTTATTTACACTATATGAACTTACTTATTTGATATTGATTGTGAAGCAAGTCCTTACAACTTACATTAATTGTTCTCATTGTCTGCTTCCTGAATACTTAATTAACCCTTTTCAATGAAAAGATGATTTCTGACGCCTCTGCAGCAGACGACTTTTAAAAACATTGTGAGAATAGGAGATATTGCTTATAATGAGCAATTTCTACTTTTGCCACAATATTTTCTTTTCTTTTTATATATATATACCTTCATTTATGGAGATTTTCTGTGTTTCTGCTTACATGACTTCAAAGTCATCTGCTGCAGATTTGTTGTGTGTGGGAAAGGGTTAAACCAGATCTTGAGCAGAATGTGTGGGGTAGTCCAAACAGTGACCTATATATGCAGTACAGATGATGGGAGGATGTATTTTGACACCATTGCTGCAGATGACTATTGAAAACATTTTGAACAAACAAGATATTGCACATTTAGAGAATGTTTTTCCCCAAATATATTGTATACAGTTGTAAGTTCCTGAGGTGGAAAAGGTAATCCATAATAAAGGATTACTTTTTAATGACAACAGCTTCTTCATTTAGTCTTTAACAATCTGTCCTTTGATTCTAGTTTAATTCACCCGATTTAAAATGGTTAAATTTTAACAATCAAAATGCATTTGGCTTGCAGTTATAAAATCTATTCATAATTTTATCCTAGTCATAGCTGCAAACGCTTGAAAAGGCAATCCATCACCGAAGGAATGGTTAAATATATAGTATCATTTTAAGATTGAGGAAAGGGTTATATTATAGGTGATTTACTACCTTCCTACCTGCAAGATACATTTTGACACATCCACAGAAGAAGACTTTGAACACAAGAGGGTCATAATGGACCTGGATTGCTCACCTGAGTTAAGCAATATGATTTGTAATGCCCACCAAAAGTTACTCATTTTGCAGTCACATTATCTAAATACAAGAGGCAAAATGCCCTGTTTAGCACCACTTTCCACAAGGCAAAATAACCCAACCAATGTTGTCTGTCTTTTGTCATATTAATATGAATTGAGGAAACTGATTTCTGCGTCTGTTTCAGATAAAAAAGGGTTTTCCTATACCTGTTAAACAGGTGATGCCAGGGGAGGGCCAATTTTGACCAGGGCATAATTTGTACAATCTTGGTAGAGGACCCCCAGACAATGCTACACACCAACTATCTAAGCTCTAGGCCTTTCAGTTTCAGACAAGAAGATTTTCAAAGTAAGTTAAAGTTGTTCTTTTCAGTTGCCATGGCAGCCAGAGTTATGCATTGACATTTCTAAGGACAACTTGGGAAGAGTAAAGGAACATTCCTGTGAAGTTTGGTTGCAAATTGGACCCAGGGATTAAAGAGGATTGAGTGTTGTAAAAAGACAATGTTGATGACACACCATGTACAACGGACTTATGGCGATCACAATAGCTCACCTTGAACACTTTGTGCACAGGTGAGCTAAAAGGTTTGCAAAAGGAAAAATTGATCATTTTGCCACAATGCTCTGAACTCTAATCAATAATTATATTTCCAGTTATAGAGTGGTCTATTTTTAAAGAAATGTCTAGATGTTTTCAAAGTCATCTACTGCAGATTTGTTGTATGTGGGAAGTGGTTAATTTGTGTGCCAGTATTAATCCCTGTTCTATCAAGGTCTATTACTCATCTTAAACCAGACCATATCATAATTAAATTGAACTTTAGTTTGAAGTTTGATACTTAATCATTCAGCCTTATTCTGTCATCATTAACAGTAATTAACCCTTTCCCACATGCAACAAATCTGCAAAAGACAACTTTAAAAACATTCAGTAAAAAGTTTGGAAACTCTCTATAATTGAAAGAACAATTATGGAATAAAGTTGAAAACATTGTGGCAAAAGCGTAAATTGCTCATTATAAGAGCAATTTCACCTTTTTTCACAAGATTTCAAAAAGACTTCTGCTACAGTCAAGCGCCTGTATTTGGGAAAGAGTTAACCCTTTTTTAGAGCTGTCAACTTTGAAATCGTTTTCAAAATATAATATTGTAAGTTTGATACAGGGTTGAAAATCTAGTGAAATCAGGTAGAAATGGCTTATCATGAGCTCCATTATTTAGCAATGTTTTCAAATATGTATATATTTTTTTTAGCTTTAACACAACTGCAAATGCAAACATAAAGTTTATAAGTATGCAATATGTTCTATTGTGTGTTGATGAAGATAACAAATCATGTATATCTACCTCAAATAGGTAAAACATATGAATCACAAAACAGTTTCTGCTAACGACAAAATCATGCACATTTTGCTGTAAGTATAGCCTACAGGAAGCAGAACAAAGCCACAAGAAGGTTAACATGCTATGTAGAGGGCGGACCCTGTGCCATGTGCAATGTTACATGTATATGGGTGCCAGATATTATAGGACAGATATCTCCCTATTATTTCTAATTGTATACAGGTGCATATTGTTTTTATTTCCTTTCACCAATGACATGAACTCAGGTATCATTTATTAATAATGTAAATATATTATTATGTTTGTGCTCTTTGTGTGTACTTCCTATTGAATTACATACACTTTGTATATCTTTCAGGACCTGAAATTGTGTTAATTTTATCATTACCAATAAGCAATTAATGTCAGGTTAATTTCTTTTATAATGCACTAACTAATATCTTGTCATATTTATGAATTCTTTTAGAATTGTTTTAGAATATTTTTATAGGATAAGTAGAAAAGGCTTAAAAGGACCAATTTTTCCATTTCTTTTAATGTTATCAAATCTGAATCATAACCATTGTTTTTATTTTCATTTCAAAAACTGCAAAATCTGATGGTTTCAAAGGAACAAAATAGCACCAGCTCATCAGTCCCATTTTATCATTTTCATAGAAAGAGGACAAGAGGGAGACGGAAGTATTGATATGGTATTGCTTATTCATGACTAACCCTTTTCTCACATGCAGATGCAAAATTTTGAAACTTCCCAAGCAGACAACATACAAAAAATATTGTGAAACAAGAGCGCCTGTCAGTTTTTTTTGGGACCAAGTATAGAGATAATTAGTTGTACGTCAGGCAAATTTAGAGAGCAGACATAGTTAGTACAGTTTTGGCCATTTCGACAGACATAAGTGTGTAGTAACTAAGATAACCGTACCAAGATATTCTGCCCATCAACATATTGTCTAAATTTGGTGATGATCGGATAAAGGCTTCACAAGTTATTTAGCTGACAAGACCAATTATAGGTAATTAAAGGGCGATAACTCTCGATTGACTAAAGCGATATGGCTAGTTATCGAACTTTCCGAGATATTATGCCAATACACATTCTGACTAAATTTGGTGATGATTGGACAAAGGCTTCTAAAGTTATCGAGCTGACAAGACCAATTTTAGGTAATTACTATAATTAAAGGGTGATAACTCTCGATTGACTAGAGCGATATGGCTAGTTATCAAACCTGTTTGAGATATTATGCCAATACACATTCTGACCAAATTTGGTGATGATTGATAAAGGCTTCACAAGTTATTGAGCTGACAAGACCAATTTTAGGTAATTTCTATAATTAAAGGGCGATTACTCTCGATTGACTAAAGCGATATGGCTAGTGATCGTACTTTTTCAAAATATTATGCCAATACACATTCTGACTAAATTTGGTGATGATTGGACAAAGGCTTCTAAAGTTATTGAGCTGACTAGACCAATTTTAGGTAATTTCTATAATTAAAGGGCAATAACTCACGATTGACAAAAGCGATATGGCTAGTTATCGAACTTGTCCGAGATATTAAGCTATAAACATCCTGACCAAATTTGTTGATAATTGGACAAAGGCTTCTTAAGTTATTTAGCTGTCAACATACTGGACGCCGGCTGCCTGCCCACCCGCCTGCCGGTACGCCGCAGGTAAAACTATAATACGTTCCATTTTGAAAAAAAACAAGCGTATAAAAAGGAGAATTTCAATGAGCACTCATATAATGAACACATCCACCTTTTCCCATAAAGTTTGCAACTATACATCCAGATCTATATACATGTATATTAATTCCCTAAGGAAAAGAACTTTTTAACATATTTAAATTTATACATCCAGATGTTGGCTCACAACACAGAACAGGCAATGGGTAACATAATACATCACAGGTTAGCTGATAGAGACCAGAAACTTACATAGAAGACCTGTTCTGTTGGTACAAAAATCTGTACCAACAATAGTTAACATAAGACATCACAGAGACCAGAAACCAGCGATTAAAGACTGGTTCTGTTGGCACAAAAGTCTGTACTAACAATAGGTAACATAAGATTGATTGATGGGGTTTAACGCCGTTTATAACAATTTCTCAGTCATATCACGGCAGCCAGTTCACCTACACACGTATTTCCTGGTTTTCTCACACCAATCTTCCCAAGCAACTGGCTGCTTTTCCACATAGACATAGCCCATTGGTGGAAGACGATTGACACATGTCGCATTGACTTTTGTCAAACGTCGGAAAGAAAGTTGGCCGAGCCGGGATTCGAACTCACAACCCCTGGATTGACAGCCTGCGTTGTACCAGTATCGACTGAGCTACCGGGGCTCGGTAGGTAATAACATAAGACATCAGAGACTAGCTGGTAGAGACCAGAAACATGCCAAAGAGGACTGGTCCTGTTGGTACAAAAATCTTTACTAACCTTTGATAATAATTTTTGACCACAAATAAGAATTGAAAGTAGATAAGCAAGACGGTTTCCCATGGAAAATAAGCTTGAATTTCCTTGGATAATATTATTTGACACTACAGCTTGCCTTGAGTTTCTCTGTATTTCATGTTTGGTATTTATTTACTGAAAGCTCTTTTATTCACAAAAAGGCAATTCAGTGGCACTGAAATTTTTAATCTTGTATCTGTTGGTCTATTATTACACAAAGATTTCAACAAAATTTAATTTGTTTCACTGTTGAACTTTTTCATTTATTTTCATTCATTTAACTGTATTTCAAAGAGATATTTGTAAAAAATTGTTATATAGTAATTAAGAACATGTGTGATAATCTAACGCTTTTCCCACAAACAGATGCATGTTGGTGCATCTGCAGTAGCTGACTTTTGTAAGCAATGTGATAAGAGGAGAAATAGTTCATAATAAGCAGTTTCCTCTTTTGTGACAATGATTTATATTCTTTTGCATAAATAAACCCTCAACTATGGAGGTTTTTCTTTTTTAAATATTTGCCACGATGAATTCAATGTGGCCGCCTACTGCAGACTCATTGTTTGTGGGATTGTGTAAAACTATGTTTTAATTTTCCAATCAAGGATCATATAACCCTTTCCCTCATATAGATGCTTTCTGACGCCTCTGCAGCAGACAGCTTTTTAAAAACAGTGACAAAAGAAGAAATTGCTCAAAACGAGCAATTTCTCCTTTTGCCACAATGTTTTCTACTTTTAGTCATAGGTTATCTATTCAAAATTGAATAGATAACCTATTTTTTGTGAAAATATGTACAAAGTTGTCTGCTGCAGAATTGTCGTATGGGGGAAAGGGTTAACCTATGTGGCGCAATAATAAGAGCTGCAGTTTGGGAAAAAAGGCTAATCTTTTGTTGTGTATGTCAATATTAGTTTTGAGTACCCATATTGTATTGAGATATTTTGTTCATATTATTAATTTGTGAAGATTTTACTGAAAACATTGATATTCAAGACAAATGACTCTAATAACAATTGCTGGATCAATAGCAAGAAAAAGCGTGGTAAGAGGTATAGAAACCAAACAGAAATTGGACGCCTATGTCCTCTTACAAAACAGTAATGATTTTTTTTTTTTTTTTTTTTTTTTTACTGAATATCACTCTGGAAGCATTACAATTTACAATCACAGACAGGGATTTATCCCAGATGTATCTTCAATTTGCACAATTTTCTGATCAAAGCTGAAACACATCAAGAGAAGTATTAAAACTCTGGAATTGATAGAATACTTTTTGGAAAAAGTATATAACATAGTAAGCAATTCTTCCCTTTTCAAGAATGTTTTCAAAAGTCAACTGCAACAGAAAGGTTAACCCTTTCCCTCATATAGACGCTTTCTGACGCCTCTGTAGCAGACACCTTTTTGAAAACATAGTGACAAAAGAAGAAATTGCTCACAACGAGCAATTTCTCCTTTTGCCACTATGTTTTCCACTTTAAGCTCATGGGTTATCCATTCAATTATAGAGATTTTCCATTTTTTGACAAGATATGTTCAAAGTCGTCTGCTGCAGAATTGTCGTATGAGGGAAAGGGTTAAACATAGACATAAAGACACTGCAAACCCTTCTCCTAATGCAGACAACTTTTGACTACCTTAATTGCAGCAGAAAACTATTGAAACTATTGAGAGTTTGCTTGTTTATTTGGTGTTCGAGACCGCTTTCAACAACATTGCAGTTATATCATGACATTTCCGATGTAAGTTACCTGTACTACTGGTCCATTTATCCTAACAACAGTGACTCAGTTGAAAATGCTTACCCTACAACCCTGAAAGCCATTACTTCCATTTTTAAAGTCGAAAACGTTGTGAGAAAAGGACAATTGATCTTTATGAGAAATTTCTTCGAAATCTGTAAAAACATCATACAGCCACATTAAACAAATGGAAAACCCGTCTTCCTAATAGCACTCTTAAAACATCATACCAGAGAAATAGTTCACCCCTTCCCACAAACAACAAATCTGCAGCAAGACGAATTTAACCCTTTCCCTCATATAGATCTTTCTGACGCCTCTGCAGCAGACGGCTTTTTGAAAACATAGTGACAAAAGAAGAAATTGCACAAAACGTGCAATTTCTCCTTTTGCCACAATGTTTTCCACTTTTTGTCATAGGTTATCCATTCAATTATGGAGATTTTCTATGTTTTGACAAAATATGATAAAAGTCGTCTGCTGCAGAATTGTCGTATGAGGGAAAGGGTTAAAAACAAAAATGTCAATAAATGAAAATATATTGATGAATAATTGAAAGTATTGTGGCCAAAGGAGAAACTGCTTTAATATGAGCAATTAACCCTATCGCCACACTAATTTCAGGTCATCTGCCGAGTAGGCGTCAAAAGAACATGCGAGTGTGAGAAAGGGCAAAGGAATGACCCAACTTCTATTGTAGCCATGATAGGGATTGTTGTTCATTATTTGGGCTTGGATGTATTTTATCCTGTTTTATATGCATAGGGCATGCTCCTCCATCATGCACTATCTCATGCCTCATGCACCCATTTTACTACTTAATAATGTACATCTCAACTAATGAAACTGCTAAATTCATAAATCATAAGTAACCTTTTCCACATACAGATGATGCATTTAAATGTCTCTGCAGCGGACGATTTTGAAAACAGTGCGACAAAAGGAGACATTGATCATTAGTCGCCATGTATTTGATAACTGACTTATAGAGATTTTCCGTATTATATGAAGATGTTTTCAAGGTCGTCTGCTGCAAATTTGTTGCAAATAGAAAAGGGATAATGTAACACTTTCGACAGCTGTTTACAACTTCTTGTGTTTTATTACACCAATGTTCATTAGAATGCAATAGGGACAGAAATTATCTTGGCAATTTGTTGAAATGAAGTCAACTGAAGACTTCTTCCTGTTCAATCACAAAACTGTCTTTAACCATTTTCCACATACAGATGCCTCTGCTGCAGATGACTCTTGAAAACATTGCGACAAAAGGAGAAATTGCTCACAAGCAATTTCTCTTTGTGTCGTACTGTTTTCAACACTATCCAAAGATTGTACTTTAACATACCATTTCTGGTATCTTTACAAGCACTTATTCCAAGCACAAATAGTGCCATGTTAACCCTCTCCCAGGTATAACAAATCTGCAGCAGATGACTTTGCTAACATCTTGGCAAAAATGGACCATCTTCATACATAAACACAGTAGAAATATTTAATCTGTTTGAAAACATTGTGGCTAAAGAAGAAATTGCTCATTACGAGCTACTTCTTCTTTAGCCACTATGTTTTCAAAAGTCTTCTGCTGCAGATGTATCGAAGTCTGTCTGCATCTGGGACAGGGTCAACAAAAGTCTTGTAATGAACCAGTCTCCAGGAACAGCAACCTAAGCATTATTATAACAAGTAAAGATGAAAATATGCCTGCACACCCATGCTTTGTTATCCAAATATATATTTTTTTCCCAGATGTTTCTTGAATCCTTCTTTAGGATAATTAGAAAAACACTGCAGATCCAGATCAGATTATATTGTTGTACAGGCTGATCATGATCATCAGTGTTTATAGCACTATGATGCTTTTTCCCTTAAGCGCATATCATAATTATAGTCTATCAACTATGACAGGATATGGTCCTGCAAGTTATATACACTGAAAAAGAGATCATGAATTTGTGTACTTGACCTGAAAGAGAGAGCCCATACATCAAACTCGTCATTGATAAAGCATTTTGTCATCAATTTCATGCATTATTGAATGCTTTAATAACATTTAGGTAACAATTCACAAAACTGTTCCAGCATAGAAAACACAAACAGTGACAAAACTTTAAAGGATGAAATATGTTCATGACAAAAAGGATGAAATAAAGGGAGGTAACTCACATGGTTCGTTCGGTCCAGACCCTGCCGTTTGCGAGCCTGCAAGCCAATAGGACGTCATTAATATCTTCATCAATATGTAAATAAGTCAAACCAGCCAGGTTTTAGAAATAGAGTTATGACACTGGTCTATTTCAGATTATTGCAGTAGAAGCTCTTTGTAGACATGCTTAGCGACTACTGATCAGAACCAATGCCAGAGAGAATAATACTCAAATAATAAGAAATATATGAAACATAAATATGTATCTATGTTGTAATGTAATCTGCTTTCTGATCCAATCCAATAAACCCAGATAAGGAGCAGTAAGCTGATCTTTTCCCAGAGCTCTAGATAAGGAGTGTTTTGCTTGTTCTAAAATCCTTTATTTTATCCGCTAACCCTATGTTGTGGGTACTCAAAAGAATTGTATGAATGAGACGGTTCTACAACATAGGGTCTGGTTGGATAATAAGAGAGATATTGTGGGGAAATAAGCTGCAAACCCCTCCTTATCTAGACCTCTATTTTCCCCCATTATATATTTCTTTAATTAGGAATCCATAGCCTTTGTTGTGATACTCCAAAGAGTTCTCTCATTTAGACAATTCTCTTGAGTAGCAACAACATAGGGCCCAAGGATTAAATTGCAATTTAAAGGACACTGAATTGCATCATTTACCTAGAGCTCTGATAAGTAAACAATCATAAAGCTGATTGCTTCTCATATTGATAGATCAGTGTCATCTGTTCTATTTCAACCATTGGATGGTTTGATTTCGAGAAAATGGATAACAATTTGGACTGTAAGTGTCTCGCTCGTCTTACAGTGACTAATGTGTTGGCTCTATTCACAGACTTTTTGTTATTCATAACACAGGGTATATCAAATTAAGGGTCATGGACTTTTACCTTCCTTAACACGTTCAGTGACAGATCTATATCATTTAGAACTGCTTGATGGATAAATGATGAGAGGCCAAAGCAATCAATTTTAGAAAAAATACAATTTTTTGGTGTATTTTATTTTTGTATCTAAAGTCAACAGATATATCTGTAGAAATTGTTGCACCTTCACTTTTCATCTTCCTTTCTTTTAGAAGGAAATCAACATTAGAGTTTTACAATATCCAAAGCAAACAGCTAAAGTGACTATTCTGCATATAGCAACATATTGCTTAGTAGTAAGTAAAGTGCACATAAAAACTGATGAAAGTGAAACAACATGCTGTTGTGAATTATTGATCAAGTCTGTGAATGGAGCACCAAATACAATAAACTATTAAATAATCAACAAATCTAAATCTTAACATATTTTAAGTTGCTTTATATTGGTCATTATATGACAATTATATTGGTTTATTACATAAAAACCGTGTGAGTTTTTGTATAGATATTGACAATATCAATATATGACAACGGAGATCATTCAAAACCAATACATAGAAAAAACAAAAAATTCGTGAACAGCTTGCACCAGTTTATGCATACAAGATGCATAAATATCAAAGCAAACATATGAATATGCAAAGATACACTTTTTGGGGGGAAAATGCAAGATGTCAAAATTCAAATTAATAAATAACATGAACACTTGTGTCGCAACTTAAAGAATGACAAGACATATTGACATTAACCCTTTCCCTCATATAGACGCTTTTTGACGCCTCTGCAGCAGACAGCTTTTTGAAAACATAGTGACAAAAGAAGAAATTTTGCCACAATGTTTTCCACTTTTTGTCATAGGTCATCCATTCAATTATGGAGATTTTCTATGTTTTGACAAAATACGCTCAAAGTCGTCTGCTGCAGAATTGTCGTATGAGGGAAAGGGTTAAACAATGGAGAAATGATCCCTCTGCCAAGGTAGGTAACAACCACATATATCATCACTGCAGGTTATTACCTTAATATGAAAGAGGTTCACAACTGAGGCACAGTGGCAGGTTGAAGGTTATAAAACTTATTTATGAAACCAATCTACAAAACTCAATAACTGATTGGCTAGAAGTTGGCATAAGACAATAACTGACCAAGCGGAAATTAGACATTACTGGCTGGTTTATAAGAAATATTGTTTTACAATCTTGCAAGCATGTCAGTAACAAAGAACTTAGTAAGAAGTGAAAAATTAGTCAACTGGTAACAATTGCCATGTAAAGAACAATATAATTAACAAGCAATGATTCACCCTTTCCCACATCAGATGCATTTTGATACATCTGCAGCAGACGACTTTTGAAAACATTGTTGCGAAACGAGAAATTGGTCTTTGAATTAATTTTCCATAATTTTGCAAGGATGTTTTCCAATTTGTCTGCTTTAGATTTGTTGTATGAGGGAAACGATTAAAGAAAGGACAATTGAGTGAAGAAGCACTTACACAGTATGAAAATAAGACAGAAACAAGAAATAATTTGAAACTGAAGTATATAATGTATAATGTGCTCATTTTGCTTTGGACTAAATAAAACTTTCCATGAGTGACACAATTTTTGACTAATAGAAAATATTGTGAGACATTATATACAAAATAATTATAACTTTACAGGACAATATGGTCATTTAAAGCAAAACAACTTAAAATATTTCTCGGATACAATTCTTCTTCTCAAAATATGTTTGCTAGGAATGAAGAATTAATCAACCATTTATTTCCCAACATTTCCTGAGAAAAAGAAATATTTTTTGAAGGAATAGATCCAACACATATACTTTTTTTTTTCTTCAGATTTTCCAACATACAGACAAAATTTCCGATGTCTCAACAGCAGTGGACTTTTGAATACATTGTCGCAAAAGGAGAAATTGCTTATGAGCAATTTCTCCTTTTGTTACAATGTTTTCAACTTTATTCAATAATAGTTTATAGTTGTTTCTATATTTTGGTTCAGATGTTTTCAAAGTCGTCTGCTCCCTAATTTGCTGAATGAGGGAAAGTGAAAATAAATCAAAGAACTGTCAAAACTAATTTTAATGAAGTTGGCTATTCCATTTAAAAAACAGATCCATATGATATTATATCATATGACTCATATATTACACAAAATACCAGCCATATTCTCCAAAAGGCCATAGGTCAAAATGTCATGAGAAGAAACCTTGGCAGATCTCTGAAAGAATTTCTAAACATTTGGTGAAAAGAGATAATCTTTACATTATTAAATTTAAAAAACTTAAGACTGTATGAGCAACACACCACTGCAGGAAAACTAACCTTGAAGCATTTACATGAGAACATATTCCACCAGTGTAGATCCAGATCAACCACCTCATCTATGCCGTTTGATCTGGCTCTGCACTGTTCGCCAATTAGTCTCAGAAGGTTTCAGGTATTTGTGACAAAAACTTTTGTGCTGGATCCGATTGCAATGATGTATCTTTATTTCCACTTGTCATAATTATATACATCAAGCTTGGTTTTCAAGGGGCACCTTTCAAACACCCTTATTTATACAATTTGTTCAGCCTTATAACTAAATAATTTTACTAATCATCTTAGTTAACTAACAAGTACTCAATAAATAAGTGACTATGCTATAGTCAGGACATAATAAAGTACCCTATGTATGACTACACTACACAGGACATAGCAAAGTATGCAATATATGCCTTTGTACGCTATGCAGTACATAAACATCATAAATACAATACACAACATGACACATACACTCATCAATTGTAGTTTAAAGCTGTAAATAACAATCATCTTGACTTGCAGCAACAAGTATGTGGTTAATCACAAGGCAACCTCTTTCATTGTTATTTCAGTTGAACTATTATTGAAAGTTGATTTTGATTTATACGTAGTATATAGGATCAGGCAATTAGTTCATTTCAGAGAAATCATGACATTAAACATACTGCACATGTCCCCACAAATACATCAGTACCACACAATACAAGGTCAAGATTATTTTTTTAATGTGTATATGGACAATTACTTTCACTGACAGAAAGGAGTCAAAACTATAAGCTATGTCAAACAGGAAGGTTTGAAGAAGCACATGTAAAACCTGTCATTAACATATATATGAAAAGACCACAGATAAAAGATCCCTACTAAGGCAGACAAGCGGTCTTGTTAAATCAATGTTTGGGCATCTGTCACAATCTTGTGTGTGTGTGTGTGTGTTCTGGGACACATTATGAAAAGTGTGTTCTGTGATACATCACATAAGGTATACACACCAAGTAAAATGTATTCTTTGACACATCATATAGAGTGATTGTGGTAAGGAATCAGTAGGGTCCTAGTTTTAGTATTCCATCTAAAGCTACATCTATGGCAGATTGTTAAGACTCGTCGGAGAGTGCATGCAAGTAAATTTGGCACTGCCTTCACTGTTCTCATAGATGGAACAAGACCCCCAGTACCATGACAGGGTTCACATATGGGCACCAGGAGAAACAACCTTAGCATAACTATTAAACATGTACAGAACACTAGATAACTGATAAATTGATTGTTTGATGATTTTCAGATATATCATGGCATTTCCTGGGTAAGTTACCAGTACCACCTGTCCATTTATCCTGACATCAGCCAGTCAGTTAAAATGTTAACCCCTCAAGCGCCATGGAGGGCAGCCATTACTACTTATTTTTATGTCTTTCGTAAACACTCGATAAATGGAAGAACAGTTTTCGCCACAATATCTTTTTTATAACCAAACCCAACCCTATGCTGTTGGCACACAAAAGAGTTGTCTTAGTTAGACAATTTGTTTGAGTAAGCACAACACAGAGTTTAAGCGTCAAATAAGGATTTTAGAAAGTGAAAGATGCGCCTTATTTGAGCTCAGGTTGATCTTGATCTACATGGATTGCAAATAATCAAGTTAATTTTTGCAAAGTAACACTCATATGTATGTATACAAGAGGACCATGATGGTCCTATATCGCTCACCTGATTTAATTAAATCTAAGAAGTTTTTACAATGCACATCATTTATAAGGAAAACAAGCCCCGCCCCCTAGAGGCCATGTTTATTATCGGATCCGAATAATTTGATCAATCTAGGTAGAGGGTCCCTCAAGGAAATTTTGTGCCATGTTATTTTTAAATCGGGCCAGTACTTTCGGACAAAAAGATTTTAAAAGTTTTTACAATGCATGTATAAGGAAAAGAAGCCCTGCCCCCCCCGGAGGCTTTTTTATTGGATCCAAATGATTTGAACAATCTTGGTAGAGGGTCGGTCCCTCAAGGAACATTTGTGCCATATTATTTTTAATCTTGGTAAAGGGTCCCCAAGGAACATTTGTGCCACTTAATTATTAAATCGAACTAGTACTTTTGGACAAGAAGATTTTTGAAGTTTATTCCTCTTTTCTGATGCCGCAGCAACCACAGTTCTACATGGAATTATATTCTTTTAACAACTTTGAAAGAGGACCACCTAAGGAACATTCCTATTCGATAATCATGAAATCAATCCATTGATTTAGGAGAAGAAGTTGTTTCTAGCAAAACGTGAACGGACGGATGGACAGACGGACAAAAGCGATCACAATAGCTCACCTAGCACTTCGTGCTCATGTGAGCTAATAGCCTGGTCAAAAATTTTATCTTTTAAATGAAAGACTGTGATTGGATGTGAAACCACAGAAAAAGTGATCACAAAGCATGGGAAATCAACTATAATAATGGTTCATTGTGATATGTAAGTATCATGGCAGTAAAAATACAAATGCAGCAGACGGCTTTTTGAAAACATAGTGACAAAAGAAGAAATTGCACAAAATGTTTTCCACTTTTAGTCGTAGGTTATCCATTCAATTATGGAGATTTTCTATGTTTTGACAAAATACGTTCAAAGTCGTCTGCTGCAGAATTGTCATATGAGGGAAAGGGTTAACATATATATGAAAAGACCACAGATAAAAGATCCCTACTAAGGCAGACGAGCGGTCTTGTTAAATCAATGTTTGGGCATCTGTCACAATCTTGTGTGTGTTCTGGGACACAGTATGTAAAGTGTGTTCTGTGATCTCAACTACTAACCCCCACCAAACTAGTAAGTCCTGAAATGTTCCTGATGTAAGACATTTTTAACCCTTTCCCTCATACGACAATTCTGCAGCAGACGACTTCAAACTTATTTTGTCAAAACATAGAAAATCGCCATAATTGAATGGATAACCTATGACTAAAAGTGGAAAACATTGTGGCAAAAGGAGAAATTGCACGTTTTCAAAAAGCTGTCTGCTGCAGAGGCGTCCGAAAGCGTGTATATGAGAAAAGGGTTAAGCCAATCATAAACATAGATTAACCCTTTCCCACATGCAAACATTTTTACATATCTGCAGTAGACAACTTCTGAAAACACTGTGGCACAAGGAGAAATTGCTCATTATGAGCAATTTCTCCTTTTACCAAAACAATTTCAAAGATGGCAGATTTATTTATGTGGGAAATGATTTAAGCTTTTCCAGTCTGTTTCTGTGTCTTAATTTTTAAAAGACAATTTCGATCCTAAAAGTATAACTTTAATACTGCCAAGTTACCTACCTTGAACAATAAAATATCTATATTTTGATACATGGACACATTTAACTTTACGACTACAACAACAAAATTACCTTTGTATGAAACTACAGTAACGTCTGCTTTTCATGGAGGGAATTCAAAGAGGAAATAATCAAGAATCAAAATAGAAATATAAGTTAACAGATAGCAGCGCTTGCATATTAAGCACTTTTACCCAAAATGTCTTATCTTTAGTCTAAAGTTATAATTTCAAATAATTTGCTGCAGATTTGTTGTATGTGGGAAAGGGTAAGCTGTCTTCTTGAAAGGACACAGTCAAATAGCCATGGGAAATGATTATTAACTTATGTCATATTTTCAGCAAATATGATGAAACACGTCTTTAGAAAATAGAAAAATAATTCCGAGTCAGTAAATTTCCCTACGCCTACACAAGAAAATGATTGAATTTATCCTTGCCCCAATAAGTTTCTGTAAGACTAGCAAGTAAATCATCTAAAAATGATGTGTAAATCTTCTTACAAAATTTCAAATCTATTTTCAGACTTCATAATTCGTAAAGAGACAATCTATTATGTCCGTGTTTAAGAACCTTCTTTCTCTATAATCTCACTGTTTTATTTTTTAAGAAGTTAGCATGGTGCAAAAAGAAATTGGCGAACAAATATGGCAGTAATCAAGTTAGGCCAGACAGAATCAGGTCAAAAAGAGCAAGGAACACTGTGTGAATAACAAAAGAGAGAGTAATTACTTCTTGCGTAAATAATCGGAATTTCTCATACAGAGACAGCCGCTCTTCTCTATATGTCTGTCTCAATCGATGTATAGTCAAAGACAACAAGTCTATGGAACAGAGTTCAACATAACGCTTTCCCTCATACAAACAATTATTGATGCCACTGCAGCAAATCACTTTTGACACAATGTTTTCAACTCTATTCACTAATTGCTGTTTCCCTTATAAACAGAGAATTTCCACAATATTGACCAAATATTCTCAGTGGTCTGCTGCAGATTTGTTGAATGTAGTTGCATTTGAAAATCTTGATTTCCTCCTCACACCCTATGTTGTGAGAACATACAACCTAGGTTTTGGTTTGATAATAAGATGTCAAGAGTGAATGACAAGTTGATATGTTATCTAGACCTCTGAGAACAGTAGTATAACAATGATTATCCCCCATTGTGTAAAGATCTATTCTACTTCTACGATAACAACAATTATGGCTACTCATTTGTTTCTTTGCTCAGGAACGATTATACTAAGTAACACACTTACAGGACATAGAAAAGTAATATTAGTTACATGCAGAGTATTGAGAGATGCAGCATTTTTTTGTAAAACAGATCAATGCTGCACAGACATTGAGAAAAATAAACTAATTCCGGACCCAATGATATAAATCTATGTCTGGGTTATAACCTATTTTACGAATAACATTTTACATAAATCACTTCATGGCTACCATTACATAATTTCAAATAGTTCACACCTAGACTGACAAACGAGCAATCTGATAGAGTTCTACAGTCATTTAATCATATCAGATCTAGTCACTACATGGATGCTCCAAGCTATTTGAAACCTTATCTATCAAATTAACAGGCCACATTTGTCTCAAAATAAGTGTTATGAAAGTAGACTATTAACTTCATGAATTACATGTTATGACCTTCATGATTCTGAGAACAGCTCAAAGACAGTTTAGATAGTGCTTACTCGTTTTGCAGGCAAGTCTAAAACGAACTGCCACAGGAGAATGTCCATGCTCATAGACTGTATATAGGAGTTAACCCTTTCCCTCATACGACAATTCTGCAGCAGACGACTTTGAACTTATTTTGTCAAAACATAGAAAATCTCCATAGTTGAATGGATAACCTATGACAAAAAGTGGAAAACATTGTGGCAAAAGGAGAAATTGCACGTTTTGTGCAATTTCTTCTTTTGTCACTATGTTTTCAAAAAGCCGTCTGCTGGAGAGGCGTCAGAAAGCGTCTATATGAGGGAAAGGGTTAACAGTTTGATCCTCATTACCTCTTATTTCAAAATATCAAATGATGGTTTCCGACCTCTAGATAAGGTGCAAATTTCACATTCCAAAACCCTTATGTGATACTCAAACCCTATGATGTCGGTACACAAAAGGATTGTCTCATTGTTAACCCTTTCCCTCATACGACAATTCTGCAGCAGACGACTTTGAACTTATTTTGTCAAAACATAGAAAATCTCCATAGTTGAATGGATAACCTATGACAAAAAGTGGAAAACATTGTGGCAAAAGGAGAAATTGCACGTTTTGTGCAATTTCTTCTTTTGTCACTATGTTTTCAAAAAGCCGTCTGCTGGAGAGGCGTCAGAAAGCGTCTATATGAGGGAAAGGGTTAACAGTTTGATCCTCATTACCTCTTATTTCAAAATATCAAATGATGGTTTCCGACCTCTAGATAAGGTGCAAATTTCACATTCCAAAACCCTTATGTGATACTCAAACCCTATGATGTCGGTACACAAAAGGATTGTCTCATTGATACGTTTCTTTTGAGTACCCACCCACAACATAGTTTGGTTGAGGCCTAAGATAGATAAAGGTTGGAAAAGACCTGTATTGTCCTTATTTAGCCCTCTGATAGTTTGCAAGTCAAGTGGCCCAAAATATGTCTTTGCCACCAACCCAGCACCAACATAAAGAAACAACCCAACAAGATTACACGGTCGCAAATCAACAAACCAAGACAGACTAACGCTAACATGGTCACTAATCACTCAAGTTACATAGGGGGATCTACAAGTAAAAGATACACAATTAATCAGTACATGCATATGAATTAAACATCATCAAATAAAACCCTTGAATTGAAACAGCATTTAACCCTTTCCCACCTATAGACGCATTTTGACGTGTCTGCAGCAGACGACTTTTGAAAACATTGTGACAAAAGGAGAAATTATAATAATACTTTCATTTTTTTTTTAGAGATTTGCCAAAAGAATTTTAACTGTTTCAAAGTCGTCTGCTGAAGATATGTCATATGTGAGGAATGGTTTAAGTAGCATTCACTTTGAAAATATCCAAGGTAAATATTGTAACTTACCAAGATTTGGAAATGAAATTTTGAATGAGTTGGAAAACAAATATGTGATATAAGGAGAAATTGCTCATTTTAAACATTTTTTCCATTATGTTTTTTAGAGGCTGTCTGTGGCTTCTGAATTATGACCAATTTCTCCTTGTCACATACTATTGAATCTTAATCTAAAAGTTTAGTTTAAATACACTGTAATAACATAAAACGAAGAACTTTTTTTATCTATAAAACTTCTGTTTTTACTCCGACATCCTTCTGACATCAAAGAAGGATATCTTCATAAACAAATTAAGTAAAATATATTGTTTCCAAACAATTTCTCTGCTTGACCATTAAGTTATTTAAAACATATATAGTTTTATTCTTTAAATTACAAATCAGTGGAACATTTAAGTTCGAATTTAGATAGAGACTTTATTATCCCATTAGTCCTTTCCATGTTAGAAAACTCTGCAGTAGATAAATCTATTGTTTAAAAGAGAATTGCCCTTTCTGAGCAATTTCTCCGCTTTTCAAAATGTTTACAAAAAGTGTTCTACACCGAAAAAGAAGTAATTTTGTAAAAAGGTTTAAGCGCGACAAGATGAAATATATTATAGTTATAACAAGTTCTTTTCAACATTATAAAGTGAACTTTTTTTTACTCATTTACGCCCAATATGGGCAACACACCCTTCCTTACCTGCATTTGCATCCTGAGCATTTTTGTTATTTTTCTCTGCGCTATTATCTTTGACCTCATCATCATGAGAGGCCCCAAGAAGGGCGAAGATTATGCCAGTCTGAGAGTTAACACCGACAGCTGTGGCCAGCATCTTACCACTTCCTTCCATCACATGGGTACCTTGAATTAAAAGAACATGGGTACTTTAAACTCACTCCCACATACAGACACTTTCTGTCGCCTCTACAGCAGACTTTTTAAAACAATATGGTAGAAAGAGAATTTACTCATAATGAGCAATTTTTACCTTTTGCCAAAAGTCTTTGCAATAATTAAAATTTCCCTCATAGACTTGCATACATTCCAAATTTGTTACTTAATGTTTTCAAAGTTGTATTATGTTGACTCGTTGCATTTTGGAAAGGAGTCTTTACAATCTGCAGTATACAATTATGAAATTATCCAGTTAACAAGAGGCCCAAGAGGGCCAGTATCACTCCACTGCCATTAGGCAAAAGTTAAATCTCCAAACAGCCCTGCCCTCTGGTGGTCATGTTTTTTGACCAATCAACATGGCTTGAAGGAATCTGATAGAGGGTCACCCTAGGAACATTTCTACAAACTATATGAAAATCAGCCAGACACTTTCAGAGAAAAATATTTTTTAAGTTTTCGCTAGTTTTTTCTTTCGGTGCCATGGAAACCAGAATTTTGCATGGTTCCAAAATAATTGAAGGAATTTAGGTGAGGTCATTGAGAGGATGATTCCTATGAAGTTTTATCCCAATTGGCCAAGTGGTTAAAGTGGTCAAAACGCACACACGACAGACAATTCGCCATGACATAAGCTTTCAGCCAGTGAAGTTTAAAACCAAGATTTTTTTGAAAAGTTGCATTTTGCTGGATAAAGGTGGATAAAAAAAACAGCCAGAGGCGTTTCCAACCAGAGCCGAAAAAATTGAACTCTAAAAACTTTTTCTGTGTTCAACAATTATCTCCATGCTCATAATATGGTTTCTGGAGCCCATATAAACTAGAACAATCACTGAAGATGATAAATACCCCCTAAACAGCACCTTGACCTACACCATAACTTAATTAGTAAAAGGGCCATAACTCTGTAAAATATCATGCAATTGTAAATCCTTTAGGATATGCACACCTCCTCTTGGTATAGAAGATTCATGTAAAATTCTATTGAATTCCACCCAGTGGTTTGTAAGAAATAGGCCGGACAAAATATGGCTTCCGACCGACCAACAGACAGACAGACTGCCCAACACAGTGACTCCTATATACCCCCTCTTCTTCGAAGGGGGTATAAAAATTACTCTGTGCTCAAATTTTGCTCTCAAGTTTGATTGGTGAGAATCAAATTCATTATTTGGTTGACCAATTTGAAGTCTTATTTGGGGCTACGAGTTCATTTCTGGGCACAGGGAACATATTCAGAGTTTTCTAGTTTCGAGTCAAGCACATTGGTCGATTGGGAGAATGAAATTGCTTCTGAACAATCAGATACTTCAGCACAAAGTCTGAGCGTATAATTGTATAGTTTGAAAGCCTGGCCATTGGCAGTTAGAACTTGATATACATTGTTCCTTAATCCTTCGCCACATATAGACGTCTCTGCAGATGACGAATTTTGAAAACATTTGTGACAAAAGGAGAAATTGCTCATAATGAGCAATTTCTTCTTTTGTCACATGTTTTTAACTCTTTTAAATAAATATACATTCATTTATAGACATTTTCCATGACTTTGCCAGTTATGTGACTTGGTATAGAAATGTGTATCATTCCTAGAAACATGTGTACCAAGTTTATTTTGAAAATGTTAAAATGGTTTTTGAGTTATGAGGCAAGGTTAAAGTTTTGTGATGAAGCAGACAACAACGCCATGGTTATCACAATTGCCAGATGTTTTTTCTTCGGATAAAAAACCAGACAAATTAAAAATGAACATTGGTTTTCTTCATGTACTACTCATTTCTAGATATTTACCTGACAAGAGCATTGGATCATTGACCTCCCCCTTTTTAACATGATCAGATTCACCAGTGAGTGAACTCTCATCAATCTTAAGATCATTACTTTGAATAATAATTCCATCAGCAGGCAATAAATCACCTGAAAAAAAAGAAACAAAATTAATTAGGATTATACATGATAACAACAGAGCATAATTTTTACCAAGTCAAAAATTTATAACATGTAAATTTTCAATAGTTACATAATTTGCTGTTTGGAAAATATGTTATGAGCGAAAAGTAATACAGGAATATAATATAGAACTGGTATGGGCAGAACGAGAGGACCTATAACAGATTGGGTAGAAAAGGAAAGGTCTAGTTTGACCAGAAAAAGACAAAGTTTCGACAGAAATGTTTGAGTGTGATAGTTTATTTGTTTAACTGGGTTTGTTTGCCATTTTCAACAGTATTTCAGCCATTTCATGGCAAAAGTAGTTATCCTTGACCAAGAGGACTTGATAAGAAGGAGTAAACAGCTCTCACTTCCACATCTCTGTAAGCACTCATCAAAATCTATGTTATGGGTACTCAAAAGAATCGTCTCACTGAGGACGATTCTTGTACTCACAACATAGGTTATGGAGGTCAAATAAGTATTCTAGAACATGCAATTAGCCCCTTGTCTAGAGCTTTGATTGATCCTTTGGCTACCAGCCTGTACTAAGCTAGGAAATGCACCTTGTGGAAGGAGATTCCACCATGACCAGTACAACCAGGGATTGAACCTGTGGTACCTTGTCTGAAATACCCAACACTAACCATGGCGTGTGATAGAATAGGATTAATGAGTGCAGGGACATCCTTTCCAGATCTGGCAGGGTATTAGTATTGGAATCAAATTGCTTTGGAAGCAGAAAATCAATATGTAATGAAACACTTTGTTGAGGCTAGAAATAGATTGGAGCTGCAAACAACCCAGGGAGTTCTCATCTTTTTCTCTCTTATGCACATGTATGGGAGGGGGAAGGGGGCTAGATTTCAAACCTATTAGACACCAACTCCATAATGATCTTGCATGAGTGCAGACAGTTAATGATCTTATTTTACTGTGTGAAGGCAGAGTGAAACATTGATTTTCACTGTTTGCAGATATAGCACAAACCTCTGCTCTCTTGACACTGTTTATTTGTTTAACCCTTTCCTTTATATAGACGCTTTCTGATGCCTCTGCAGCAGACAGCTTTTTGAAAACATAGTGACAAAAGAAGAAATTAAAAAACAAGCAATTTCTCTTTTGTCCACAATGTTTTCCACTTTTAGTAATAGGTTATCCATTTAATTATAGAGGTTTTCTATTTTTTGACAAAATATGTTCAGTCGTCTGCTGCAGAATTGTCGTATGAGGGAAAGGGTTAAACCATTTTCCACATGCAGTAACATTTAGAAGCACCAAGAGCAGATGACCTTTGAACACATAGGGGTAAAAGAAGAAATTGCTCAATAAAAGTAATTTTTTCTTTCATTATAATGTTTTCAACTCTAAACGATACTTATACTTTCATTTCAACGGTTTTGCTTTGATATTTCACAATGTTCAGTGGAAGTACCATATTTAAAATGTACTCCAAATAATTTTTATATTAAGAGATGTCAGCTTTGCGGACATGCAAAAAAATGTGCATTTTAAAATTGATACAATTTAGTAAAATAGGCTATATTTTCATGTGATCAGAGTGATTTTGTATTTAGAGATGTCAGCTTTGCGGACATGCAAAAAATGTGCATTTTAATATTGATACAATTTAGTAAAATAGGCCATATTTTCATGTGATCAGAGTGATTTTGTATTTATTCAATAACACTTTCTCCCAATACAGACGCTTTCTGACACCTCCGCAGCAGATTACTTTAGTTTTCATATTGTTTTCTAGATGTTCAAAGATTTGTTGTATGTGGCAAAGGGCTAATATCATGAGGATAATTATGTTCCTCAAAAGTTGCATGTTAAGATATCATTTATCATATAGGTTACAGAATCTTAACTTGCTTCCTATATTGGTACTAAATATTGATTGTTATTAACCCTTTCCCACATACGACAAATCTGCAGCAGACGGCTTCGAAAACATATTGGCAAAAATGTTGAATATCTTCATAAAGGAGAGTTTAAATATTAAAAAGAGTTGAAAACATTGTGGCAAAAGGAGAAATAGCTTGTTTTGAGCAATTTCTCCTTTTGTCACAATGGTTTCAAAGTAGTCTGATGCAAATGCCTCAGAATGCGTCTACAAGTGGCAAAAGGTTAATCTCTCCCAAACATCTGTCTGCGGCAGACAATTCTTTTCGTTTTGAGCAATTTTTCGTTTTGCCGCAATGTTTTCAACTCTTAATAATCAATAATCAAACTTTCATCAAAGAGATTTACCCATTGTTTTACCCATATAATTTCAAAGTTGTCTGCTGCAGATTTGTTTTAAGTGGGAGGGGTTTAAGGATGCTGATGGTATTTTATATTGATTGTGTAACAGGTTCACAGCTCAGATCATTAGAGTTTTAGAGATGGTGATAAATCAGACTATATTTACATTCTGTCATTTCTCTAACCCATTTACTAATGAGCCACTGCATCCAATGGCATCACAATGTGTCATGCAAACTGGTTAGAACTACATCTGGTAACAAGATGTAGTTATTTATAACCAAATAACATGAAGACTTCTACAGCCCTTTCCAATCTGCAACAAATCTGCAGCAGACATCATTGAAAATATAAATCAATCCTGTGACCTTGACCTTCATCTTAACCCTTTCCCTCATATAAACGCTTTCTGACGCCTCTGCAGCAGACGGCTTTTTGAAAACATAGTGACAGAAGAAGAAATTGGTCAAAACAAATTTCTCCTTTTGCCACAATGTTTTCCACTTTTAGTCATAGGTTATCCATTCAATTATAGAGATTTTCTATTTTTTGACAAAATATGTTCAAAGTAGTCTGCTGCAGAATTGTTCTATGAGGGAAAGGGTTAAAGAGGCGTCTGAAAGCGTTAAAACAACCGCTTAAATATTAATAGTTAACCATATCCCACATACAACAAATCTGCAGCAGACGTCTTTGAAAACGTTAAGTAATAAATCTAGGAAAGAACATTTATCGAATGAAGTTGAAAACATTACAGCAAAGAGAGAAATTGCTCATTTAATATTAAGGTTACTGCTACAGAGGCATCAGAAAGTATCTGCATGTTGGAAACGGTTAAACTTCATCAACAGACAGGATGAAGGGACACCATTAGGGAAAACTGCTTGATATTTGCAGTGAGTGAGCTTGCGTGGGCAGGGAAGATTAATTACAATTTATGTTGAATACACATTATAATACTTGTCCTATTGTGCAATTAAACAAGCTATCCTAGCTACCAAGATAGGCATAAAACATGATCGAAGTATTTTTTCTTGTTAATTCTGATTAATTACTGATAACAACAATAATTATTGATTGGGGATTTGATGCCATTTTCAGTTTCATTTAAAAACTATAGGGATCACGGCTCATGATAAGGTATTGCACGATATAAAATCATTAAATGACCAATTAAACCCTATATTATGGGTACTCAAAAGAATCTTTGCACTTACATTATTTGCGTGTGTACCCCTATGCTAAAGGGTTTGTTTTGTATTCTATTTCCCAAATGCAGACAAAGTTTGAAAATATTTTGGCAAAAGTAGAATTTGCTCATAATGAGCCCATTCTTCTTTTGCTACAATATTTTCGGACTCTATTCAAGAATTATACTATCATTTATAGCAGTATCCTATATTTTTCCCTGTATGTTCACTAATTTGTCTTCATAGATTTTTTTGTATGTTTGTTTTATTGGGGTTTTGCGCCACTTTCAACATTAATTCAGTCTTATCACGGCGAAAGTTCACTTATTCATGATCCCTGGGTACACAAATCAGTACTAGGCTAGGAAATGTGCCTTGCCCAAGGGCACTTATCACAAAGACCTGTCTTGCCGTGACTGGATCGAACCCGGTATATCAGGTTTCAAATTCCTTATACTAATTAATAAGAGTGATACAGTAAGATCATTTTTCTGTCTTTAAATTTTAGATGATAGTATTAATGTATACATGATAACTGGGCCCACAACTTGTTTAGGAAAGAAACCTGAAGACTACTATGATGACTATAGCATTCAAATTGAACCTTTCCCTGTTAATGAAAACCTTTGATGCCTCTGTAGTATAAATTATTGTACTTTCATTTAAAAGTAGTTTCCAAAAAAAAATCATGTATGTTTTCAGTCGTCTTCTGCAGAGTTGGTGCATGTAGGAAAGTGTTAAGTTAGAAACATCTTCTTTTCTAATAGTATTTTCAATTCCATGCCAAAAGTATTCAGTCATCCGAATTTACAGGAAAAATGAAGGTACTAGTCTTAAATCGAGTTAAAAACAATGTGGTTTAGGAGAAATTGAGCAATTTCCCCTTTTGCCACAATGTTTTCAAATGAGTCAAATTGCATATGCAAATGGAAAAGGGAATGACACTTGTTCTCTTGTTTAGGAATAATCCCACAGAGCTCTAGATAAGGGGCGTTTTGCATGTTCTTAAATCTTTATTTGACCCTCTAACCCTATGTTGTGAGTACTCAAAAGAATCGTCTCAGTGAGACGATTCTTTTGAGTACCCACAACATAGGGTTTGCTTAAATGATAAGTGAGAAATCTTGGGAAATAGAGCTGAATACCCCTCCTTATCTGGACCTCTGATCCAATGTCAATCTGTATCATCCATTGAAATCGTAGGATACATAATACTTACCATATTTAACTAAACAAATATCTCCTGTTACAATTTCCCCAACAGGAATTTGAATAACATCTCCATTACGTATTACACTAAACTGGTGTTCATGTTCTATCTTAGCTTGGAGTCCCCTAAATTGTTTCTCTTTTTGCCAATCATTAAAAGCAGTCACTAAAACAACAACAACAACAGCTAATAATATTGCTACACCCTCTATCCATCCGGCTTCTTTTTCTGAGCCATCCCCATGACTATCATCAGCTGAAGTAGAAAATATGCTAGGTTAAAATCAAAAACACTCAAGATCATTTAATCTCTGATATACATATGACTTTTGATGCTTTTGCAGCAGATCATTTTTGATAGTTGAAAACTTTTTTTTGACAAATTGCTTAGAAGAACAAGAGCACCGTGAACGGCACAGACGCTTGACTGATAGGGAGAAAACAGAAAAACGGACGACCACGCCGCCGCCGACGACACAAGGGTCATGACAATAGCTCTTTTTTTTCAAAAGTCAAGCTAAAAATGGAAGTAAATATATATAAAACTTTACCAAACATCTAAGTCAAGAAAGGGCCATAATTCAGGAAACATCATTTGTAGTCATGGTCCTTGCAATAAATCAGAACAGTTCAGAACACGTGGATCAGAACAGTTCAGATCATGTTGATCATAACCTTCCTCTCTGGTGATTCTAGTCAGCTGGCATTTTTGGAACATGATAAAACATGGCGTACTATCATTGTGTAATGCTTTCCACAAGAATTACTTTGTTTGATTGTTTGTTTTTGATGTTTTATGCCGCTTTCAACAATATTTCAGTTGTCATTTCAATCATGGCATTTCCTGGGTAAATTACCGGAACAACAGTTACTGGTCCATTTTTTCTGACATCAGCTTTTCAGTCGTAATGCAACCATGATTGCCAAGGAGGGCAGCCATTACTATCTTTGGTAAACAAAAATACTTGGATGAGAGGTGAGGGGTTTCATTTTGTTTTAAAGTAGCAGGATAATAATTGAAAGTAGGCGGGGATCAAGGGGTCCTCCCCCAGTATGGGCAAAGGAAATTCTGTTTAAAGTAGCCAGGTAAAAGGGCTTTAGTAGTCGGGTAATTTACCTGTCTATCGGGTCATTTTGAAACCCCTGAGAGGTTCCACATGTATTTTAACTTTTTCTATTGTGAACAGCAATTATAAAATTGTAATTTAGTTCATATTCGTCCAAGGGGCACATCAGAGAGATATCTTACTTACAGGGCTACATTTAACCCCTACCCACATACACTAGATAACTTTGAAAACATCTTGGCAAAAAATGGAAAATCTCTATAAATGGAATGAATGAATGTATATGGTTTTATGGCGCATCGACAGCTAAGGTCATTTAGCGTGCAATTAAATTTAATTATTCATGATCCCTGGGTAAACAAACCAGTACTAGGCTAGAAAATGTGCCTTGCCCAAGGGCACTCCACCATGACCGTAGTGCCGCGACTGGGGATCGAACGCGGGACACCCGGTTTCGAAATCCCCGACGCTAACCACTCGACCACAGCGGATTCCTCTATAAATGGAAGTTTAATCCTTATGAGCATACATTCATTAATAGAAATTCCATATTTTAGTCTAGATGTTTTCAAAGACATCTGCTGCAGTGTTTTAACCCTTTCCCTCATATAGACGCTTTCTGACGCCTCTGTAGCAGACGGCTTTTTGAAAACATAGTGACAAAAGAAGAAATTGCACAAAACGTGCAATTTCTCCTTTGTCATAGGTTATCCATTCAATTATGGAGATTTTCTATTTTTTGACAAAATACGTTCAAAGTCGTCTGCTGCAGAATTGCCATATGAGGGAAAGCTCTATTCACTTTTGATTAATTTATCATCCATTTATATAGATTTTCTTTATATTTATATTGATGTCGTTTTAGATGCCTGCTAAATAATAATATGCGGCAAAGGGTTTAAAATAAAATATACAAAGACGAAAATTGAATACTTACTAGGAATAAATGTTAATGCTAAAGATATAACTGCTGCAACTAATAGGATAATTAAAGTCACATCTTGTACGGCTTCCCAGACCAATCGAAAGAATGATTTGGGAGGTTGTGGGGGTATCACATTGGCACCGAAAACTAGTCGCCTATTCTCTAAATCTGCATCGTGTCCTGGTAAACCTGTAAAAAAAAAAGAAAAAGAGAAAAGTGAATGGTTTGTTTAACCCATTACTTCACATGGCTTTTCATAGGTCGTCTGCTTTACAATCATCATACAAACAATTTCACCAATCTAGTCAAATGTCGTATGTGTGAAGTAATTGGTTGATTGCGTTTTCAGTTATATCAGTGTCAGTTCACTTATTCATGATCCCTGGATAAACAAACCATTTCTAGGCTTGGAAATGTGCCTCGCCCGAGGGCACTCGCTGCGACTAGGGATCAAACCCGGGCTTCAAGGACCCAAATCCACTACGCTAACTACTCAGCCATAGCCAACTCTTATTTACCTGTTGGATATACTTGTTCAAGCCATCAAATCAAGTTTGAATGTATTGCCATGTGAAATTTGTTTTCTCCTGTATAGAAAATAACTTAAAAACAAGTTTTAAGCAAAACAGTGATATGTGGAGTTGAAAACATTGTAGGAAAAGCTTCTTTTTTTTTTCAACAACAATGTTTTCTAATGTCAGCTGTTGAAGAGGTATCAAAGTTACTGTCTTTTTAGAGAAATTAAGCAGTTTAGTAAACCACTAATTCTTTATGGTTAATGACACTATGCAGGGAAAATATCATAGACAACTTCAAATTAATTGTTAATTGTTTCATCTGCCACTCTAAGCATTATAAACAGACATACAGAAGATCAAGAAGTGTTCCCTAAGTGTCTTAGAGCCAGGCGACACAAAAAAATCAACATGACTGTAGCTTATAATACAAATATTTTGCCATATCCAAATAGTAATGGAAAATAATGCTTTTTTTTTTATTTCCAAAATGTCATGGAAAACAACTTTACAATGGAGAACAATAATGGCCCAGTGCCAAGAGTAAAGTGCTTTATATAACAACAGATTTGTTTATATCACTTAGGTAATTAAATCATCTTATATATTATACAAGTATATCAGTCGGCATGATACTGATGACTTTAGACACATACACATCAACTTTTCATGAGTAAAGGGGGAAATAGCTAAAGACAAAATATTTTTCTACTTCCAATGATGTCTTCAGAGAATGCATCATTATCATACTTAAGAAACTAGAACTATCACTGAAGATTATAAATACCCCAAAACAGCACCTTGACTCAAAATATGGCTTCCGACCAACCGACCGATAGGTAGTCCTATCAAACAGTACTCATTTTTATCTTTGACAATGACCTTGACCTTTGAGGTACAAGCCACCTCATCATGGTGAAAATGTATGCCCAGTAACTTGAGAATCCTATGATGCATGGATGAGATGCGGACCGGACAAGGTAGTCCTATCAAACAGTACTCATTTTGACCTCCGAGTGTGACCTTGACCTTTGAGGTACAAGCCACCTCATCATGGTGACCATGTGTGTCCAGTAACTTGAGAATCCTAAGATGCATGGTTGAGATGCGGGCCGGACAAGGTAGTCCTATCAAACAGTACTCTTGACCTTTGACCCTTTGACCTCTAAGTGTGACCTTCACCTTTGAGGTACAAGCCACCTCATCATGGTGAACATGTCTGTCCAGTAACTTGAGAATCCTAAGATGCATGGTTGAGATGCGGGCCGGACAAGGTAGTCCTATCAAACAGTACTCATTTTGTCGTTTGACCTCTAAGTGTGACCTTGACCTTGGAGGTACATGCCTGGGTACAGACACTGGACTTTTTTTTATAATATGTTAACCCAATGAATGATTTCAAATGGTAGGACATTAAGATCTGTAGAACTACAAGCTTTTTGTTTAAACCTTTCTATCATCAAATTGAAGCAGTCAATAAAAAGCAATATCATTGGTCGATGAAAAAGAGTTTTTAACTATATTTCGCTTCGAGACGTAGTTACAAATGTTTTACGTAATACCTATGAAATGTATATTCAGGATAATCAGCGTAGAAGCATGTCACAAACTAGTTACACTCCAAACGAGTGTCAAGGTACCAATTTTGGGGACCACAATGCGAAAGTAATCATACTAATCGCTGCTTTTATAGGTTTTCTTAAAGCGAAAAAATTGTCCCCAAAGAAGATATTCTGAAGACAAAATGAGTCCATCCACCATTAAAAAATAACTCTATTGCTTTTCCAATAATCAACTAATATTTGTTTCCCCTTGCTTTAACCCTTTCCCTCACATAGACGCTTTCAGATGCCTCTGCAGCAGACGGCTTTTTGAAAACATAGTGACAAAAGAAGAAATTGCACAAAACGTGCAATTTCTCCTTTTGCCACAATGTTTGCGACTTCAGGGAGTAAAATTAGCGGTCGCCCATTGCCACCAAATCTTCGGCTGGACCATCTACGATTTCAAAATCGTTGTCCAGCCGGCGACCTTAAATATTGCATTTTCTATACTCCAGACCCTATGTTATTTTTTTTTGTCAATGGAATCATCAAAATCTGATGAAGCTTATCAACTGTTAGAAAAATTGTCTTTTTTCTCATTGCCAGATCCAAAATAGCCCCTTTTTTGTTTAACTTGTTTCATCGGCGAACAAAACATGGAAGATCGAGAGATTCCAAATACAATTGTCCTGAGGGTAACCAGCATTCAGGTGACGAGGCCCAAATTGTCCTTACGCAAGACTATATTCATACAGAGACAGTATGCAAATATCTCATGTATATATTATCCTTAACCCATTCTCACATAAAGACACTTTCTCAAGCCTCTGCAGCAGACGACTGAAGACCCTGCTCATAATGAGCAATTTCTCCATTTCCCAGATTGCTTTCAACTTTATTTTTCAATTGTTCTTTCATAAATGGTGAATTTCCATATTTTTTTACTGAATGTTTCAGCATTAAGGTTGTTTTCTTCAGATTTGTTGTATGTAGGAAAGGGTCAACTCATTAGTTCACTATTTTGGAGTCTAGTCACATTTTGACATTCCGAAAATGTAGTATTCTGATTTAGAGCTGAACTCATTGCAAGAAACGTTGCTGCAGGCAGGGTTTTTTATTGTGGGAGATTTAAGATGTTTATATTTTAAAAGTCTACGAACATATCACACCAATTGTGGAATACGAACTGTGTCAGTATAAAGAAGTCCTTTTTGGGAGACATTGCTCACTCACATTACTTAATTCAGCACTCCAGATTATAATAAATATGCTAATTTCATAATGCACTGACACTTTCATTCATCTTACAGCTATGAAAACAACATGTTCAAGCACATAAATTATATACTTTTTAAGAATTTGATCCAGTTTTACAGGGATGAATTCAAATGATACATTGGGGTTTTCAGACCGTTTTCAACAAATCTTTGGTGATATCACAGCAGACATAAATCTGTTTGTGATCTGACTTTGTTGCACCTGCACTCACTACGCAACAACCATATTAGAAGGAAAACCATAACCATCAGAACTAGAACTATCACTGAAGATGATAAATACCCCCTAAACAGCACCTTGACCTACACCATAACTTAATTAATAAGAGGGCCATAACTCTGTAAATTATCATGCAATTGTAACCCCTTTAGAGTATAGAAGCTTCATGTAAAATGTTATTGAATTCCACCCAGTGGTTTGTAAGAAATAGGCCGGACAAAATATGGCTTCCGACCGACCGACAGACTGCCCGACACAGTGACTCCTATATACCCACTCTTCTTCGAAGGGGGTATAATAATGTCAAGAGACATTTGTGATTAACCCTTTCCCACCTATAGGCACATTTTGCGCATCTGCAGCAGGCGACTCTTGAAAACATTGTGGCAAAAGGAGAAATTGCTCAAAACGAGCAATTTCTCCTTTTGCCACAATGCTTTCAACTTTTTACAGAAATTTATACCTTCATTTATAGAGAATTTTAATATTTTTACAAAGGGTCTTCAAACTTGTCTGCTGCAGATATGCTGTAATTGTGGGAAAGGGTTAAAGAGAAAATTTAACACCACGACTGCTGGAACGAATCTTGTGAAGCCTGTTTTACCAGTATATAGCCAGGGCAGTACGCGCATCTGCTGTGAGGAAGGGCAGTCTTTCCAGAGATAAGTTGGCCCTTTTAATGTTGAATTTTTTAAATGGACTTATATACCTTAAATAGTCAGCATTGAAAGTGTGGGCAATTGCTCCTTTTGCCACTATGTTTTCAACTTAGATAAATAATCTTTCTTTTATATATATACAGTTTCCTTATTGTTTACTATATACATAGTGTCTTCAAAGTCATCTGCTGCAGAGGCATCACTCAGATCATGGGAAAGACTAAATATATCTGGGAAGACTGCTCTCTGTCATTGTGAAAGTCAGAGAAAATATGATTATCCCCTAGAGAACTGTTCTCTCCACCCATCAATTTCTGACAAATTATCTACCCACCCTTTTTTTCTCTTTCTTGTCTACCTTTGATTCTTTTAAAGTCATTTATTTAGCTGATATGATATTTTGAGAGCCATGGCTTTGACACCATCTGACGAGTAGTGTACAACCTGTGGTCAACTAAAATGTTCACTTTGATATGGTTAAAAAAATTGTTGAAAGAGGAGAAATTGCTATTTTAGAGAAATTTCTTGTCTAATTCCCATCAATGTTTTAACAGCTATCTACTACAATAGGTTTCAAAAGAAATTTATTTTAAAGAAAGGGTTTATAAAATAAAGGAGATCATTCGAAGCTTTCTAATTATGCTTCCGTTTTCAAACTTTTGCAATCTTAACCCTTTCCCTCATATAGACGCTTTCTGACGCCTCTGCAGCAGACCGCTTTTTGAAAAACATAGTGACAAAAGAAGAAATTGCACAATACGTGCAATTTCTTCCATTCAATTATGGAGATTTTCCATCTTTTGACAAAAAACGTTCATAGTCGTCTGCTGCAGAATTGTCGTATGAGGGAAAGGGTTAACAGATGAATGTCAACTTAGGATAGGGTAGAATACAGTCATTTAACTCATAGAACTTTTAACCAGTGTGTGTGTGTGTGTGTGTATGCATGTGCGTGTATGTACATGCATGCATACAGGGTTTGGTTTGGTTTTGTTTTTTTGTCAGCATGTGTTGGGCATTTTCCATTAGATCAATTTTTGTATAAGCTCATCATCTATCAGTTGTATTGCTATCACAGCAACTTTAGCCTGTGAAACCCTGAATAAATGGCAGCACTTTCATTAACCACTACAACAACAGATCCTATAATAGCTAATTAACCCTTATATAGATGAATATAACACTTTTGCAGCTGAAGACATTTGCACACATTATGGTGTGAAATTTCCTCCTTGTATGGTCTTCGAAGAAGACAATTCTTGGGAATATCTTACGAGGTAAACGTTTAAGTCCTAAATTGTAATCTATATCTAAATGAAATCTCCATCTATACTGTAAACTTTACAAATCACCAAGTTTAGCCCCTAAGTTCAAGGCAGTGAAACTAGTGAAACTCAGCCTCAAATGGATAGTTTAACCTCTAGCCTTTCACACCTTGTAATTCCAGGAGAAACACCCAATTCTGCTTCTCCTTGACAAGTCAGAATGATTTATGGCTGGCTTACTTAAAACCTTTCATCATTTCTCAATGAATAATGTATTGTAACCTTTCACTCCTTCCCAGCCAATAAACCCCTCATCTGTTATTTTAGACTAGTCTGCTTTGAAACCTGATGAAATCCATGTAGCATTAACCCTTTCCCTCATATAGACGCTTTTTAAAGCCTCTGCAGCCGGCGGCTTTTTGAAACATGGTGACAAAAGGAGAAATTGCTCAGAACTCTATTCAATTATTGTACTTTCATTTAAAGGGGGTTTCCAAACTGTTTAGGGTATGTTTTCAAAGTCGTCTGCTGCAGATTTGTTGTATGTCATAATGTGGGAAAGGGTTAAGAGCAGTTTTAACCCTTTCCAGCATTCTAAAAGCCTATGGCAAACGAATTTGAAAACATCTTGACAAAATTATTTTGTTCTTTCATTTGTAGAGATTTTCCATATATTTGCCAAGATGGTTTTAAAGTCGTTTGGTGTGGATTTGTTGATGTTAAAGGTTGGTTTTCTTGTAGCATGTGTGATAAGCTACCAACAGTTGAGACCAGGATAAAACATCAAATAGGGTCTCAAAATAAAATTTAAATACATGTATCCTGGTTACATTACCAGAACTACCAGTAATTTTATCCTAAAATTGGCGACTGATTGATTGTTTGGTGTTTTATGCCGCTTTCAACAATTTATCAGTTATGGCATGGTGTTTCCTAGGTAAGTTACCAATACTACTGGTCCATTTATCCTTGACACCAGCCAGTAATGCTAACCCCGCAACCCTGAGCACCAAGGAGAGCTGCCAATACTATACTACTTAGATTCGAGAGGAGGCCAGAGGTAAAGGGAACATAAAATTCTTTTGAATGACCTAAGTCTTGATCAAGCCCCTGTAATTTCCCATTCTTGCAGCAGACACTTTCCCCCCTACATTCACCTAACAGTCAGTTATCAAACTGGAGCTCTGACCTTTATCTCCCTGCTGGACCTTTAGATGGATTACCTATGACTAAAAGTGGAAAACATTGTGGCAAAAGGAGAAATTGCATGTTTTGTGCAATTTCTTCTTTTGTCACTATGTTTTCAAAAAGCTGTCTGCTGCCGAGGCGTCAGAAAGCGTTTATATGAGGGAAAGGGTTAAAACAGAAAAAACATTTTCTTTTCAAACTACATGTGAACCATTTACCTACATGCAGACACAGATGACAGCAGATGACTTTTTAAAACATTGTGGCAATATGAGAAATTGTCTTCTTTTGCAACAGATTTTCATCTTTATTCAATAATCATACATACATTTACTTAGATTTTCTATTGATTTAAATAGAAGTTTTAACAGTCCCATCCCCTGCAGATGTTTTGTAGGTAAGAAACAGTTAACTTCTTAATTAATTGAGATCGTCCAAAAGGTTGTCAGATTAATGTGAACAATGCCGATTCAGAATAGCATATGCATCCACACAATATGATCAAGATCTACACTGTAATCAAATATGAGCCGTCCCGCAAGAAATCCAAGATTATGGCCTCTGCGTAATGTATCCACCAAGATCAGCCTGCACAATCCGCAAACACTGATCCGGGCCGACACATTCCGTCTCTGGGGGAATAGAGGTATGAAGTAATGATTCCTGAAACAGAAAATCAACAGGAGGCAAAAAGTGTCTAGCCGGGTCAGCCTGTGCGGCATGCTTAGGCTGATCCGGATCGATACTTTATGCAGAGTCCACACAGTTGATTTTCTCAAGGGGACGGCTCATATTACTTACATAGTTAGAAGCTTCTGTCAACGTATGTAGTTTCTGATAAGATGAAGCAGATGGTTTAGGTTTTTTTCTGAACCAACACTGTACAGGTATGCCCAACTTGTACCTTATACCATGGACTGGCTTATTTCCGAAATTTGTAAAGCCCCTTTTTAACCCTTTCCCTCATACGACAATTCTGCAGCAGACAACTTTGAACGTATTTTGTCAGATGGATAACCTATGACTAAAAGTGGAAAACATTGTGACAAAAGGAGAAATTGCACATTCTGTGCAATTTCTTCTTTTGTCACTATGTTTTCATAACGCCGTCTGCTTTAACCCTTTCCCTCATACGACAATTCTGCAGCCGACGACTTTGAACATATTTTGTAAAAAAAATGGAAAATCTCTATAATTGAATGGATAACCTATGACAAAAAGTGGAAAACATTGTGGCAAAAGGAGAAATTGCACGTTTTGTGCAATTTCTCCTTTTGTCACTATATATATGTTTTCAAAAAGCTGCAAAGGCATCAGAAAGCGTCTATATGAGGGAAAGGGTTAAGTTCCCATATATTTGGCGGCTGTAGACACATTCTGAGAGAGGTGTTGATGAGCTATGTATATATGAAAGATCTATATTCTGTTCTACAACAAAATCAAATCAAGCACAAGCACTCAATAGGCTTTACAATGGAGAGAATTTACAATGGAGAGAAACAACTTCATTGGCCACTCCATCGATAAATGTATCCATGAACATAGTTAAGGGAAAGATTTCAAATCCTAAAAACCAATATATTATTTTCTTATGACGATTCCTTACCATAACCCTTTTCCACATATAGACGCTTTCTGACGCCTCTGCAGCAGACAACTTTTGAAATCATTGTGGCAAAAGGAGAAATTGCTCATAATGAGCAATTCAATCATTGCCACAATGATTTCAACTCTATTCAATAATCATACTACTCTTTAGAGATTTTCTATAATTTGGACTTGACAATTTCAAAGTCGTATGCTGCATATTTGTTGTATGTTGGAAGGGGTTAATTAACGTGTCACTACAAACTACATTTTTTCATCAATGTTAACTAAGATAAGGGTCTACAATGTGTGTGTGTGTAGATGCTTCAACAGCACTACGAGGCGAGGTGGAGAAAATGTTCATGACCATAACAAACATGTTGTTCCAAATGCGAGTACCTTCAACCTAGGGTTTAATTTAGAAAAAGACCATTAAAACTTGTCCAAGTCTCGGTTTTTCAGCTTCCAGGCATTATAAGGAGCATCTAAACCCATTTCCCTGTGTTCTGGCAACAAGTTATTGATTTACATTGGGTAGATATGTTTGCTACAGGCCCTCTCTCTCCAGTGATTTCTAAGCAGAATTCTGGATAACAGGAGAAAAGTCCCTGTATCTCCACCTTTCATTATATGGTGGGTAGGTTTACTCCATAGAACTCTTTTCAATGCTATTCATCTTAAGAGTAATGATAATTAAGTGTTTGATAGCTCATTTTTAAGTCTTGACAAGGAATATGCCATAGTTGTACCTATGATAGCGTGATCTCCCTTTCATTTCCAACCAAAGAAAAAGTCAATGTTTGTAGTAAAACAACTTGGATATTAACAGAAGATATCAAAACAAATCATTTAGGATGAGACGAATTGTCTCATGCAACTTTCTATAACCAATCAATATTACAGCTATGTTCCAGTAATAGTCTATTTGTTAAAGCAGACGGCGTTTTGAAAACATATTGACAAAAGAAGAAATTGCACAGAACGTGCAATTTCTCCTTTTGTCACAATGTTTTCCACTTTTAGTCATAGGTTATACATCTGACAAAATACGTTCAAAGTCGTCTGCTGCAGAATTGCCGTATGAGGGAAAGGGTTAAGATCTGTCGGAGCATCCATGCTATCTCAGCCAAATGCGCATTGTTGTTACAAGCTATTTGAAAGTCATGGGGAAAAGGTGTTGAACCAGTTCTGATTTGTTTGTTTGTTTGTTTGTTTGGAGTTTAACGCCGCTTTCAACAGCTTTGGTCATATCACGGCGGTCAGTGCACCTACCCATGTTTTCTTGGCTTTCCCACACCAGTACTTACACAACATTCTTTCAAAGCCACTGACTACTTTCTCACATAGATCAGAGGTGAGAGGCAATGGAAAACATCGCCCGAAAGAATGTCGCCGCAACCGGGTATCGAACCCGTGACCTCCAGATCACGAGTCAGATACGTTACCAATTGAGCTACCTGGCCGGGTCGAACCAGTTCTGAATCAGCAAAGATTGCAAATGCCAACAAACTGGTTTCTTCTGAAGCTCAAACCAAAAATAAGTGAAAGCATGATTTTGTAACAGATTAACAAGAGGGCCATAGATTGCTCACCTGAGTAATGAAATGAGATTTGTCATGCCACCTTTTTTAGTTTAACCAATCAACGTGGCTTGAAGCAATCTTGTAGAGGGTCACATAAGGATCATTTCTACAAAATGATTAGGAAATTGGCCAGATACTTTCAGAGGAGAAGATGATTATTTGAAGTTTTTACTTTAGCAATATAAGATAAAACAGCCCCATCTCTGGCAACCATGTGTTTCCACAAATTGAGATGACTTGAAGGAATCAGTTAGAAAGTCATCCAAGGAACATTTCTACAGACTTATTTGAAAATCAGCCAATACTTTCGGTGATGGAGATTTTAAAAGTTTTGACTTTAACCATAAAAGGCAAAGCAGCCCTACCCCCTTGTGGCCATAATTTTAGACCAATCAACATGGCTTGAAAGAATCCGAAGGTACATCTCTACAAAATTATTCGAAAATCATACTTTTGGAGAAAGAAGTTCACTATAGCCAAATAATGCAAAAACAGCCCACCCCCTGGCGGCTTCTTTTTTCTATCAATCAACAGGCCTTGAAAGAATCTGATTGAGGGTCACCCAAAGAATTTTTCTAAAAAGTTATTTGAAAATATTTTTGACCAATCAACATGGCTTGAAGGAATCTGATAGAAGGGTTGGTCACCAGATGAACATTTCTACAAAATTATTTGAAAATCAGCCCGACAATTTCGGAGGAGAAGAGTTTTCACTATACAATATAAGGCAAAATAGCCCCGCCCCCTGGCGGCCATGTTTTTCGATTAATCAAATTGGCTTGAAGGAATCTGATAGAGGGTCAACCAAACAACGTTTCTACAAAATTTTGGAAAATTGGCCTAACACTTTCGGAGGAGAAGATTTTTTAAGTTTTCACTATAGCCATATAATGCAAAATAGCTGTGACCCCTGGCGGCCATGTTTTTCGACCAATCAACTTGGCTTGAAGGAATCTGATAGAGGGTCACCCAAGGAACATTTCTACAAAATTATTTGAATATCGGCCAGACATTTTCAGGAGAAGATTTTTTAAGTTTTCACCACTTTTTTCTTTCGGTTGCCATTGAAACCACAATTTTGCAAGGATCCAAAAAATTCGAAGGAATATAGGAGAGGACATTGAGAGGATGCTTCCTATGAAGTTTCATTCAAATTGGCCAATTGGTTAGGGAGGAGAAGTTGTTTGAAGCAAAAAGTTAACGCACGTATGCATGCACGCACGCACGATGGACCATTTGTCATGTGGAGCTAAAAATTGTTTGTTCTGAATAAATTGTTTATGATTTTCACCTTCTTTTGACATTGAACAATGATATATACCATAAATAACAAGGTTCCTAGTGTTTGACCTATCAGTCACTTGTCAGAGACATTTTAAAGTGCAGGAGGAATACATTAACCTTTTTACCTTTTTACTGCTGAAACAGATTTGGGAAAGCCCATGTCACCAGTTTAGAGCAAGGCCAGCCTGAGCTTCACTATGTCTGTGACCTGATTCTACACTGTTGGCTGCCCAACTCAACAATTTCATCTGGATATTCCTTAAATTGACTATGAACTCTTCCAAATGCAAAGCTGGATAAGTCCATTTTAGAAATAGTGATTTTTGAAAACGTAGTGACAAAAGAAGAAATTGCTCAAAACAAGATTTTATATATTTTTTGACAAAACATGTTCAAAGTCGTCTGCTGCAGAATTGTCGTATGAGGGAAAGGGTTGAGCTAATTGGTAGATAAAATGAGAACAATTTGATTACCTTCATTAGGAGAGGTATATAATTTTCTACACATTTCCGTCACCCCTCCATATCTTGTCTGGATAATCTCATACGCCTCATGACCTCGGGTTTCCATGAGCTCTCGTAGCTCCTCCACAGTGAGGCCATATTGTGTGGGCTGGTCGGTTTCGTCATTCAAGGCGGCCATGGCTTCAGTCGTACTCACACTTGTTTAGTCCACCCTTTCATACACCCTGAACGGTTATCACCTGAAATAAACAGGATGATTATGGTTAATTCTAAGCAATTCCATGAAACTTTTAAAAGATTCTAGTTTACTCTTGTCTTACATGGTAATTATGAACTTTCAAAAAATGTTTTCCTGACTGCAACAAATTTTGAAAACACTGGCAAAATGAGAAATTGCTAACCATGAGCATTTTCTTCCTTTGCCACATAATGTTTGAAAACATTATGACAAAAGAATCAATTGCACAAAACGTGCAATTTCTTCTTTTGGCACAATGTTTTCCACTTTTAGGTTATCCATTAAATTATAGAGATTTTTCCATATTTTGAAAAAGTATGTTCAAAGTCGTCTGCTGCAGAATTGTTGTATGAGCGAAAGGGTTAATAGGGATTTTCCATGTTTTGAGCAATTTCCCCTTTTTCAAGTATGTTTTCCTTTAAAAATTGTCTGCTGCATAACAGGATGAATGTTTTCTGTCTCGGAGAAGAGATATTATACCACCACAGATCTATTTTTGAGACTATATTAAATTTTGTACTGAAATGACTCCATAAAATGTTGGTACTGAAATGTCTAGCAACATAATCCTTTCCCTCTTGTAAACACATTCTGACACATCTGCAGCAGACGACTTTTGAAATCATTTTGGCAAATGGAGAAATTGCTCATAATGGGAAATTTCTACATTGGCCACAATGTTTTCAACTCTATTTAAATATTTAGCTCCATTAATGGAGATTTCTCAAAATTTTGCGAGGATGTTTTCAAAGTTGTCTGCTGCAGATTTGTTGTAGGTCGGAAAGGGATAACCAACACTTTTGAGGACAATATAAGGATACATGTTTTTGCAACACAGTTTGATTTTCATCTAATGAACCATTTGGTGAGAAAACGTAAAAGTTTGCATTTCTAAACAGTGTAGGTTCAATTCATCCTGTACATTGTGCGTTTACAAGCTCATGCAGGTAACATGTGAATAGTGTAGATCTTGATCAGACTACCTTTTCCCATGGACAGGCTCATATAATAATAGTAATATCCCTTTCTCCTGGATACAGATATATTTTTGATACTGATGCTGTAACAGATGACTATTGATTCATGATGAACAATTTCTCCTTTTCTCAGTTTTCCTCTTTTTCTGTTATGAAAACATCTCATGTGTAAACTGCCTATAACCAATTTAAGTGAATGCATGACAGATAAGACTACATGAGTGATCTCCAAGTGTCAACCTGCCTTCCTGTGGGGACAACACAAAAATGATCTGCAGCAAAATTGCCAAAAGCTGTCTGCATCAGAGAAAGGTATAATGAGAGATAGCTGTGATTTCTAAACCTTTCCCACATACAGCAGATGACTTTAAAAAACATCTAGGCAAAATTATGGGAAAATCTCTATCAATGAAAGTATTGTTTTTGAATAGACAGTTGAAAACACTGTTGCTAAAGGAGGAATTTTTCATTATGAGCAACTTCTCCTTTATTAGCCACAGTGAATTCAAGCTGCTGCAAGTGGAAAAGTGAGGTATAAAAACCATCTGCTGCAGTAGTAGATATCCAGAAAGATAATAGCAAGGTTATTAAGGTTCAATTAATATTGTATGGAAAGGTTGTTTACATTAAAACCTTTTCCCTCACACACGTGACCTTTGACACCTTTGCTGCAGACAACTATTGAAACTATTATTGAAAAAGAAGTAGTTGTTTATAACCAAATATTTCTCTTGTACTCTCAATGTTTTAACCCTTTCCCTCATATAGACGCTTTCTGACGCCTCTGCAGCAGACGGCTTTTTGAAAACATTATAGTGACAAAAGAAGAAATTGCACAAAACGTGCAATTTCTCCTTTTGCCACAATGTTTTCCACTTTTTGTCATAGGTTATCCATTCAGTTATGGAGATTTTCTTTGTTTTGACAAAATACATTCAAAGTCGTCTGCTGCAGAATTGTCGTATGAGGGAAAGGGACTTAAACACTCTTTCAAATGTTCTTGGTATTGCAATATTTTCTCATTTTCTACTTATGTTTTCAAAGCAGATTCCTGTAAATCTATCCATGATGACACCCTTTTTGCTATCATCTATCTACATATGAAAAGTACTGCGACTTACACAAGAACACCAAATACAGAGAGCAAGATCCAACTGCAGTGATGTGCAGATTGATCTTTCTAGGGTGAAGCTTGTATGGAATTGTGTCTGTGGGTGTAACATCTGAGCTTTAAATAGAGGGGTGTTTTTTAGTTTCTTAACCTATCCCACATACAACAGATCTGCAGCACACAAATAAAATTATCCATCCAAAAATGCTGCAGATTTGCTGTATGTGGGAAATTGTTAAAAGGGGAACTTTGATTTATTAATGGATTTTGACAAGGATTTTATTGTTATTTGGTGACAGTACAATTTTTTGTGATTAATGGATGACTAACCAAAACTAAACTATAAATATCACTGAAGGTGATAAATACCCCAAAAACAGCACCGTGACTCAAAATATGGCTTCCGACTGACCAATAAAAGGGACATAACTCTGTAAAGGAACATGCAGTTGTAAAATCTTTATGATATGCACATCTCCTCTTGGTATAGAAGCTTCATGTAAAATTTTATTGAATTCCACCGAGTGGTTTGTAAGAAATAGGCTGGACAAAATATGGCTTCCGACTGACCAACAACTTAATAAGTAAAAGGGCCATAACTCTGTAAAATAACATGCAGTTGTAAGACCTTTAGGGTATGCACATCTCCTCTTGGTATAGAAGCTTCATGTAAAATTTTATTGAATTCTACCCAGTGGTTTGTAAGAAATCGGCCGGACAAAATATGACCAACAACTTAATAAGTAAAAGGGCCATAACTTATTGAATTCCACCCAGTGGTTTGTAAGAAATAGGCCGGACAAAATATGACTTTGGACAAAATATGACCAACAACTTAATAAGTAAAAGGGCCATAACTCTGTAAAATATCATGCAATTATAACCCCTTTAGGATATGCACATCTCTTGGTATAGAAGCTTCATGTAAAAATATGGCAGACTGCCCGACACAGTGACTCCTATATACCCCCCCAAAATGTTGTTTTTTGGGGGTATAATTAAGAAAGATGCCTTGTCCATGGGGATACCGAAACTTAACTCTGCAGGCACTCCTGACCCTGCATCAATGCACCAAGCCAAACCAATGGCAGTCACTAACAACTTGAAGGCCAAGACAGATTGCTATTTAAAGCAATTCCTCTTTTTTCCCTGATATTAACAAATAATCTGATTCAGAAGCATCACAATTTGCCTGTCTAAAGTACTAAATGTAAGAATTGTTTCCATTCAAACTATTGCATGAAAGTAAATGAGAGGGAAGCAAAAACTGCTGACTTAATCTCTTCTGGTGATCTAAAAATAGTTAATCAGAATAAGATGAACCCTGATAACACATGCTATCACATACTTAATGTGTTTCCTATTAACATTATTAACCCTTTCCCACCTGCATAACCATTTTGATGCATCTGTGCAACAGACGACTTTTGAAAACATTATGACAAAAGTAGAAATTTTGCCACAATGTTTTGAACTCTATTCCATATTTGCAATGGTGTTTGAAAACATCGTAGAAAAGGGTGCAATAGCTGCTCATTATTGTGAGCAATTTCCCCTTTTCCAACAATGTTTTAAACTGAGCATTAAATTAGATTATTTTCTAATATTAGAAAGTTACATCTTTCGTCTAGAATGCTTTCAAAACAGAGACGACTCTATAAATATCATACAAGATAATAGGTCTATGTATCAGACTGATATAATTGCACAATTTACAATTTTCTATTTTTAATAACACTAACAGATATCCAAAAATAGATCATATCAAAAGATGAACCAGGTTTTATGTATGTGTCACTTTCTCCCAAGAGACAGCCCTCGATATTTATGCAGCCAACACATTTAGATTTAAGGAACATTGAGGGAACAGGAGAGAGTGCTTATTAAGAGCAATTTCACCCCTTAAGACAAAGAAGACAAACATTTTCCACTCTATACAAAATCTTCATGACTCCATCAATTGCATAGATTCGACCATCATTCAACTCGAACAACAGCATTTCAAGTTAAACTAAGTGACGCCTCTGCAGCAGACAGCCTTTTGAAAACATAGTGACAAAAGAAGAAATTGCTGAAAACGAGTAATTTCTCCTTTGGCCACAATGTTTTCCACTTTTAGTCATAGGTTATCCATTCAATTATAGAGATTTTCTGTTTTTTGACAAAATACGTTCAAAGTCGTCTGCTGCAGAATTGTTGTATGAGGGAAAGGGTTAAGAGTTTGGAGGCATGAGCAACCTGGTTGTCAAACCTCTTTGTGCCTCGTTACCAGTGACAACTTCTGCAAGTTATTCCCGCACACAACAAATCTGCAGCAGACAACTTGTATGTGGGAACAAAGTAGGTAATCCCAGAAAAAAATAGAAAGTAAACATACCAGTTTACGAAAATGTATCCCTGTTTTTCAGCAATAAAGCAAACACTTAAGTCATGCACTTTTCAAGAACGTAACAATTAAACTCTTTACCACACCTTTTAAAGAAACATGCTTTCCCCCTTTAAGTCACATAATATAGCACAGTAATTTTATTCTAAATGTTCACTTTTCACCTAGTCAGCATAAAACTATTTATTACACAAGCAGAAGATTGCAGCTCTTAGTTTCAGAACACACCTTCGGTCCTTAGATCAAAACACAATGTTGTGAAAACTCATTAAAACTTTATATTGAATCAACACTTTTAAACAGTTTTAATAAATTGTATTCTTCTATTGATTACAAATCAGCAGAATGTTTAGTGTAAAGATGTCGCATCAAGCCGAGAGATGGAGAATGTACTGAGGTTTGGGTCAATGTTACATGTCAGTAAATGACTAGTCAGTCAAAGTGTTCCTTTGACAGCAGTCCCCCCTGTCAGTCCGGGTAATAAATAGTTTTCAAAATGTGACAAATGAAGGGCTAAACCTGTCAAGTGCCTTTATTCACTTACAGGCATGTATTGTACAACAATGTATTTCCAGACTTAGGGCCTTCAGGGCAAAATGGTGAGGGGACAGGACAGCTCAACCATATATCAGGTGTCTTCTTTTAACACTTTCCCACATGCAGACAGAAAATGATGCATTTAGAGCTAACATCGTTTGAAATTATTGGGGCAAAAGGGATAATTGTTTATTAAAAACAATAATAATTATTGCTCTGTTTGCCATAATAATTTTTTATTAAACTCTATACAATAATATAAATTTCATTTATTGAGATTTCCCTCTTCTTTTTTTGGCCTAGATATTTTTGAATTTGTCTGCTGGAGATTTGTTGTATGTGGGTGGGTTGAAATATCCGAGGCGAGAATTACGACAATTTGAAAGTGGAGTGTGTCCCAAATATAAATATTGGTTCAGTTTGTACACGCAACCTCCTTCACCCATGGCAGTCCCATTAGCTTTAACTCTTTCCCTCATGTAGATGCTTTCTGATGCCTCTGCAGCAGGCGACTATTGAATACATTGTGACAATAGAAGAAATTGCTCAAAACAAACAATATCTCCTTTTGACACAAAGTTTTCAACTCAATCAATAAGTATGTCTTCATTTTGGGAGGTTTTCCATATTATTGTTGAGATGTTTTCAAAGTCGTCTGCATGCTGCAGATTTGTTGTATGTGGGAAAGAGTTAAAAGAAAATGACTATTTCACATCAGGTAAACTGTTAACATCATCCTGAATTCCTCTGTACTGATCCATACCATAAAATCCAAACACAAGTATCCAAAGAAACATGTGTCGCCACAAAAACCAAACAAATCTGCTCATACAACACACTGATAAAATGATGCGTGGGAAACAATATGACAAACAAGAGAAAGTTGATGCCAAGGCATCAATGTCGCCGGAAAAGACTGCATTGATTTATTTATGTATTCTTGACTTTCCTTAGTCTATTCAAACATTAAGACCGTTGAAATGAAAACATTTACTTATAAATTTTATATTCATACTTACATTAGGGTATCTATAAAAAATTAACGAAATGTGTACACATTTATCTTGGCTTAAATTTAATTTTGCTGTTGTTACTTATTTAAATAATAGTATTCATTCATATAATTTCAATGTTTGTCAATCTTATTCGAATCACAAGGTAAATATCCTGATATTGCTTTAAAGGGAGGTAATTTGAAGAAAACAAAAGTCTTCAAAAGGAGAAATATATCAGCATTACCGTCTACAGTTTAAATTGTTCTATTGTTTGTGGATTTAAAAATGTTCTTTTTTTCTTATTTCTACATGTACAACGAAATATTGCGGCTTCTCTTTGACGCTTTGCGTCAAACATTCGTCTTGTACTTGTCTAAAATAAAATAATATCACTCGCTTTTTCATATCGAAATGCGCATGCGCGAAAATCGATGTTAAAGGTCACGAACCTACACAACAGAATAGGGTCTATATTTAGCTTAGAAACAGTTCCTACTTTAGATATTCATGGATTAACATTATTAAATGAATTCTACACAAATCAAGACATCTCTTTGAACATGAAAACAACATTTAGTAAGTTAAAATTGCTATTAAAAGGAGAATCCGAAATTGACCTCAATGATGACACATAAGAGTCTGCATTAGGGGGTGTTGGTTCACGTCTTGAAGGGACCACTTTTGTCTTCGTAAATAAGACAAAAAACTTAAATGCGAGTGAAATAAAAAAAACTGCAAACATTAAAAAATCGGAATATTTATTTCATTTTAGATGTGTCATTTATTAGTGTTCGTAAACAACCACAATTGTAATATGTTCAAATCATCTAGATTTGTTTCTTTCTAATAATAAGCCGCCCTCCCATGTGATTTCCGAAAAGCTATTAAAAATAGAAGTCGCGGGCTTCTGCCCGGCGACTAATAACAGAAGGGCAAAAACATCACATTATTATACACCTCCGATTGTGAGAAATCCAGAAGACATGAAAAGTTGGCAGCATGCTCGACATATTACAGCATGCACCAGGAAAAACAATGTACTTGATATACAATGCCAAAGGAATTTAGCACCAAGAAGTGTGTGTGTGGGGGGGGGGCTTTACTCTTATCCACTTGTAGACGTGTTTTGACCTGCTTGCAGCTGATGGCTTTTGAAAACATTGTTGCAACAGGAATCATTGCTCTTAATGAGTAATATCTCTTTTTGCTATACAAATGTTTTATGTCTATTCAATAATCATTCTATAATCATTTATAGAGATTTTCCATTGTCTTTGCATGCTAAATTATTTACGTCTACTATATTGTTGTCTGTAAAATTTTGAAAAAAATATTTATTTTCCTCAAATGTTTACTGAAATTGAATCGGAATGACAAACAGTTTGGATCTCAGATCAGTCCCCACGTTTTGTGGGGACTGATCTGGATCCAAACTGTTTGCAAATGTCATCAACAGTTAACAAAACCCGCCGCTAGCGTGCTAAGAGTTAACCTAGATATTTTAAAAGTTGTCTGAACTAAATTACTTTGAAAACATCGTTGAGAAAAGAGAAATGGCTATAAACATAGCTCCCATCTCACAAAGTTTTGATTGATTGATTGATTGAATGGGGTTTAACGCCGTTTTCAACAATTTCTCAGTTATATCACAGCGGCCAGTTCACCTACTCATGCATTTCCTGGTTTTCTCACACCAGTACTCCACACAACAATCTTCCCAAGCAACTGGCTGCTCACACACAAAGTTTTGAAGTGTGCGTAATCAATCTTGCAATTTTTTTACCTGCTGTGATGTTTTTCCTCAGATAGTTTCAAATGAATGAATGCATATTGTTTTAAGGCGCATCGACAGCTAAGGTCATTTAGCGCGCATTTAAATTTTATTATTTATGTTCCCTGGGTGAACAAACCAGTACTAGGCTAGAAAATGTGCCTTGCCCAAGGGCACTCCACCATGACCGAATTGCCGCGACTGGGCAGATAGTTTCAAAGCAGGGGACTTCGACGAAATCAAATTTGTTTGAATGGTGGTTTACTCCGCATTCAACAGTTTTTAACTCTTTCCCTGGGCATACCATAAATCTGCAGCAGACGACTATCTCTATAATTGAACGGATATATAAACCTATGATTAAAAGTGGAAACCATTGTGGCAAAAGGAGATTGCATTTTGAGCAATTTCAATTTCTTCTTTTGTCAATATGTTTTCAAAAAGTTGTCTGCTGCAGAGGCGTCAGAAAGTGTCTGTATACGGAAAAGGGTTAAATTATATAATGACATTTCCTGGGTAAGTTACCTGGTGAGTACCCCCATTCTTACTTATCCTGACACCAATAAGTAAGTCAAAATAACTTCAACAAATCATGGTTTAATTTCCCCCTAAACACCAAGAATAGAATTATTTCATCTATTACATGACTGTATGTTATGATCATGTGCTTTATAATTACATGATTTTACAAAGGTCGCACAAAAATAGAAAATTTATTCATGGATGTTAATGATTCATTCACTTTTTGTATAAAATTTCTTCTGGCACAGTAAAGAGACAATTTCCTTCATCATGAGCAATTGCTTCTTTTCACATTATGTTTTATCAGCTGTGCACTTAGCAGATAATTGGGATAATCAATTGGATCTGCTTCTATACATGTTATGTTTGATTTGTTGAAAGGATGTGAACATTTATCTTTATTTGACCCTTTCCCACATACAGCAAATCTTCAGCAGACGACTTTGGAAATTTATGTCTATGCAAAAATATTAAAAATCTCAACAAATTAAAATGTATTTATTGAATAGTTGAAAACATTGTGGAAAAGCAGTTTCTCCTTTTGGCACAAAGTTTTTAACTTTATTCAATTATTCTTCTTTCATTTAAAGAGCGTTTCCATAAATGTTGCCAAGATGTTTTCAAAGTTGTCTGCTGCAGATTTGCTGCATGTGGGAAAGTTTAACCCTGATTCACGGATGACTTAAGTGCATACTGAGCTAGGCAATGTGACATGTTGCACATCACCATTACTTCAGCAATAACATCTTATGTACAATCTGTTTGAAAAATAATTCATTTATAATCATTTAAACCTTTCCCACATACAACAAATCTGCAGCAGACGACTTTGAAAACAGTGACAAAAACCTAAAACAATCTCCATGCATCTGCAGGTGGGAATGAGGAATGAGAAATTCATGAGTTACTTCATTCAGTTGTGGTGTAATGGTGAAGTAGTGAAGTGGGTGGTGTAGTGGTAGAGCGTCCACTTCGGATTGGAGGTTGCAGGTTCGATCCCTAGTTGGGTCATACCAAAGACTTAACCCTTTCCCTCATACAACAATTCTGCAGCAGACGACTTTAAACATATTTTGTCAAATAATGGAAAATCTCTATAATTGAATGGATAACCTATGACGAAAAATGGAAAACATTGTGGCAAAAGGAGAAATTGCACGTTTTGTGCAATTTCTTCTTTTTGTCACTATGTTTTCAAAAAGCTGTCTGCTGCAGAGGCGTCAGAAAGCGTCATTAATGAGGGAAAGGGTTAAATAATGGAAGTAATGGCTGCCCTCCTTGACACTCAGGGGTACGGGTTTAGCATTAGGACTGACTGGCTAGTGTCAGGATAAATGGACCAGAAGCACTGGTAAATTACCCAGGAAACACTGTAATATAACTGAACAATTGTTTGAAAGGGGCGTTAAACACCAAACAATGAATCATTCAGTTACAAAACAAATACAAGACATATATTACATATAAATAAACCTTTTCAAACAAACAGGCTCATATAATGAGACAATATTTGTAAATGTATCTCTCATATATACAGTATATGATATCTCGGGTAATTCATGTAAAAACATTCAATGACTTTATTAGTCGCTGGGCAGAAGCCCGCGACTTCTATTTTTAATAGGTTTTCGGAAATCACATGGGAGGGCGGCTTATTATTAGAAAGAAACAAATCTAGATGATTTGAACATATTACAATTGTGGTTGTTTACGAACACTAATAAATGACACATCTAAAATGAAATAAATATTCCGATTTTTTAATGTTTGCAGTTTTTTTTATTTCACTCGCATTTAAGGTTTTTGTCTTATTTACGAAGACAAAAGTGGTCCCTTCAAGACGTGAACCAACACCCCCTAATGCAGACTCTTATGTGTCATCATTGAGGTCAATTTCGGATTCTCCTTTTAATAGCAATTTTAACTTACTAAATGTTGTTTTCATGTTCAAAGAGATGTCTTGATTTGTGTAGAATTCATTTAATAATGTTAATCCATGAATATATAAAGTAGGAACTGTTTCTAAGCTAAATATAGACCCTATTCTGTTGTGTAGTTTCGTGACCTTTAACATCGATTTTCGCGCATGCGCATTTCGATATGAAAAAGCGAGTGATATTATTTTATTTTAGACAAGTACAAGACGAATGTTTGACGCAAAGCGTCAAAGAGAAGCCGCAATATTTCGTTGTACATGTAGAAATAAGAAAAAAAGAACATTTTTAAATCCACAAACAATAGAACAATTTAAACTGTAGACGGTAATGCTGATATATTTCTCCTTTTGAAGACTTTTGTTTTCTTCAAATTACCTCCCTTTAAAGCAATACCAGGATATTTACCTTGTGATTCGAATAAGATTGACAAACATTGAAATTATATGAATGAATACTATTATTTAAATAAGTAACAACAGCAAAATTAAATTTAAGCCAAGATAAATGTGTACACATTTCGTTAATTTTTTATAGATACCCTAATGTATAGGTATGAATATAAAATTTATAAGCAAATGTTTTCATTTCAACGTTCCTAATGTTTGAATAGACTAAGGAAAGTCAAGAATACATAAATAAATCAATGCAGTCTTTTCCGGCGACATTGATGCCTTGCATCAACTTTCTCTTGTACATAAATAATGTGCCTTTGGCTAAATAGGCCAAATCAAACTAGGTGTCACATTCAGTCCATATAAATATGTAATACTTACATAATACTCTATTACATAATACAATTGATTTATTTGTAAAATACTGGTTATTTGCAAAGCATGCTGAAACACAGACTGCAAACGTTATATAATAATCTTCTTTTTTTTTTAACCCTTTCCCTCATACCACAATTCTGCAGCAGACGACTTTAAACATATTTTGTCAAATAATGGAAAATCTCTATAATTGAATGGATAACCTATGACGAAAAATGGAAAACATTGTGGCAAAAGGAGAAATTGCACGTTTTGTGCAATTTCTTCTTTTGTCACTATGTTTTCAAAAAGCTGTCTGCTACAGAGGCGTCAGAAAGCGTCTATATGAGGAAAAGGGTTAAATAATGGAAGTAATGGCTGCCCTCCTTGACACGCGGGGGTACGGGTTTAGCATTAAGGACTGACTGGCTAGTGTCAGGATAAATGGACCAGAAGCACTGGTAAATTACCCAGGAAACACTGTAATATAACTGAAAAATTGTTTGAAAGGGGCGTTAAACACCAAACAATGAATCATTCAGTTACAAAACAAATACAAGACATATATTACATATAAATAAACCTTTTCAAACAAACAGGCTCATATAATGAGACAATATTTGTAAATGTATCTCTCACAGTCATACAGTATATGATATCACGGGTAATTCATGTAAAAACATTCAATGACTTTATATGATTAACTGTTTTACTTTTATGTATAAATATACATATTTTTAAGCTGTTTGATATATATAATGTGCCTTTGGCAAAATAGGCCAAATCAAACTAGGTGTCACATTCAGTCCATATAAATACGTAATATTGTGTAACAACACATATTTCTATATTCACTTGCATAATACAATTGATTTATTTGTGAAATACTGGTTATCTGCAAAGCATGCTGAAATACAGAGGCAGCAAATGTTATATAATAATCTTCTTCTTTTTTCAACCCTTTCTCTCATACCACAATGGATTATAACCTCGTTTTGAGCGATTTCTTCCTTTGTCACCATGTTTTCACAAAGCTGTCTGCTGCAGAGGCATCCATATGAGGGAAAGGGTTAAATTGCAAAATATCCATTTACAAAGAGGCTTAATTTGCATATCTACATTGTTTTCTTCATTCTTTGAACTTCATCGCTTGCATAGACAGTTATGCGGTTATACAAGATTGACTGATTGATTTAAGCTTAGCACCATTTTAAAGTATTTCAGTTAATCCTTGCCCACTTACAACTTCTCTGCGGCAGACAACTTTGAAAATAATGGAAACTCTCTATAAAAGAAAGAACTATTAATGAATAAAGTTGAAAATATTCTTGTAAAAGGAGAAATTGCTTATGATGCTCGTTTTGCAACAATGTTTCCAAAAGTTAACTCCTGCAGAGGCATTAGAAATTAAATCCAAGCAGCCATTTCACATCATGTCTTACCTTGGTTGCTCTGAACAGTAATGTCCACACAAGATTCTACCCAGGCTGCCACCCTCATACATGAATTTTGCCTGCATAATAGCTTTTCTCAACCATTATACATAATGATTAGTGGAACGTAAAGATTGGAACTTAAGCGAGGTCTAGATATTACAGTGACTATTCCTAGACAGAGGTCTCTCCTTACTGTCAAACTGAACTAATGTTACAAACAAGAGATAGGCTTTCAAAATGACTTTCATATCAACAATGTTTTCTACATTGTAGTGAGATATATAACATCAAAGAGCTATCACGGACAGAGTTAATTGCAGGTAAACTGAATGGCTCTCAGGTTTACACTTAGTTTACTTCCTATTTCCCAGAAACATAAGGAACCACATCAGGCAAATAGGAGTCTTGCTGTCTTCTCCATTTTGTACCAAGCAAAAACATATGCTTAACCCTTTCCCTCATATGACAATTCTGCAGCAGACGACTATGAACATATTTTGTCAAAAAATGGAATATCTCTGTAATTCAATTGATAACCTATGACTAAAAGTGGAAAACATTGTGGCAAAAGGAGAAGATGCCTGTTTTGAAAATGTTTTCAAAAAAGCCGTCTGCTGCAGAGGTGTCAGAAAGTGTCTATATTAAGGAAAAGGGTAAAGAGTGTTGAACTTGGCAGATCCTTATTTTGTTTGCCAGACGTTACAGGCTATTCTACATTCTTGTGGGGACACAGGGATGAGAATATGCATTTCCATACCCTCACCTAAACCTTCACTAGAAATCCTCTCCCACATACAACAAATCAACAGCAAACACCTAAAGTGACATGTGCACATATAGTGGCACAATTGTGGGATCTCCACGCAATTCTTTCTGGATGGTATTACCCGATAGGAGATTTTTATTTCAGGTATTAAATGATGAGTAACATATTTTTTATATAGAAATTTAAAAGAATTGTAAACATTGTAGCAATGATAAGGACAAATTGCTCTTTTATGAGCACTATTTTCTTTGACCATAGTGTTTATAAAACTAGCCTCCCGCAGACGGTTTAAAGTCTGCTCGAGATAGAGAGTTAACCCTTTCCCTCATATAAACGCTTTCTGACGCCTCTGCAATTTCTCCTTTTGCCACAATGTTTACCACTTTTTGTCATAGGTTATCCATTCAATTAGAGATATTCTATGTTTTGACAAAATACATTCAAAGTCGTCTGCTGCAGAATTGTCGTATGAGGGAAAGGGTTAAGAAGGCAACCAGACCTTGTTCTCACCCGACACAGCTCACAGATATCCTTCTTTTCACCTACATGTACACTGTGAGTGTGTGTATACATGTACAACCTCTGATGAGTACATTAATGCCATTACCTATTATCATTCACATCATATCAAAGAACCAACCCTTAACCCTTTCCCTCATACGACAATTCTGCAGCAGACGACTTTGAACGTATTTTGTCAAAAGATAGAAAATCTCAATAATTGAATGGATAACCTAGTATGACTAAAAGTGGAAAACATTGTGGCAAAAAAAACACGTGCAATTTCTTCTTTTGTCAAAAATCCGTCTGCTGCAGAGAAACAGCTAGATATAGATACCCAGAAAACCTAGAGCTACAAATGAAACATAAACTATTACTATTGAACAAAGCTGAAAACAGTGTGGCAAAAGAAATGGCTAATTGCTCCTTTTGTAACAATGTTTTCAACAATCATTTGCTGCAGACGCATCAAAAAACGTCTACAGGTGGGAAAGAGTTAACTATTTCCAATGTCCTTTCTGAGCCATTTCTCCTTTTGCCAAAATGTTTTCAATTCTTCTTAATAATTACACTTCTATGTTAACACATTCTCCGTATTTTCACCAGCTGTTTTTAAAGACTTCCGCGTCAGATTTGTCATATGTGAGGTAAGGGTCAACTATCTTTCATATATTTCCTTTCTGTTAAGGAGCTGACTTTTGATGGCTCTGTCGGAGTCTGCTCATGACATTTGATATCAAATTGTTGGTGCCTAACAGTTCACTTGACTATCTATTTCTAGAGACATCTCAGATGCAACCAGCTGAGGAAAGCAGCCTTGTTTATGCTGTCTAATCCTAGTCTACATTGCTTAAAACTCAATGAGGAATTCATACCAAACATAACTCATTCTCCTTGAAAATTAATATGCAAGGATTTGATAACAATTCAAGTTGGAAGGTCAGTGCAAACGCTTACATATTAAAAGAAGAGAATTGGTTGTATTCATTCAATGACATAATAAAACTCATTCAATAAGAATAATATTCTTTAATATACTTCTGGCCAGAACAGTTCTGATCTCACAGATAACCACCTAGTGCTTTCAGTACTCTCTGTACTTTCTTCTCAACATGAAAGTCTTCCACGACCCTTTGTAGTACAGTCCAGCTAATAAAGATTGTATGATAAATAATACAAATCAAAACTCCAATCAAAACTCACAGACTGAACTAGAACTATCACTGAAGATGATGAATACCCCCAAAACAGCACCTTGACCTACACCATAACTTAATAAGTAAAAGGGCCATAACTCTGTAAAACAACAAGCAATTGTAAGACCTTTAGTATATGCACATCTCCTCTTGGTATAGAAGCTTCATGTAAAATGTTATTGAATTCCACCCAGTGGTTTGTAAGAAATAGGCCGGACAAAATATGGCTTCTGGCCGACAGACAGACAGACAGACAGCCCCGACACACTGTGACTCCTATACCCCCTCTTCTTCGAAGGGGGTATAATTAACCCTTTCCTACATACAGACGCTTATTGACGCCTCTTCAGCATCTTCTTGAAAACATTGTGACAAAAGAAGAAATTGCTCAAAACAAGCAATTTCTCCTTTTGCCACAATATTTCAACTGGATTCAATATTCAAAATTTCATTTATAGAGATTGTCCATACTTTTGCCGATGATTTCAAAGTCGTCTGCTGCAGATTCGTTGTATGTGGGAAAAGGTTAACTTTGAAGTCAGTTGGCTTAATTGATTGGGCCAGGAAATATGCATTGCCCAAGGGCAAAACACCATGACTGCCATGAGCAGGATTGAACATGGGTCACCTTTAATCAAATCCTCGAACACATCATGCTTACCACTCAGTCATGGGGGATTAACCCTTTCCCACATATAATTTAAATCTGCAGCAGGTGACTTTGAAGTTGTCTTGGAAAATATATTAAAGTAAGATAGTTATTTTAAAAACATTGTGGCAATAGGACAAATTGCTCATCATGAGTAATGAGCAATTTCTTCTTATGCCTTAAATGTTTTTCAGTGACATCTGCTGCAGTGACGTCGGAAAGTGTCTGCATGTTGAAAAGTGTTAACAAAATTCTGTTGAAATTTAGCCATGTACAATATTATGTATTCAACTAAATTATGCCCCCAAGTCACATACTAAATGTCATGGTTTATAGAAATGGTGATCCATTGCATTGCTATTACAATGTTCACAGTCAAAACTTAGACCCTGATCCTCCGGTCTCAAGTGCTGTTCAGGATCTGGTTTAACCCTTTCCCTCATACGACAATTTTGCAGCAGACGACTTTGAACATATTTTGTCAAAAAATGGAATATCTCTGTAATTGAATGGATAACCTATGACTAAAAGTGGAAAATATTATGGCTAAAGGAGAAATTGCTTGTTTTGAGCAATTTCTTCTTTTGTCACTTTGTTTTTGTTTTCAAAAAGCCGTCTGCTGCAAAGGCTTCAGAAAGCGTCTTTATGAGGGAAAGTGTTAACCAGTTCCCACATACAAGTTACAACAAATCTACAATAGACAACTTTGAAAACATCTAAGCAAAGGAAGGAAAATTCTCTATGATGGAAAGTATGTATAGAGTTTGAAAACGTTGTGACAGGATCGGGAGGAGGAATTACTTATTATCATTAATTTCCTCTTTCGCCACAATGTTTTAATTTCTTCTGGAGCAGATGTGTCAAAGTGCATCTTCAAATGGAAAAGGGTTAACCCTTTCCCACATACGTCAAATTTGCAGCACATTACTTTATTTTCATCTTGACAACCATAGGGAATTCGTTAAATTATTGAACATAGTTGAAAACATTTCGGCATTAACCCTTTCCCTTATATGAGGGAAAGGGCTAAGGAGAAATGACTTGTTTTGGGCAATTTCTTCTTTAGCCACAATGTTTTCAAAAGGCATCTGTTGCATTGGCGCCAGAAAGCGTCTATAATTGGGAAAGGGTTAATAAAACCATATGTTGAAAGCTTCTACTTTAACCTTTCTCCTGTTGCGATACATCTTTAGCTTTGTTTGCTTTCTAAAATTCTGAGGGTAAAACTTCAATTATATTTTTGAAACTGGATGTGAAAATCAATATCTGTAAAAAATCAGGAAAATTGCTCATCAGCAGCAAATTCTCCTTTCTCACAATAGTTTGTCAGCTGTTAAATAAAGTATTTTCCCACAATAATTTGTCTGCTGTTAACCCTTTCCCTCATATAGACGCTTTCCGACGCCTCTGCAGCAGACGGCTTTTTGAAAACATAGTGACAAAAGAAGAAATTGCACAAAACGTGCAATTTCTCCTTTTGACACAATGTTTTCCACTTATAGTCATAGGTTATCCATTCAATTATAGAGATTTTCTATTTTTTGACAAAATATGTTCAAAGTCGTCTGCTGCAGAATTGTCGTATGAGGGAAAGGGTTAAGGCATTCCTGCGTGTGTCTGGGGAAGGGCTAATGAACACCATCTCATTTGTAGATGCACCCTAAGTCTCTCCCCAATTCACCTGGATGCTTACAACAGTTGTGTATACATCATAATCTAATGAGAAACTTATTCCTCAACTCAACATACCTGGCAGGCTTCATGCAAAATACTGTAAATGTATCCTGTTTTAAGATGAAGTTAAAGCACTTCTGCCTTCAGCCATACTAGAAATCACAACATGAGTTCAACAGCCTTTCTGTTCATTCCCAAAGATTTGGCCAAAAAATGACTTTGACGTGTCCTCAGCAGCCGACTTTTTAAATGTGACAATAGCAGAAATTCCTCATAACGAGCAATTTTACCTTTTGCAAAAATAATTTCAATTCAATAAATTAACTTGCATTTATCGAGATATTTTGTATATATTCTGAATAGATGCTTTAAGTTAAGATTTGCTGTATGTAAGAAAGGGTTAATTAACCCTTTCTCTCATACAGACACTTTCTGACGCCTTTGCAGCAGATGGCTTTTTGAAAACATTGACAAAAGAAGAAATTGCTCAAAACGAGCATTTTCTCCTTTTGCCAAAATGTTTTCCACTTTAAGTCATTTTGACATTATGAAATTTGTTCAAAGTCGTCTGCTGCAGATTTGCTGTATGTAGAAAAGGGTTAATTTACTCTGCTTTGTGAAAGAGTACACAAGTTAGTCCTGAATATGATTTGTTTGTTTGTTTGGAGTTTAACGCCGCTTTCAACAGCTTTGGTCATATCACGGCGGTCAGTGCACCTACCCATGTTTTCCTGGCTTTCCCACACCAGTACTTACACAACATTCTTTCGAAGCCACTGACTACTTTCTCACATAGATCAGAGGTGAGAGGCAATGGAAAACATCGCCCGAAAGAATGTCGCCGCAACCGGGTATCGAACCCGTGACCTCCAGATCACGAGTCAGATACGCTACCAATTGAGCTACCCGGCCGGGTCCCTGAATATGAAAGTTAATTATACTTTCAAATTTTCTGATGTTGTATAAATGTATTTTAGGTACATATTTCCAAAGCAGATGACTCTTACTAGATGGCCATGCGACCTTGGATGGCTCACATGGGAATGTGCGCTTTAACCCTTTCCCTCATATAGACGCTTTCTGACGCCTCTGCAGCAGACGGCTTTTTGAAAACATAGTGACAAAAGGAGAAATTGCACAAAACGTGCAATTTCTCCTTTTGACACAATGTTTTCCACTTTTTGTCATAGGTTATCCATTCAATTATGGAGATTTTCTATGTTTTGACAAAATATGTTCAAAGTCGTCTGCTGCAGAATTGTCGTATGAGGGAAAGGGTTAAGAAAAGATTAGAGGACATTTAGTACATCAGTTCAAAAATATACAACTTTAAACAATTTCCCACTTAAATTAAATCTGCGTTATAAATGTAACATGGCCATTCCCAAGGGGCCATGTAATTTTTACCTAAGTTTTGTCATTTAACTACTTTTCTGATGCCGCCTGGTCGGTATGCTTTTTTGAACAAATCAAAAAGACTTGAACAGATTGTAGAGTCACCTGATGAACAAATCCATCCATTTATCTTAAGATCAGACATGAAAATTCAGAGCAGTAGCATATTTTTTTTTAAGTCTTGTTGCCATTTCACCCGTTTTCGGATGCCACCTGGTGGTCATGTTTTCAACCAATATGGCTTGAAGAATTATTTAGACAGTCACCTAAGGAACAATTCTGCAAAATTATCTTGAAATCAGATCAATAATTTCAGAGGAGAAGTATATCAAAGTTTTGACATTTGTGTCTGCAGAAAAAAAGACGGTGAGAATAATGTACAATGTATATCAGCGAAAAACTCTTTGTAGATGAATAATTCACTCAGATGAATATTGCAGAGCCAAAATATACTGTGTGGATGCGCTGGATGATCTTGATCTTCACTGAGAGCAAACCCCTTGCAGCGCTCAAACAGCGCTCATTTGACACAGGAAATTGTTTCACATAATAAACTAAATGTATGACTCTAAACTTAAAATTGCATTAATGCACAGTCAGTTCCCAAAAGATCATTCAACACTCGGGTTCCAACAGTCCTTGGTTTCATCCTCGACTTAGTAAAAGAACTGATATCATATTTGAGCTGTTCCATTTCTGTGTAATGTATGGACTCAGATCAGCCTGCGCAGATAAAGTTTGCTACTGCAGATTTAGTGCTATATTAGTTTGTGTTGAATGTGTGCCACTAGGAAATGTTGGCATTTCAGATCCAAGAAATATCTATAAAATGTGTGCAATTACATAATATATTTAACCCTTTCCCTCATACGACAATTCTGCAGCAGACGACTTTGAACGTTTTTTGTCAAAACATAGAATATCTCCATAATTGAATGGATAACCTATGACAAAAAGTGGAAAACATTGTGGCAAAAGGAGAAATTGCACGTTTTGTGCAATTTCTTCTTTTGTCACTAAGTTTTCAAAAAGCCGTCTGCTGCAGAAGCGTCAGAACGGGTCTATATGAGGTAAAGGGTTAAGTAATGCAAGAACATATGCTTGAAATGCATTCTCTGCTTGTAAAAACTTTCTCCCTGCTTTTAGACGACTTCAGATGCATCTCCACCCAGCCGCATTGTGCAAAAACTTCTCGGAAGGAGCATTTTTGCATAATGCAGAGCTCGAGATAAGGGGTCTTTTCATTTTGTAATATCATTATTTGACACTCTAACCCTATTTTGTGGATACTCAAAAGAATCGCCTCAATGAGACTATTCTTTTGAGTACCCACAACATAGGGTTAAAGGGACAAATAATGATTTTAGAAAAAAAATATGTATCTTATCTAGAGCTCTGGATACACAACAGAAATCAGAATTCCAAACATGTTCACTTCTCACAAGAATTCCTTCGACTGACAGGTAAAAGGTCCCTATGTTGTGGATACTCAAAAGAATCGTCTCTGTGTGACGATTCTTTTGAGTACCCACAACATAGGGTTTGTTTTAATAATAAGAGAGAAATTGTGGGAAAAAGAGCAGATTACCCCTCCTTATCTGGACCTCTGAATTAATGTATTCAACTTTCTAGCAAATTTCCACACCAATACAGCAATTTTGCAGGTGTTACATTTCATTCTTAGGACATATTCAAAGCAGCCAGCTAAAAATAACATATGAGGTAAAAGATAAGGTAAGGTTATGCATTCATCCAGGTAAAAGGTTAGACTTGTTAATGATGCTGTCCACATTGCTAATTATTTTACAGGTGTGGACTGTTCGTTAATACACATCCTATACTCAATAGAACCCTTTCCCACATACAGGTGTGTTTTCACTCCGCTGCAGCAGACGACTTTTGAAAAGATTGTGGCAATGGGATAAATTTATTATAATGAGCAACTTCTCCTTTTGCCACAATGTCTTCAACTTTATTCAATAGTTGTTCTTTTTCCATATTTATGATTAACATAAAATTTTCAAAGATGTCTGCAGCAGATTTTTGTAAGTGGAAAAGAGTTAACTGATACAGACAAGTCAGAAATCCCTTTGGTAGGGGTGGGTGACTTGTATTTTGTAACAAGGCATCCCTGATTCACTCACTTGTGATCCATTGGCATCTAAGCTCCATGGTTAACCTGCTAACAGCAACAACCTTAGATGAGGCTGTACACATAAGCTGACTGATCCAATTACTCGCTGAGCCTCATGTATGATGTAAACCTAAGAGCTATTCAATAGACTAACTAAGGTTTTTTATAATTTCCAATGCTGGAATCTATAAAACATTATTCAGGAAGCAGACAGCACACACTGGCTGAAAATTACAGGTGTGCTTTTGGCACTGTACATTCACCTTTGTAACAAGGAACAATATAACCCTTCCCACCTATAGACGCAATTTCTCCTTTTTCCAAAATGATTTCAACTTTTTTCAGTAGTTTCATTTATGTATTTTTCATATTTGTGCATCTATAGATGTTTTCAAAATCTTCTCCGGCAGATTTGTTTAAGGTTGGAGAGAGTTACAAATTACACATATGTTGGATTATAAGTAAGAAAATTGTTTTCACAATTTCACATACACAACATCACTTCAAACACTGTTAGGAGACAATTCAAAACAAGCAAATTTTTCGATCTCAAAATACTTCATTACTTTCTAGTATTACAGTACATCTTAAGTCCTGAAGGAGTATTAGGGAAAGGGTTTAGATATAAACTATAACAGACTGCCTGTGTTTTGAAGCAGGGAATATCAGATTGGGAATGGAAATCACAGAACCAAAGTCAATTATTCTTTATCAATAAAATGCCTTCTTTCTATCAACCATGATTAATCATGACTACCTCAAGCTATCTTCCCTTTTTGCCAACTGTAGTCCCGTTTAGTATAAACCATGATTTTTACCCTTTCCCAAATACAACAAATTTGCAGCAGATGACATTATAAACATCTAGACAAAAATATAAAACATAGATATAAATAGAATGATAATTATTGAATCGAGTCAATCTGACTAAAGTACACGATCTGACCAAATGTATGCGTAGCGTTAATAGGAGATGATTTTAATGAGATTGTGAATAGAGTTGAACACATTGAGACATTGCTAATGTCATGATCAACTTCTCCTTTTGTCAAAATGTTTTTCACATCTGGCTGCTGATGTTTCAAAATCCTTGGCAAGTGGAGAAGAACTAAGTTCGGTCTTAATTCATCAAATAATTAAAATTGATGTTTTATATGTCTCTCTTTGTCAAGAAAATACTGTGATATAATTATGAACCTATCATTTCGTATCATAATCAAGCAAATTGTTTGGTATATTTTCAACAAATACTTCCATAATAATCTCAATAAAATTCATAGCCTTTTCATGAACTAAAATCTTTATTTTATCTCAAAACTAGATGGGATATGGGAACTTAACCTTGCAATTTCTCACATAAAGACGTTTTCTGAAGGCGCTGCAGCAGACGACTTTTGAAAACATTTTGCCACGATGTTTTCAACTCTTTTTAATAATTATACCTACATTTATAGAGCTTTTCCATGTTTTTGCCTAGTTGTTTTCAAAGTCGTCTTGTGCAGATTTGTTGTATGTGAGAATGGGTTGAACACATAGTCTAATTACTCATTTAAGCATTGGGTACTAAGAGAAATAGTGTGGTGAAAAGATTATCCCTCACTTATATTATATATCTAGGATTTTAGATTACTTCATGGCATTGTTCCATACAGATCAAAGACAAAGGATGAACGACTTTCTGACAAGCAGCTGTAGAAATTGTGGGACAAACTATTCAATAAAACACAATATACTTCCAACAAAGGTTCAATTACTGTCTAAGTATGTAGAGTAGTAAGACCAAACAGAATGGAAGTCTGATCACGGCACCATTGATCTCTGAGACTGCATCTACAGCAGACGACTTTTGATAAACAATTAACTCTTTCCCTCATATAGATGCTTTCTGATGCATCTGCAGCAGACAGCTTTTATGAAAACATAGTGACAAAAGAAGAAATTGCTCAAAACCACTAATTTCTCCTCTTGCCACAATGTTTTCCACTTTTATTCATTTTCTATTTTTTGACAAAATATGTTCAAAGTCGTCTGCTGCAGAATTGTCGTATGAGGGAAAGGGTTATATTGGCAAATGGAGAATAGGCTCATTTTTAGCAATTTTAGACTTCTCTTACCACAATGTTTTCAACTCTTAACTCAATAAATATGCTTTCAAATAGTCTAAGTTTAAGTTTAAGGCTAACAGCCTTGCCCCCCTCGCAGCCATGATTTTAGACAAATCAACATGGCTTGAAGGAATCTGATAGAGGGTCACCCAAGGAACATTACTACACAATTATTTGAACATCGGCCTGACACTTTTGGAGGAGAAGATTTTTTAAGTTTTCACTATAGCCATAGAAGGCAGAACAGCCCGGGCCGCCCTCTTGTAGCCATATTTTTCAACCAATCAAAATGGTTTGAAGGAGTCTGATAGAGGGTCACCCTAGGAACATTTCTACAACATTATTTGAAAATCGGCCCACTTTCTTTGGGAGGAGAAGGTTTTATCACTTTTCACTATAGCCATATAAGGCAAAATAGGGGAAGGAAAAGATTTTTAAAGTTTAAGGTTAACAGCCCCGCCCCCTGGCTACCATGTTTTTGACCAATCAACATGGCTTGAAAGAATCTGATAGAGGGTCACCCAAGGAACATTTCTACAAAATTATTTGAAAATCGGCCTGACACTTTTGGAGGAGAAGATTTTTTAAGTTTTCACAAGTTTTTTCTTTTGGTTGCCATGGAAACCAGAATTTTGCATGGATCCAAAATATTGAAGGAATTTAGGGGAGAACATCAAGAGGATGCTTCCTTTGAAGTTTCATCCCAATTGGCTAAGTGGTTAGGGAGGAGAAGTCGTTTGAAGCAAAAGGTTTATGCATGTGCACACACAACAGACAATTCACCATGACATAAGCTTGACTGGCTTTCAGCAAGTGGAACTAAAAATTGTTGAAAGTGGCGTAAAACACTAAACAATCTATCAATCACAATGTTTTAAAAATAGGTAGCAGAGGAACAAAAAATTGTCAAAATGAAGGATAGGAATAAGGTTCATGAGATAATGTGTATAAAACAAGAGAGCCATGATGGCCCTGGATCGCTCACCTAATTTTTTTTTCCACTTTAGCCATATAAGCCCCGCCCCCTGGCAGCCATAGTTTCCGACCAATCAACATGGCTTGAAGGAATCTGATAGAGGGTCATCCAAGGAACTTTCTACGGAATTATTTGAAAATCGGCCTGACACTTTTGGAGGAGAAGATTTTTTAGGTTTTCACTATAGCCATATAACTTATAAGGCAAAATAGCCCTGCCCACTGGCGGCCATGTCATGAAGGAATCTGATAGTGGGTCACTTAAGGAACATTTCTACAAAATTATTTGAAAATCTGCCCGACACTTTCGTCGGAGAAGATTTTTAAAGTTTTCACTATAGCCATATAAGGCAAAATAGCCCCGCCCCCCTCAACATGGCTTGAAGGTATCTGATAGAGGGTCATCAAAGGAACATTTCTACAAAATTATTTGAAATTCTGCATGGATCAATAAAAATTTGAAGGAATTCTGGTGAGGTCATTGAGAGGATGCTTTCTGTGAAGTTTCATCCCAATTGACCCACTGGTTACTGAGGAGAAGAAGTTGACAGACGACGCACAACGGATGCCGGACAAAAGGCGATCACAATAACTCACCTTGAGCAAAGCTCAGGTGAGCTAAAAAAACCAACAACAATATTCTAAGTACAGAAATTGTTCCCATCTCATTTCTTTCCAATTAAGGTAACAGCTCCCCCTATGTTTAATTGTTCCCATCATCTCATTTCTTTCCAATTCAGGTAACAGCTCCCTATGTTTACTCTAGACTTGACTTGAGATAGGTCTGCTTTCAAGTTGAATTTAGATTTTAAATAACCTGTGTGTAAACTCCTTTGTTAACTGTTTATTTTATATGCCATTTTATATGAGGACCAGCAAATATACCGGCTTGAAAATTGGAAGTATAATTCTATTCTCAATTCCGCCGTGACGTCACAAAAGAAAATGGCGGATGGCTACGGTGAAAACAACTGCATAGTAACGCTTCGTTGCACCGCTAAAAGTCAGCTCGATTCCAGGCGCTATTTAGTTTTCTTAGATAATAAGTCATATCAGTTACGCTATTCGTTGATGGAGGATGTCTTTTCAATATTTAGATAGTTTATTAGGTGATGCAAGGACTCGGTACGATAAAAAGTTGTCATTTATCGGATTAAGTGAATGTCCGTATAGGTTACCGCAGGGAAGCTGGAGTAACGATCCAACTCGGTGGCCCGAAATGGAGTATGGGGACATGTACGCATATTTAATCGAAACACCAGGTACGTGTGTTTATATCCTAAATAGTTGTATCTCATTTAATTCAATATTTCTTAATTTACTTGAAGAATACGGCATTTTAGTTGTGTATAAGTTGTACATCTGTGACGGAACACTCGAGTCTATTATATATGTAATTTCCTTTTAACCGATATTATCATTGATAACCGATGTAGAAGACACTTTTAAATGTATACGCACAAAATAATTTGTTGTTCAAATTATTTAATTAGATGTTATAAATAGTAGAATAATATCTATATATATACTTATGTTTCAGGTGTTTTTACCAGAGAAAGCATGAAGAACAAAAAAAGTCTTGAAGCCCATAACTACTTCGAGTCTGGATGGGTGGAAACAGTATTTCATTATGCAGTCACAAACAGCAGACACGTCATGCTGACAGCCAGAGTAAAGCCATCCCAAAGGGTCAATGATGAACCACACAGGCCATGGGTTGCCCTAACAACAGATGGGGTAGTGTCATCCGGACACTGCGACTGCATGGCAGGGTGAGATATGTTATGTAATGTTATGCAATCATTTCCTGTACATCTCCTTATTGGGGCAATGTGTTTTGATAGTTAATTGGTTATAACTGGTTTTATTATCCTTGTATTGTACCCAGGCTAATTAGTTAATTTGTCACACATATGGAGCTTGTCATTGGCAGATACTTAAAATAAAACAAAATGAAAATGAATAAAGATTAAAGTCTTCTTTAATTGTTACATTGTATATATATATATTAAAACACAAACTAAACATTCAGAAAATTTTATCTATGAAACAATGGAAATATGGTGAAATTTTACAATTTCATTTAACCCTTTAAATGCCCACATGAATCAAATTTGCAGCAGAGGACTATGACAACAACTAGGCATACATATTGAACATATCTCATAACTATATAGTTTATTTACTAATCACTTTCCCACACATTTTGACATGCTGCTGCAGCAGACAACCATTGAAAACATTGAATCAAATTTGATAATTCAATAAATCATATTATACGTGAAAAATAGAGGAATTATATTGAGATTCATTTATATTTTATTACAGGTATTATGGTATATATCAAACATATCTTTTCTTGATTTACAGATTAGGTGAATCTTGCTCACATGTTGGTGCCTTGCTGTACAAGGTTGAAGCTGCTGTTCGCCTTGGATATACTAAACAAGCCTGTACAGATGTCCCATGTAAATGGAACAATGATTTTGTGAAGAAAGTTGTTCCAGATCCAATATTCAAAATCAATTTCTACAATGATCTGCGTGTTGAGAAAGTAAGGAATCGAACCAGAAGGCGTAAATATCCTTATACAAAGTCAACTCCCGAGGAGCAACAGATGTATCTTCAGCAGTTAAAGGACTGTGAAACAAAGCCTGTAGTTTTAAGCTGTTTTAAAGGTTTTTCAGATAATTTTCATTGGACTCGATGTGTGGAAAGCAACCAACTACCAGTGCCACTGCGAACATTCTACACCGAGGATAACAGGAAATTAAGTGTGAGTGACCTAGAAGTGAAGTGTAAGGATTTTGCCTCAAACTTAAAACTTTCAAATGAACAGATTGAGCTTATTTCTAAATCAACAGAGGGACAAAGTGATTGCTTGCAATGGTTTGAACAGCGCTGTGGCAGAATTACTTCGTCTATTGTACATTCAGTGATGCATACTAGTTCTACTCAACCATGTAGATCTGTTATGAAGGCAATTTGTTTTCCAGAGTCAGTTTCTTCAGTAGCAATGAGATGGGGGAAGGACAATGAAAAGAAAGCTTTGAAGGCTTACACACAGATTGTTCAGCCAGCACACACTAACTTCACTGTTTGTCAAACAGGTCTGCAGATTTCAACCGAAAAAGCTTTTCTAGCCGCAAGTGCTGATTCTGTAGCGAAGTGCGATTGTCATGGGAGTCGAGTGGTGGAAGTGAAATGTCCCTATACCCACAGACAAAGCAGCCTTCAAAACTTCCTGTCGGATAAAACATGTTACATCAAGGACTGTACACTACAAAAAAAACACAAGTACTACAGTCAGGTGCAACTACAGATGTATGTGTATCAATCTGATGTTTGTGATTTTTTTGTGTGGACAGAGACATTTTGTTTACTTGTCCATGTTCATAGAGATGAAGATTTTATCCGACACATGGTTACTCAGACAGAATTGTTTTTTATTTCAAATGTTCTACCAGAATTGTTCACACGTAGAATGGAGAATGAGCCTAAACAAGTACAAATTAAAACTACCAGTAAACTGTTCTGTATCTGCCAGAAACCAGAAGATAACCTGGAGTATATTGGATGTGACAACCCCACCTGTCCATTTCAATGGCTACACCTGAAGTATCTTAAACGGAAAAAAGCACCACGAGGAGAATGGTATTGCCCGACATGCAAACCTGGTACAAAAAAGGTCTGAACTGTGGACAGCCAACATACTCCTGACCTGTTTGAATGTTAATCTTATAATGTTCCACAAAACGCATGAAACACAACACCCGTTTTATTGAACATAATAAGATTAACACTCATTATTGTGTATAATACGCTCTAGTAAAGGACTTGACTTCTGTACATAAGTTAACTTTTTGTTCCCTTTCCCATAACATTTTTAAATTTCATTTACAATAGCTTTATAGATTTATTAAAACATGGTAACATAATTGAGAATTTTTTAATATGTGTATACATTCAAAACATAAGTGTCTGGAATAAAATACTCCTTAAATTTCAGAGACATTTACTCGTTATATACAATACTGTCCCCTAAATTTACAAAAATAGCACATGCCCTCAACAGTTTATCAATTCTTGATAATTCACATTCATCAGCTTCATCATTTAACGATTTAATGACAGGAATTGAAAGTGTTCCTTGTAAAATCTTAAATCTACATTTCATTAGTCCAATCACTCTTTCTATATGTATTCTTACAGTACTTATTTTCCGTGATGTTTCCACCTCTTGTGCAGACAACTGTTTTTTTCCTTTTGTAAAAGCTGGAATAATCAATTCAGCACTGCACATGGTAGCAAAGTCATCCTTTAAAGTGAAACCTCTGTCTGCCAGAATCTGATCAGTGGGCATGTGCAGATTTGGATCTAAAAATCCTGACTGTCTAACAATCTCAACATCAGAAACTCTACCTCCCCAAGCTTTGGACAAAAAAGATATAGCTCCATTTGGTGTACAGGCAATTAAAACTTTCACAGTACTGTGTTTTTTATAGTTGGAATAAGACTTATTTCTTGCAACGAGTTTCTTTGGTCTTTCAATAAATATTTCGAAACAGTCTATAATTGAGGTTAATTTTGGAAATTTTGACCTAAATGGACCAGGCAGTGTCTTGGAAAATGTTTCTCGATCTGGCCACTTAATCAAAAAATCCATTTTACAATTTACCAATTCAATCCAATTCCAGAAGATTTCACTTGATTGTGATGTTGATATATTTGCATTTAATGCAATATACTCAAATGGAAAATCCAACCTTAGTTTCACAAGCGTAAGAAAAAACTGATCCCTAAAAGAAATCTTCCTAGACAGGGGTGTTGGTTTCATGAATGTTACAAGATAACAAAATGTTTTTAAGAAAACAGACCAGCCTACACCTGTATAAAACTTGCATCTGTCCTCATTGTTTTCAACTGCTACTGCACTCATTTTTATGCTGGAAACTTCATCTTTTAACAGATTATTTTCTTCTCTTAGAATATCTTTCTCTTTTCGCAGTTCATCCATTTCGTTATAGAGCTGTTCTCTTTCTGAAGGCGTAACTGGTTTTCCTAATCCTTCTTGAGGGATGTACATATGTAATGGAGTGGCGATAAATTCTGGGATGTTTTCATCCTGAGATGAACATAAAGCATGTCTCTTTGCTGGCATTGGGGATGTGAAGCTGATCTTTCTTCTCACAGCACTGCTGAATCTCCTTAATTTGGAATCAATAACCTTCTGATCACTTTTACAATGGTTGAAGAGTGAAGGGATGAAGTCGGGGTGGGATGCCCCAGGTTTTGGTTTGCCTTAAAGAGAATAGAAACAATATAAAGTGTTAATATACTGCTAAAATTCCATAATTAATCATTTGAAGTAAGATGGTAGTTGTGAGAGGTACCATCTAACTTATATATTATAATAAACAATTCAAATCACTTTGTTTACATTATATTTGTTTTCCTTTCCCCACAATGTTTTCAGAATCCGTTTTTAAAAGTCCATTTTTGAGTTGGTTTTATTATTTATTCCGTCATTTGCAAATAACTCAATTTAGAAACAAATAACGATTGAATGTTTTGTTTTGAAATGTCTATTCAAATGGGTCTTTTCATGTGTTTTCATTAAAAAATACAACGAGTCCTACATGTAAACAAATGCTTTTTCCTTCTATATTTGAGAAATTCAACGAGTTTAGGACTCGGGATGCGCAACAAAATAAAACACTGTCTATTATATCAAATTTATAATGTAATTACCTGATAAGAAATGATCGCTACAGAGAACTGTTTCTTTACTCGGTTTCCATTTCGTACCGTCTTGGTTCACTCTCTTTACAGCGTTTACCCACATCTCCCATCGATTAGGATCCTTTGGAAATGTGAAAAACGAAAACTTCTTTTCCATCATGTTATGGTTGGTACAACCTACAGCACAACAACTCTTAGGCATGATTTAAAACTTTAATGTAAATCTGACAGTGATATCTATTTATGTAACTAAGACGTCGGATCGCTTTGTTTTCACCGTAGCTATGCCGCGATGCATCATGGGTAATCGTAAAATGCCCGGATGTTCGGAAAACAGAATATAAATTTCTCCGTTACAGAAACTGTTTCACAGTAATCGTCTGTAAGAAATCAAATGTTTTCTGTAGCAAGAAAAGTGGTTAAGATCTTTAATAATGCACCTGAACGTAATAATTTCCTAGAATAGACGCACATGTGCTGTAGCATAATTTTTTTAAAACATTGTTGGGAAATGGAGAAATGATTGCTCGCTACAAAAATTTGATCTGAAGACAAAACCCACTGTACAGTAGATTTCTGTAAATTTTACAGTTATAGATACTGCACTGCTTCATTGTGTGTCATCTTTGGGTTTTCAGTCATAAATAGATGAGGAAGCAAAGCTAACGTTTTTTAATCCATTCCAACATATTGAGTAAACTTGAAAACATTTGCAACAACGCTTTCAAACGTCGTCTGCTGCAGAATGTTCAGAAAGCATCTAAATGTGGGAACCAATTCTGCAACTTAGTGGTAGATCACATCCCATTAAATCCTATGTCCTCTGTATTCATGTCACTGATTTATTCAAGTTAATTAACCCTTTACTTGTGTGATAAACATGCAGCTAAAGACTTTGGAAACATCAAGAGCAATCACCCTCATTTGCCAAAATGTTTTCAACTGTCATCTGCTATAGAAGAGGCGTCAGAAAGCATCTGAATGTGGCAAAGGGTAAATATGATAAACAAACTGCCTTAGAAAATGGGTCAAAATTATAAAAAAATATGCATAACCCTTTCTCTGATAGGAGTAAGAAGATCCTGAAACCAGCTCTGAGCAGTCATGAAGTCCTGTTGGTATTTCCTTCTTGCAATGGACAATTAACCCATCCCTACATACAACAAATCAGCAGCAGATGATGTTGAAAATATGTTGAAAATCACTAATATTAAAAGTTTAATTATTGAAAACAGTTGAAATCATTGCAGCAAAAGGAGAAATTTCTATCATTGTTTTCAAAAGTAGTCGAGATCTGCTGCAGTGGCATCAAAATGAGTCTAAATGTGGGTTTAATTATTGAATCAAGTTTAACATTATATGAGAAATTTTGTCATAATATTTTCAAATGTCATCTGCAGCAGATGCGTTAAATAGCATCAGAGAGTGGGATAAGGTTTATAATAGTCTTGCAACCCTAGGGCCCCAAATGAGTCAACAATACAGCAAACATATGTTTGAAATTTTGAAAGTTAAAAACAAAATTGCTACTTTTCCCCCTTAGTTATCTAACCCTGACTGAGGAACAATTAAAGATTACAAAACTAAATGCAAATAAAATAAATCTACATTTTACCAATAACCAACCCTGTGTGTATATTCAGCTGTTAACACTTTCCCACATACAACAAATCTGCAGCAGACATTTTGAAAACCTACTTGAAAAAAATTGGAAACCCCTTTAAAGGGACTGAACACCATAATGATCCAAAATCGTTATATTTTATACTTATTCTAATTAATCCAAAATACGTCTATATATATGTAACGGAATGTTGTAGAAGGTCGTACAAGTCTTGTTTTTCATTATTTCATAGGAAATAAGCAGTTAAAAAAACGTCCCCTCCGTGTTTTCCCGTTTAAAAATACCGTGGAATTTCCTCTTGCTCATTTGAATTTGTGGATTCAATTCGGCATTCTCTAACACTATCGACTCATTACATTCATGTATGCGTGAGTGTAAGGAACAACAACTCTGGGAAGGAGATTGTCAATTTGGTTGTAGTGATAACGTGATAAATATACAGCGATATTTTTTAGATTTACTGGGTTACTAACCCAGTAGATTTTACAATGCAAAATAACAAAAAAATCTCCGCAATATTAATAGTGTGCATATATTGCAGTACATCAGTCAGCAAATCTCAATGCCTTACATACAAAAACATCAAAGTAATAGCAATTTTTAACAATTTTCTTTTGTTTTCGCTTTTTTCTCATATGGGATTCAGTCCCTTTAAATGAAAGTACACTCATTGAATAGAGTTGAAAATCATGGTGACAAAAGGAGAAATTGCTTGTTTTGAGCAATTTCTTCTTTAGTCACCATGTTTTCAAAAAGCTGTCTGCTTCTCAATGCAAGTATTATAATAATGATTCAAAGTTTGAGGTTTAATAACAATTACATTTATAAGATAACACAAGAAACATCCTACTTTTCCAGTTGTTAATCCAAAACACAACCTTCACTCTACTAAGTCCTATAGATGCATTACAAAAGTGTACAATTGTATTCTAAGCATACATTGTTTTCACCCCGCCCCCATGTGTAAATGATAACAATACCAGATTATCACTAATCTTCCCAATATTTCCCCTGTATTAACCCTTTACCTCATACGACAATTATGCAGCAGACAACTTTGAACATATTTTGTCAAATAATAGAAAATCTCTATAATTGAATTGATAACCTATGAATAAAAGTGGAAAACATTGTGGCAAGAGGAGAAATTGCTCGTTTTGAGCAATTTCTTCTTTTGTCACTATGTTTTTAAAAAAGCTGTCTGCTGCAGATGCATCAGAAATCATCTATATGAGGGAAAGAGTTAATTGTTTATCAAAAGTCGTCTGCTGTAGATGCAGAGAGATCAATGGTGCCGTGATCAGACTTCCATTCTGTTTGGTCTTACTACTCTACATACTTAGACAGTAATTGAGTAAAAGTGGAAAACATTATGACAAAAGGAGAAATTGCACGTTATGTGCAATTTATTCTTTTGTTATTATGTTTTCAAAAAGCTGTCTGCTGCAGAGGTGTCAGAAAGCGTCTATATGAGGGAAAGGGTTAAATCAAATACAGAGGGCATTCCCTGGTTATTATTCAAGGGTTGTTGGTCTGATAAGCCTTTTATCCTTTGATCTATTTATCCCAACAATCATACCATTACATCAACTTTCTTTTTCCATTAGCTTTCAACAACTCAAAACTTATGCTTCATAGATGTTCAAAAGCTTAATCACAGAGGGAATGAGTCCAAAAAGAACCATATATACAGGGTGCATTTTGTGTTCTGAACCCTTTCCAACATACAACAAATCTGCAGCAGACAACTTATAACATATCTTGGTAAAAGCATGGAAAAACTCTAAAAGTGAAAGTGTAATTAATAACTGCAAATAGTTGAAAAAGGAGCAATATCTTCTGTTATTACAATGTGTTTATAGTTTGTCTGCTGAATAGGCATTAGAAAGTGTCTGTATGAGGGAAATGGTTAATCCCTTATTGACCCTCAAACCTTAAGCTATGGTTACTCAAAATAATTGTCTAACAGGTCAACTCTGCGTTGGGTACTCATATTATAGCGTTTTGTTGCATTATAACAAGAGATATTGAAGGGAGGAAAGGCAGTTAATTTACTCAACTAATCTAGGTTATCTGTGGGTGTTATGTTATAACAGCATCAACAAATCTCACACACTCACTCACTCACTTTGCTTCCCGGCGACTAATGAAAGTGAGCATTTTGACAACAAGTCAAAATTATTCTCAGAAAAATATTCCCATTTTAATAAAGTTGTAGCACTCTATCATGAAACATATAACAATATCCTTAGAAATTTCCTCTTCCTTCAAATGAAAAAACACTTGTTCTTTCAATGAGAAATTCTAAATATAATGCATGTAGCAAGGCTAAAGGTGAAACCCATCCATCATAAATCTAAATTAAGACTAGATCATTCATAATGCATATCCTTTTCCCACATAAAACAAATATGCAGCAGACGACAATAGCTAGAAATTTCCTCTTCCTTCAAATGAAAAAACACTTGTTCTTTCAATGAGAAATTCTAAATATAATGCAATTGTAGCAAGGCTAAAGGTGAAACCCATCCATCATAAATCTAAATTAAGACTAGATCATTCATAATGCATATCCTTTTCCCACATAAAACAAATATGCAGCAGACGACAATAGCTAGAAAACATCTATGTATACCTTTGTTGAAGAGTTGAAAACATTGTGACAAAAGGGGGAAATTGCTCTTAAATAATGAGCAATTACTCCTTTTGTCATAATTTGTTTTCAAATATCATCTGCTGCAGATGAATCAAAATGTGTCTGGGAAAATGGTTAACCCTTTCCCTCATACAGACAACGTTTCAGGCCTCTGCAGCAGTCTAAGAGCATTTGAAAACATTGTGACAAAAAATGAAATTGATCACAATGAGCAATTTCTCCATTTGTCGCAATGTTTTCAACTCTATTTTATCATTTATACTTTCATTTATAGAAAGTTACCACATTTTCGAAGTCGTCTACTGCAGATTTGTTGTATGTGGGAAAGGGTTAACTATGCATTTATCATATATCTCTGCAGTAAAAAAATGATTGAGTTGATGCTGCTATTTCACCTGCTGACAGGGAAAGAAACATGTACCATAGATAATTTTAACCAACTTCATATGATAAACAAGATTTTTACTTTTTGCCCATCAAATATTCCAGTCTCTGACTACACTTGAATTAGGAGGTGGTTTCACTTATGCCTACTTGTTTTGAGCAATTATTTCCTTCTTTTCCCCCGCCCCACAATATTTTCAATTTATTTATTGGGGTTTATTGACGCTAACCACTCGACCACAGCGGATTCCACAATACAATATTTTCAAACTTCTACTGCTGCAGAAGCATTGAAAGTCTTCTGTCATGTGACTTTCTCTCGTACGATCAATCTGCAACAGACGACTTTGAAATATCTTGGCAAAGATATGGAAAATCTCTATAAATGAAGATAACATTTTTGAAAAGAGTTGAAAACATTGTGGCAAAAGGAGAAATTGATCATGAAGAGCGGAATACATTTTTACTACTGTATGTATATCATACCCATACACTGAAGAAAACAACACACGAGTATCATAAATCATGCGACATATAACACGTCAGTAATTGGAGCAATTGAATCAACTTATTTGGCAAAGGCAAGATCCCCTAGACACTTCCATATTTCAAATAGCAGTAAAATATCCTATTTCAATCATTAGACTTTGGCTTACTACTTGACCATTTACCTCTTAAGACATCTTCAGGGTCATCTGCTTAGTTTAACTTATTTATTTTACATTGATGGCGAAACTATCTTTCAGCTTATATTAATCAAGCTCATTGTCTCCTTTCTTGAGACTTAACCCTTTCCCTCATATAGACGCTTTCTGACGCCTCTGCAGCAGACAGCTTTTTGAAAACATAAGTGACAAAAGAAGAAATTGCACAAAACGTGCAATTTCTCCTTTTGCCACAATGTTTTCCACTTTTCGTCATAGGTTATAAATGGATAACCTATGTTTTGACAAAATACGTTCAAAGTCGTCTGCTGCAGAATGGTCGTATGAGGGAAAGGGTTAACCAGTACTCGCACTGTTCGTGTGGAAAATCCCAAAGTCAGAACCAACTCATCACGGGACTCAAACGCGGGACCTTTGGTATGAGAGGCTGATGCTCTACCTCTACACCACCATCAACGTGCTTACAACATCAGAGGTCCAGATAAGGAAGGATATTCAGCTCTTTTTCCCACAATTTCTCTCTGATCATTAAAGCAAACCCTATGTTGTGGGTACTCAAAAGAATCGTCTCACTGAGACGATTCTTTTGAGTACCCACAACATAGGGTTAAAGGGTCGAATAAGGATTTTAGAACATGCAAAACGCCCCTTATCTGGAGCTCTGAACATGTAATATAATGAAAGCAGGATTTTTGATTAGCAGTTTCCCCATTTGCTACTTTATTCATTTAATTGTTGAGTCCTTTATAAAGTGTCCATATATTTGACTGAATGTCTCAAAAGCCTTCTATTGCAGATTTTTTGTTTGTGGGAGAGGATTAAAACCAAATACTGTCAAAATACTGTGGAAAACAGTGCTAAAACCCTGTTTAATGCAGTAACAAGCGCTATCATATAAAAGGGTAACACAAATCCTGGCTATGACTGTGTGATGACTATATGATTACCTTTAACGATTATGTAATTATGATCAATATTCCAGCCCCCACTGTGAATATCATCATACTGTGGCAGATAAATATCTGGCCTTTTTATCACATTATAATACCTGATATTATACTGGCCTTTTTATCACATTAACCTGATATTACACTGGCCTTTTTATCACATTAACCGGATATTACATTGGCCCTTTTTATCACATTAACCGGATATTACATTGGCCTTTTCATCACATTTACCTACAGAAGTTGTCAGGGTCAGTTGACCTGTGTGACCCTTTTTCCCAGCACTGGTGCATAGTCACAATGTTTCCCTCATACGGTAACTCAGACTAAAGCAGGCGACTTTGAAAACATATGGACAAATAAACATTTCTGTAAGAGAGATTAAATATTTAATACATTTTAAAGTATTGCGGCAAAAAAATCATCAAAATGCATCTGCATGGTGGAACTTGTTAATTCTGAGCACAAGGAGGTAAAAAAACAAAAAGCTGTCCTGTCAGTAAGACAGCATGCTCAACTTTTTTAGTGTATAAGCTATATCTCTAGGCCAAAGTTTTAAGTCGAAAAAGGGCCATAATTCTTACAAAAACCCTTCCCAGAATTATGTACTCTTGTCTGTTGATGGAGGTCATGATGATGAAGTTCAGATAAGAAGACCATGTCAAGCTGCTGTTCAATCTGGCATTGGACTGGTTTACAATTGAATGAAAAGATCAACTGGTAATTAGCTAGCATTAAGAGAAGACTGGTATCCAATGGATTATCAACAAAGCCCCAAGGAACAAGTGTCCCAGGTGATTGGACAGATTGATGGGGTCTTTGTCACACTAAATGACTCTCAAAGACTAATCAGTATGTGTGTAAAAAACACTTTTATCAAGTTTTGGTAACAAATGAAAGAGCCAAATTAATTAAAATAGCCAGACAGATTTTTTCGTCAAGTTTATTATTGAAAACAGTCTGGCCAGTTAACAAATATTTCAGGCCCTACAAATGAAGAATCGACTATATGCCCACAGCAACATGTCTAGTATGCATTAAAAGTTTTGTCACAGACATAATTCTCTTCCATGCAATTGCAACACCGACTATTAAAGAGTGATAGAAGTTAATTAAGGGCCTTCTGTGATACCGAAGTGGTTGTAAAATGCCAAAAGTACAATAACCCAACATTTCCTTTTTACTTTTGAGATACCATATTATTCTGAAGTTAAACATATACCAACACATGTGAATAGGACAACATATTCCTATCAAACATTTCTTATTTCGAACTTTGACCTGTAAGTATGACCTTGACCTTTGAGGTACAGGCCTGGGTCTTTAATGCACCACATTCACAATTCATAATGGTGAACATTTGTGCCCAATCTCCTATCGCAGAGTGACCGTTCCTTACACTCACTATCATCTCTGCAACAGGCTCAATGTCAAGATTCTTGACGAAACATGATAACTGTATTTTAATTGACTTAGTTGTCACTGATGTAAGCACTAACCTTTTACACTATTGACAGGATCTTTTTCTAACTTTGCTAATCAAAAATAAAGTATTTATTTAGCAAAAAGCTACGGACTACTTTTCGGTAGTTTTACAAATTTAAAGATTAATACATCTGTTATGTAGGTCACCTATATAAAAAGTCACGTGAAACCCGAAAGTAGCTTGAGCCTGTGACAGAATGAATGTATATTGTTTTATGGCGCATCGACAGCTAAGGTCATTTAGCGCGCAATTAAATTTAATTATTCATGATCCCTGGGTAAACAAACCAGTACTAGGCTAGAAAATGTGCCTTGCCCAAGGGCACTCCACCATGACCGTAGTGCCGCGACTAGGGATCGAACCCGGGACACCCAGTTTCGAAATCCCCGACGCTAACCACTCGACCACAGCGGATTCCTGAGCCTGTGACAGAGGTAAATGTAATAAACCGATAGTGTAAGAGTGTGATTTGTGCCCAGTAACTTGGGAATCTTATGATGCATGGTTTCTCATGTTGACCTCTAAGTGTGACCTTGACTTTTGAGGTACCAGGCCTGGGTCTTGTGCAAGACACTTCACCTCATCATGGCTAACATGTGTGACCCATAACTTTGGAATCTTATAATGCATGGTTGAGAAAATCATAAGAAATGAAAAGGTTGTTGAAAATGGAGCAATTTCTTGTTTCTTGCAATGTTTACCATGCTATGTCAAAGCTACATAATTTGTTCTAATATTTGGTTCTCGTCTTTGATTTCAATTTCAATAATAAATGGATTAAAAGAAAATACAATTCTCAACGTATTTACAATACGGAAATATTTGATTGTAAATTCAATGGTATACTAACACCAGGTATTTTTGGTAATGAAGGTATTAATCGTAAGCTTCTTTTGTTCTAGAGAGTAATTAGTATTAAGGTTCATGCGATCAAGGATAGATTGCATAATATAAGCAATTAGGTATAATGAAAAGTCTGAACTGAATGAAACCATAGCAATTAAACATCAATTTCCAAGAAACTTTAAAGGTCTTTCTGCAATCCTCATTGTTTCATTTAAGCTTTGAAGTTTTCAGCAAAAATATGTTAACTCTCTTGAATTCTGAGTAAAATCATAAACCCACAAGACTTCAAAGTTTTAGTGAGGGTTGGGATAATTTGTTTGAGAACTCCCAATATTTCTTTCTGCAAATAATTGTATATCAATTAAATTGATATGTCTTCTGAATACAAATATGTATATCATAAAGCAATCATACACTTTAAGAATATTCAAAACTGACATTATAAACAAAATGTGAGAGATAATCCCACCTGCCTATTGCAGTATTTACACTATTAGAAACAATATTTGATAGACTTTTCCGCTACCTATAGATGTCCTGCGAGGCTATGACAGTTGTAGTACAATGACTTCAGCCTTCCACACCTGCAGACAGAAGACATTGAAAACATTGTGACAAATTTCGGAAATATTGCTCATAATCAGAAATTTCTTCTTTTATCACAATATTCTCAACTCTATTAATTAATTCTACTTACATTTAAAATGTTATGGATATAAGTTTCATTCTTCTGCAGTCCTTTTGTGCATGTTGGAAAAGATAACTGAAGTACTGAAGTACAATTCAGTATTTATAGAGGAAATCAAGCCATTTTACAAACTGTGTTTTTTTATTAACCCTTTCAACTACCTTTGAAAGTCATCTGACACTTATTTATCAGAGCTACACTTGCAAAATGACAAAGGACATTTGGGTAATTCACATACAAACGAGTTTTAGTTTTGAGATTTTTGAAATCATTGAATGTTACCTACGTCACAACATACATGTTGACTTTTCCCTTCTACTTTCCCTTTACAAACTTTAACTAAAGTTAGTGCATTAACATTGGAAACATTGATGAACATAAGACCCATTTCTCATTTTGAGAGGCAGTTGGCTTAAATCTTTTCCCATGATGCTTTCTTCAGAGTCATCAAAACAAGAGGCCCAAGACTGCAAGAGGGCCAGTATCGCTCCACAGCCATAAGGCAAAAATCAAATCTCCAGTGACAGCCGTGCCTTCTGGTGGCCATGTTTTTTACCAACCACCATGGCTTAAAGGAATCTTGTAAAGTGTCAAGGTCAGCCTAGGAACATTTCTACAAAATTATTTGAATATCAGCCCGACACTTTCGGAGAAGATTTTTTAAGTTTTCTCTTTAGCCATATAAGGCAAAATTGCCCCACCCTCTGGTGGCCATGTTTTTTTACCAATCAACATGGCTTGAAGGAATCTGATAGAGGGTCGGTCACCCAAGGAACATTTCTACAAAATTATTTGAAAATTTGCTCAACACTTTTGGAGGAGAAGATTTTTTAAGTTTTCTCTTTAGCCATATAAGGCAAAATAGTCCCGCCCTCTGGCGGCCATGTTTTTTTACCAATCAACATGGCTTGAAGGAATCTGATAGAGGGTCACCCAAGGTACATTTCTACAAAATTATTTGAAAATCTGCTCAACACTTTCGGAGAAGAAGATTTTTCACTATAGCTATACATTGTATAAGGCAAAATAGCCCCGCCCCCTGGCGGCCATGTTTTTCAACCAATCAACATTTCTTGAAGGAATCTAATAAAGGGTCACCCAAGGAACACTTTGGTTGAAGAAGATTTTTTGAAGGAATTTAAGAGAGGACATTGAGAGGATGCTTCCTATGAAGTTTCAAACAAATTGGCCTTGTGGTTAGGGAGAAGAAGTTGTTTAAAGGAAAAAGTTAATGCATGCACGTATGGACGCAGGCACGCACAGAGGACAATTTGCCATGACATAAGCTCGACCAGTGGAGCTAAAAACCACGTCATACACATATGATCAGTTCACAATGTTCTGTGTTATATATTCAATTTATCAAACAAAATTGCTATGAGAAATATCACATATTTCATAACAGTAATAAACCTAGCTATGATACACCATTACACTACTTTTTATGCCACAGCAACTAATAACCGATAACGTGTGTACATTTACTCATCTGTAATCCTTCTTTCTTTTGATACACCAGAGGACTAGATAAGAAGGAGTGAACTGGTCTTTTCCCACCAATATCTCTCTTATAACTCAAATAAACCCAATGTTGTGGTTACTCAAAATATCGTCTCAATGAGACGATTCTTTTGAGTACCCACAACGTAGGGTTTAAGCGTCAAATAATGATTTTAGAACAAAAAATAAGCATCTTATCTAGAGCTCTGGATACACAAGAGAAATCAGAATTCGAAATATTTACACTTCTCACAAGAATTCCTAAACTGACCGATGGACCCAACCCCCGAAAAAGTAATCAACATAAAAACATTACCAAGTTGCTTGAATTATCCAAAGTGTATATGTTGTATTATCCTTATAATATATAACGAAACTATGCTGTATAACTTATTAACACTAATCCTGCTTAAAAAGACTTTTGACACATCTAGAACAAACAATGCTAGAAACAAACCAACTGTTCCCTTCACACAATGTTTTCAACTCTGTATAAGAAATACACTTTCAGTTATTCATGCAGCAGATGCTATAAATTTTCCCTAAGTGCTTTAATAGCAGATGACAGTAAAATTATCAGATCAGTTAAACAGTAACAGTTAACTGTGTCCAGAATAACAAAAGGAGTCCACACATCCAGTCTAATGATAAAACACCCACTGATCTATTGATATAAACTACATCACTTATTGACAATGACCCTTTACCTTACCTTGTAACAACTTCAACTTTCAACATTGCAATGACGTACAAACACACACACACACACTAACATATATAGAAACAAAATCACACATCAATTAATCCTTTCCCAAATACAGACAACTTGATTTGACACCTTTGCAACAGAAGACTTTTGAAAAGACAGAGAGAGAAAAGGGTAATTATACTCAAAACAAGTCATAGTTATCTCCTTTTCCATAATCTTAATTTTTCAGATTTGACCATCAAATACCGGTATTATCAAAGCAGGCAACCAAAGATATATTTCCGGTGATTGATTAATCCTGTAATTTCTCTTTTAACCCTTTCCAACCTATATACGCATCTGCAGCAGACGACTTTTGAAAACATCATGACAAAGGAAAAATTGCTCAATTTCTCCTTTTGCCTACAATGTTTTCAACTTTTTCAGTAACTTTAACAATTATAGAGATTTCCCATATTTAGACATTTTCCAAGTCGTCTGCTGCAGATTTGCTGTATGTGGGAAAGGGTTAACCTAGACTACCTTAGTCATTTCTGCTGTAGACCTGTGACTTAAACCATTGAGGAAAAAGGAGAATGTTTCAACTCCATATCAAAATTACACTTTTTATAATGAAATATGTTATACTTATTTTGTATGAATTTTTTAAACATACCCATATAAAATATCAAATCATGCAGGTAAAGGTACAGATTCCAATCAATCGACCAACAAAAAGTACCTTTTGAATCAGAACTACTGCTTATATTCTTTTGTCCAACCCTACGTTTCTCATTTCAGAGTCAATCAAATTGAAGCAAAGGACAAGGGTTGTAAAGTGTTACAAAAATAACTGAAGATGTCCACCTAAGCTCTTAGTGATGACGGAAATGCAAATCAACATCTGATCATGAATAATTACAGCCTTCTTTTAAACATTTCGCAATCAAGGGAAAATCTATGGTGGCAAGTCACTGAAAGAAACAAACAGTGTACCAGCATTCAATGTGTTCATCTCAATACTCAAGTTATTCATATAACAGCAGCTGCTGCAAACCAGTTTCTTACTTGCTAGTAAATTCACAATATGGTTTTAAAACCCTTTCCCACATACGTCAATTCTGCGGCAGACAACTTTAAACATATTTTGTCAAAAAATAGAAAATCTCTATAATTGAATGGATAACCTATGACTAAAAGTGGAAAACATTGTGGCAAAAGGAGAAATTGCTCGTTTTGAGCAATTTCTTCTTTTGTCACTTTGTTTTCAATTTGAAAGCCGTCTGCTGCAGAGGCATCAGAAAGCGTCTATATGAGGGAAAGGGTTAAATGTTTATCTGATATGTATTGTCTACTCTAAGAACATGAGAGAAAAAAATGTAGAAGATTCAGGTCATAGGAAGTTTGATTGGACTGAAAACATTGTAGGAAAATGAGAAAATGGTAAATTTGAACACATTTTACTTTGCAACAATGTTTTTGAAAGTCCTTCTCTGCAGTCAAGCATCCAAATGATATTTGTAACAAGATGAGTGTAAATTGTAATGTGACAATAAAAGTGCGAGGACACAAAAACACCTTCATATAACGCTCTATTTTTCTTGACTATGTCTGGTGAAACTTCTTCCAAAGCCAAAGATGACCTTATATCTACAATATGTTATATGCTATGCAGATTCTTCTTTTGCCACAATGTTTTTAAAAGAAGACTGACGGGATGCATTACAATGTGTCTTCAAGTGGAGAAAGGGTTAAAATTGAAAACACTGATCAGATAGTTTACATATATAAATGTGCTTAATGCACACCAATTTGGGAGCTAAGTCAATGCAAACTATCGAAAGTCAGATACCACTTAGGCAAAATGAAGGAAAACAGTAAAACAATACAGACAAGACTGTTCACAGAAACACATTTGTCTACTGCCAAAATGGGATTAAGAAAGACGGACGGACAGACAGACAATGAAGAGCGATCCCTAGAATTTAATGTCTCCCAGCAAACAGCTGACAAGACATTGTAGAACAAGAGAGCCAAACTGTCACAAAATATGACCATCAGGGAGGCATAACTCTGGAATGACCAATTCGATTTAGCAAGGTTTTTATTCTTTTTCGCAACCAAGTTTTATGAACATGAACATTCATAGTAACAGGGAATATCTACGTCCCTGATAGTTAGTTTGATAAAGATTGGATAAGAACTGTTGAAGTAAAAGAACAGACAAGGCCTCTTTTGGCCAAATTTGAATAATTCAAGGGCCATAATCCAAAAGAGCTGGTTATGAAATAAGAAAACATTGTGTCCACAATCATGTTCACGAAGTTTGGTGTAGATATGACAAAAAGTGTTTGACTAAGAGAGCGGACAAGGCTATAGTGGCCAATTTTGGATAATTCAAGGGTCATAATCAAAAGGTTCTTTGGGCAATTAGACTGCATGCGTGGTTATGGCCATCACATTTAGCCCACAAACATGTTTAAGAAGTTTGGTGTAGATTGGATAAAAAAAATGTGTGTGTATTCAGAAAACACTATTCAATATAACTGGGCTTTCATTAAATTTTATTGAGATTTCTCATGGTTCTTTAATATATTTTTTTCAGCAGTTTCCTGCTGCATATTTGTTAAATGCTGGAAAAAGTTAAGTAACTACGGTTTTCAATCAACAGTCAGAAACTTCTTGAATGGACCAGTGCATAATTGGCAAACAGATCCTGTCACATGTCTCATTATATTTGATTTGTCCAGAATTGTTATATCTTTCTTCTTCTGGAAAATGCAGTAAGTATCACAGAGGTCTAGATAAGGGAGATAAAGAAAGCCTTTAACCCTTTCCCTCATATAGACGCTTTCTGACGACTCTGCAGCAGACAGCTTTTTTAAAACATAGTGACAAAAGAAGAAATTGCACAAAACGTGCAATTTCTCCTTTTGCCACAATGTTTTCCACTTTTTGTCATAGCTTATCCATTCAATTATGGAGAATTTCTATGTTTTGACAAAATAAGTTCAAAGTCGTCTGCTGCAGAATTGTCGTATGAGGGAAAGGGTTAACTATAATATATACTGTTTAAACCCTTTCAATTTTGAAAGAGTCAATATTAGTTATACCATGATAATTGTGCTGAGTGGAGCAGCCAACAAAAAAGAAAGTGGTCAAATGGTGTGGATACTGGTGGCCAGACAGGCTTTACAAAATCGGTCCATTACTCAATTAAATCAAAGATTATGGGTCACCGAGACTGTCCCATCATACAGGGTTTGGAGGTCAAATCCGAATTTTCACAACATGAACAAGAGCTCTTGGTAGCATCAGGTGATGGGTTTAAAGCCTGAAGAATCCGAGGATAGTGTTTGTTACATGATGTGGTTTATTTACCCTCATCCTCTCAAAGACTGGACATGGCAGACATGAACAAGAGCTCTTGGTAGCATCAGGTGATGGGTTTAAAGCCTGAAGAATCCGAGGATAGTGTTTGTTACAGGATGTGTTATATTTCCACACATCCTCTCAAAGACTGGACATGGCAGACATGAACAAGAGCTCTTGGTAGCACCAGATGATGGGTTTAAAGCCTGAAGAATCCGAGGACAGTGTTTGTTACAGGATGTGTTATATTTCCACACATCCTCTCAAAGACTGGACATGGCAGACATGAACAAGAGCTCTTGGTAGCACCAGATGATGGGTTTAAAGCCTGAAGAATCCGAAGACAGTGTTTGTTACAGGATGTGTTATATTTCCACACATCCTCTCAAAGACTGGACATGGCAGACATGAACAAGAGCTCTTGGTAGCACCAGATGATGGGTTTAAAGCCTGAAGAATCCGAGGACAGTGTTTGTTACAGGATGTGGTTTATTTACCCTCATCCTCTCAAAGACTGGACATGGCAGACATGAACAAGAGCTCTTGGTAGCACCAGGTGATGGGTTTAAAGTCTGAAGAACCCGAGGATAGTGTTTGTTACAGGATGTGGTTTATTTACCCTCATCCTCTCAAAGACTGGACATGGCAGAACAAGAGCTCTTGGTAGCATCAGGTGATGGGTTTAAAGCCTGAAGAATCCGAGGATAGTGTTTGTTACAGGATGTGTTATATTTCCACACATCCTCTCAAAGACTGGACATGGCAGACATGAACAAGAGCTCTTGGTAGCATCAGGTGATGGGTTTAAAGCCTGAAGAATCCGAGGATAGTGTTTGTTACAGGATGTGTTATATTTCCACACATCCTCTCAAAGACTGGACATGGCAGAACAAGAGCTCTGAGTAGCATCAGGTGATGGGTTTAAAGCCTGAAGAATCCGAGAATAGTGTATTCTACAGGATGTGGTTTATTTCCCCTCATCCTCTCAAAGACTGGACATGGCAGACATTAACAAGAGTGGAGACATCATGAATAATTCACAGTGGACATAAAAACTGTCTCAGACCTAAAAACACATCATCAAAGCACCCACCTTGTCACATTACCCTTTCCTAATTACAACAAATCCGCAGTAGGACTTCAAGGCAAAAATATTGAGAATCACTATTTTTAACAATCTTCTTTGTCGACTTTGGGTTTCATATCCTTTGTTGCAGAGGCACTTAAGACCTGCAAACCCTTTCCCTAATGCAGACATGTTTTTCCGCCTCTGCAGCAAACAACATTTGAAAACAAAACAGAATATTCATGAGCAATAATCATATCCTTAAAATACAGACTTTTTTGCCAGTTTAGAAATAAATTCATAATTAGTATCATTTGGGAAGATCTTCATTTCTTTCCCCATCAGAATTTTTCAATCTTCAATATTCTGGAACATGATATATAAGCGGCGCTTTTCGAAAAACAGCCTCAAGGCATTTGCGACCAATGTAGATCCAGATCATCCGCCCCATCCATTGTCAATTAGTCATAGAAGGTTAACCCTTTCCCTCATATAGACGCTTTCTGATGCCTCTGCAGCAGACGGCTTTTTGAAAACAGCGACAAAAGAAGAAATCGCTCAAAACGAGCAATTAATCCTTTTGCCACAATGTTTTCCAGTTTTAGTCAAAGGTTATCCATTCAATTATAGAGATTTTCTATTTTTTGACAAAATGTGTTCAAAGTCGTCTGCTGCAGAATTGTTGAACGTATTTTGTCAAAACATAGAAAATCTCCATAATTGAATGGATAATCTATGACAAAAAGTGGAAAACATTGTGGCAAAAGGAGAAATTGCACGTTCTGTGCAATTTCTTCTTTTGTCACTATGTTTTCAAAAAGCCGTCTGCTGCAGAGGCGTTAGAAAGCGTTAAGAAAAAGGGAAATTTGCCCCCAACACTGTTTATACCCATTCCCACATACAACAATTCTGCAGCAGATGACTGTGAAAACATTTAGTTAAGAATTTGGAAACTCAATATAAATGAAAGAACATTATATTGAATAAAGTTGATGACATTATGGCAAAATGAGAAATTGCTAATGACGAGCAATGTCTTCTTTTGGAACATTGATTTCAAAAGTCATCTGCTGCGGTGGTATCATAAAGTGTCTGTATGTGGGAAAGGGTTAAGAGATAAGAGTAAGCAGACTAGATTTATATGTTATTCCAGAATTTTGTGACTCTTTGAGTACCTATAGCAGACATACAATCATAACCAAGTCTGACAGAAAGCATCATCAATTCACCTTACCATCAACAATTACATTTTATCAATCATAAAATAATGCATAAGCAGTCTTAACACTTAGTTATCTAGTTATTTACCATTTATCATACAGACAGCACTGCAGCATGTAAAGTAGCAGGTAAGTAAGAACAACATGAACTAAAATTTTGTGAGAGGAGAAATGGTTCTTAATGAACAATGTTTGTTATTCTCACAACTGTTTCTGAATCTATATCAAACTTCAATTTTGTCTTGATAGATTAAAGAATGAAATTATCTTATATTGAAGACTTCAGACGAGTTACACAATGACAGTAATTACAATAGAAAGAAGTCACAAATTGTTTGCTTTCTACTCCTATGAGCCGTCCTGTGAAAAAACCAACATTATGACATCTGCGTAATGTATTGACTCAGACCAGACTGTGCTGTCCGTGCAGACTGATCCGGAGCAAAACATTATGTCTCACTGGGATAATGGTATAGAGTAATGATTCCTGCAACAGAAAATCCACAGGTGGCAAACATTGTCTATCCAGGTAAGCCTGCCAGCATGCTAAGGCTGATCCGGGTCAATACTTTACACAAATATTGTCTATCAGGTAAGCCTGCCAGCATGCTAAGGCTGATTAGGGTCAATACTTTACACAGAGTCCACAATGTTGGTTTTCTCACAGGGCGGCTCATTTGTTGATAGCCTAGTTCTTAGTATTGCTTGCTGGTTGATAACTTAATTGTTATAATTAAAATCATCTGAAAGAAAACCTTTAGGGCGAAATGCAAGTACAGTCAAACTTGCGATCAGCAGCCACCCACGGGACATGATAAAACTGGCTGCTTAAGACAGGTGGCTGCTGATTACAAATTTCATGACTTGTTCAGATTTGTTCAAGTTTTGTCAGTTCACATAATATTACATGTAACTGTTAGGAATAGTCATTACATTACAAATAGTAAATTGTCTTTATAAACTTGTATTTAAACATTGTTATGAAGATTTGTAGCTTTTTTCTATCAAATATTTCATTGTGCTATTTATTCTTTAGTTTAAACCGACGTTTACAACTAACTTGACTATCAAATATTTTTTTACTTCACTTTTCAATTTATCAATTTTGCCCGACATCGTAAACAGAAAAGAAACCAAAATCGCAACTTCTTGTTGATGAATCATGCAACTATCATCCAGCACATGTCAGCTGTTTTCGGTACCCTAGATCTAACATGTAAACAGCTTACGAGTATGAAAAACCTGATAATGTGATTGTCACAGTATGCTTTATTACCTGTATGTATTAAACACTGTGCGAATCCATTGTTGTGTGTTGATTGACCGTTGAACACAATAAGATTAGTTATTCTCAGCCAATTGGTGTAGCCGCTGGCCGCGTTTCAAAGGGGACCGCTGATCAAGGCAGTTTATAGAGTATAATTGGTTGGGAGGGATTTAAAGTGACAGTTTAATGCAGGTGACCGCTGATCGCATGTGACTGCTCACACAAGTTTGACTGTAACTGATTGTATATTTTAATTAAAAGCTTTACCTGCAGACAGACAGACAGACAGATCGAGTGGTGACAGAAAAGAGATCCAAGTGTCACCTATCTTTTATCAATCATTAGAAAAAACAATGCATGACAATTAAGTAACATTGCCGTTGGATTGGAGCTAGCCTAACTATATATTCTGTAAATAAGCTACTTGACTTGTAGCCATCTTTGAGTATCCTAAACTGGAGGGGCAATAATAAGAGATCTAAATTAATATTCTATCCATGATAAACTCAGATGCTAGTCTAGAATATAATGATACTAAGACTTCTAGCCAGATGATGCATAAGCAGGCCTGTAGCCAGTCTGTGAGAAAAGGCAATAATAACCTAGCCTGACAAAGATTCAAAATACTTGAAGGAATTTAAGAGAGGTTGGGAGGATGCTACTTATGAAGTTTCATCTTAATTGGACAAGTGGTTACAGACAAAAGTCGTTTGAGGTGAAAAGTTAATGCACAAGTGACAGATTGCCTAACAAACAATTTGCCATGACATAAGCTTGACTAGCTTTTTTTCCCCCTTTAGTCACAATTTATTAAAAGCTGTCTTACTGCAGATGCATCAAAAATGCATATATGCATATTGGAAAGGGAAAGGGTTAAATGATAGATCTTTAACATAATACAACTGAATTAGTTACCCATGATTGCAGTTGTACTCTAAGCTAGTCTAGCTAAATCAAGCATTAGCAGACCTGTAGCCAGTCTATGGGAATCCCAAACCTGAGACAGGCAATAGTAACCTTGTCTGACATAGATCTAGATCAATTTGTGATCCATGTATCATCAACAAAAACTCCTTCTATCATCTCAAACAGCCAATATTTCTTGGTGAAACTAATATATTTGTTGCAGTGCATCAGATTGATCCTACAGCTAGTATTCCCTGAAAAGGCACTGTTAAACCCTTTCCCACATACTACAAATCTGGCATTAATATAGAACATCTTTGAAGGTATTATTATTGAGTGGAGTTAAAAACATTTTGGCAAAAGGTTAAATTGCTCATAATGGCCAATTTCACACTTGCCGCAATGTTGTTAAACTCTTATCCACAATTATACATTTTCCCCTATTTTTGTCAAAATGATCAAAGTAGTTGTATTAGCATTAAAGATAAAATCCAATGAACCAAGCTGACAGGCTGTCTATGCAGAGACAACATAGTTCTGGAATTATGACCAGACCACCACGATAAAATCTGATACATGTTTATGATAACTCGACATTTGTCGACATTTGTCAAATGTGCAAGACAAATGTTGCAAACACCCTAGAGCACTGCTATCTTTTTGAATAAGACACCAGCCTTTATCCAAATCTGACTATACATATGTGCAGACCTTTCAAATCACAGGGAATGAGCCAAGTCAAGTAAGTTAACTCTTTCCCTCATACAGACGCATTTTGACACCTCTGCAGCAGACGGCTTTTTTAAAACATATTGACAAAAGAAGAAATTGCACAAAACATGCAATTTCTCCTTTTGCCACAATGTTTTCCACTTTTTGTCATAAGTTATCCATTCAATTATGGAGATTTTCTATGTTTTGACAAAATACGTTCAAAGTCGTCTGCTGCAGAATTGTCGTATGAGGGAAAGGGTTAAGGGCTGATGATCCTGGAGTTGCAAGTTCCAACTAAATCAGCTAGTATCTTTTTTTTAAAAACTGACAAAGTTGAAGGTCAGATTCCGTATGGAATGAATGAATGTATATTGTTTTATGGCGCATCGACAGCTAAGGTCATTTAGCGTGCAATTAAATTTAATTATTCATGATCCCTGGGTAAACAAACCAGTACTAGGCTAGAAAATGTGCCTTGCCCAAGGGCACTCCACCATGACTGTAGTGCCGCGACTGGGGATCGAATCCGGGACACCTGGTTTCGAAATCCCCGACGCTAACCACTCGACCACAGCGGATTCCTCAAATTCCGTATGGCATGTTAGCTAGTGGCCTGTCAACAGTGTTGACTGGAGTAGGCATTGAGTACTAAAAATATAGGGTCTGGAGGTCACATAAGTATTTGAGATCAACTCCATTTAACTTAGAACCATGGTTTGAATGGTATTTTACTCTGTTTTCAACAGTATTTCAGTTATACCACAGTGTTTCCTTGGTAACTTATCAGAACTACCCGTATTATGTATCCTGACACAAATACAATTAATCAATAGTAATGCTATCCCTGTAACACTAACCACCAAGGAGGGAAGCCATTACTACAAGTGTTTAAGTCATTGGTATACTATAATCTGATTTCACATTTTTAAGAGTATTTGTTCAAAGATCAGAATATCAAATATGTTTGCCGATTTGTTGTATGTCAACCCTATCCCTCATATGGCAATTCTGCAGCAGACGACTTTGAATATATTTTGTCAAACAAGAGGGCCATGAGGCCCTGGAATCGCTCACCTGAGAATGGGCTATTTAAGACATAACTCTCTCATGCTCAAGCCAAACATGTGGCTTCCAGAGTGTTAACAAGATTTCCCTTAAATTTGGTCTAGTGACCTAGTTTTTGACATGACATGACCCATATTCGAACTTGGCCTGATATCATCAGGACAAACTTTCTGATAAAGTTTCAACATGCTCAAGTTTAAAATGCGGCTTCAAGTGTTAACGAGATTTTCCTTAAATTTGACCTAGTGACCTAGTTTTTGACCCGACATGACTCATATTCGAACTTGGCCTAGCTATTACTTAGACAAATATTCTGACAATGTTTCAACATGCTCAAGCCAGAAATGTGGCTTCTAGAGTGTAATCAAGATTTTCCTTAAATTTGGCCTAGTGACCTAGTTTTTGACCGGACATGACCCATATTCGAACTTGGCCTAGATATCAAAAGACAAACTTTCTAATAAAGTTTCAACATGCTCAAGTTTAAAATGTGGCTTCCAGAGTGTTAACAAGATTTTCCTTCAATTTGGCCTAGTGACCTACTTTTTGACCGGACATGACCCATATTCGAACTTGGCCTAGATATCATCAAGACAAACTTTCCGACAAAGTTTCAACATGGTCAAGTTTAAAATGTGGCTTCCAGAGTGTTAACAAGATTTTCCTTCAATTTGGCCTAGTGACCTAGTTTTTGACCCGACATGACCTATATTCGAACCTGGCCTAGATATCACTATGACAAACATTCTGACAAAGTTTCAATATGCTCAAGCCAAAAATGCGGCTTCAGGAGTGTTAACAAGATTTTCCTTAAATTTGACCTAGTGACCTAGCTTTTGACTCGACATGACCTATTTTCGAACTTGGCCTAGATATCACTAAGACAAACATTCTGACAAAGTTTCAACATGGTCAAGTTTAAAATGTGGCTTCCAGAGTGTTAACAAGATTTTCCTTCAATTTGGCCTATTGACCTACTTTTTGACCCGACATGACCTATATTCGAACTTGGCCTAGATATCACTATGACAAACATTCTGACAAAGTTTCAATATGCTCAAGCCAAAAATGCAGCTTCAGGAGTGTTAACAAGATTTTCCTTAAATTTGACCTAGTGACCTAGCGTTTGACCCAACATGACCTATTTTCGAACTTGGCCTAGACATCACTAAAACAAATATTCTGACAAAGTTTCAACATGCTCAAGCCAAAAATGCGGCTTCAGGAGTGTTAACAAGATTTTCCTTAAATTTGGCCTAGTGACCTACTTTTTGACCGGACATGACCCATATTCGAACTTGGCCTAGATATCATCAAGACAAACTTTCTGACAAAGTTTCAACATGGTCAAGTTTAAAATGTGGCTTCCAGAGTGTTAACAAGATTTTCCTTCAATTTGGCCTAGTGACCTAGTTTTTGACCCGACATGACCTATATTCGAACTTGGCCTAGATATCACTATGACAAACATTCTGACAAAGTTTCAATATGCTCAAGCCAAAAATGCGGCCTCAGTAGTGTTAACAAGATTTTCCTTAAATTTGACCTAGTGACCTAGCTTTTGACCCGACATGACCTATTTTCGAACTTGGCCTAGATATCACTAAGACAAACATTCTGACAAAGTTTCAACATGCTCAAGCCAAAAATGCGGCTTCAAGAGTGTTAACAAGATTTTCCTTAAATTTGACCTAGTGACCTAGATTTTGACCCCACATGACCCAGTTTCGAACTTGGCCTAGAGTTGATCGAGATATATGTTCTGATAAACTTTTATAAAGATTGGATGCAAAATGTTGCCTCTAGTGGATTAACAAGCAAATGTTGACGACGGACGACGAACGACGAACGACGGACGACGGACAAAAGGCGATCACAATAACTCACCTTGAGCACTTCGTGCTCTGGTGAGCTAAAAATAGAAAACCTCTATAATTGAATGGATAACCAATGACTAAAAGCGGAAAACATTTTGGCAAAAAGAGCAATTTCTTCTTTTGTCACTGTGTTTTCAAAAAGCTGTCTGCTGCTGAGGTGTCAAAAAGCGTCTATATGAGGGAAAGAGTTAAGGGCTAATTCAGCACTAAGAGACATTGTGTAGAAAAGACCTGTTAATTAACCCTTTCCCACCTGCAGACGCATTTTAACGCAATAGCAGCAGACTACTTTTAAAAACATTGTGGCTAAAGGTGTAATTGCTCATGATGAGCAATTCCTCCTTTGGCCACACTGTTTTCAAATTTATTTAACAATTAAGCTATCTTTTATGGAGATTTTATAGGTTTTTGTCACCATGTTTTCAAAGTCATCTGGTGCAGATTTGCTGTATGTGGGAAAGGGTAAACACCTTCCTACCGAGGAATCTGCATAAGCTAGTCTAATGCACTGCTAAATGATATACAATATTGATCTGTATGGATGATCATAAGTCCCTCACTCATCAGTCATGACAGACATCCTTTTACCGCTTGAATCACTTTCCTGTTACTAATTACCCAATAAAAACATTAATTGTACTCATCCTATTTGAAGATTAAAAGAATATGGATGACAAATTTGGATGAGTTTGATAATTGAAAGAGCTTTTAGGAAAAGTGATTATAAGACCTGTTTTAACAAAAGTTTCAAAAGTCATCGCCAACAAACTTACCAAAATGGGGCGGGTTACAAGAGGAACAGTTAACCATTTACCAAATATGATATCCAAGCCCCCCAAAAAATGGTTTGATCTTGAAACAAGAGTGCCAAACTGTCACAGAATATTCCCATCTAGGAGGCATAACTCTTGTATGACTTGAATGATTGGGCCAGTTGTTTTGTTTATTGCAACCAAGCTTATAATGCCCATAAACATTCACAGCAAGATTGATTAAGATTGGTTAAGAACTGTTGAAGTTGAGTGAACAAAGCCTATTTGGCCTTTATTTAGGAAAATTCAAGGGCCGTAATTCAAGTGCCTTGCTTGTTATCTAACTGGACCTAGACTCACAAACACAGACTATTTGGCCAATTTTGGATAATTAAAGGGCCATAATCCAAAATACCGCAGATGATTTGGCTGCATATCAAACTTGGCCCAACCATTTAGCTAACAATCACGTTCACTGAGGTAGTTGTTCCCATAATCCAATGCATATAACCATGAAAACTTGTTAACCCCTTTTCCTCATATAAATGATTTCTGACACCTCTGCAGCAGACAGCTTTTTGAAAACATAGTGACAAAAGAAGAAATTGCTCAAAACAAGCAATTTCTTCTTTTGCCACAATTCAATTATAGAGATTTTCTATTTTTTTACCAAATATGTTCAAAGACATCTGCTGCAGAATTGTTGTATGAGGGAAAGGGTTAAATGTGCAGAGTTTAACCCTTTCCCTCATATAGACGCTTTCTGACGCCTCTGCAGCAGACGGCTTTTTGAACACATAGTGACAAAAGAAGAAATTGCACAGAACGTGCAATTTCTTCTTTTGCCACAATGTTTTCGACTTTTTGTCATGGATTTTCTATGTTTTGAAAAAATACGTTCAAAGTCGTCTGCTGCAGAATTGTCGTATGAGGAAAGGGTTAAGCTGTTTCTACTCATCCCACAAAGTTTTGAAAGTCGCAGCTATCAATGCTGAATATGTAATTTGAACTAAGGAAAAGGTAAGCGCTCTGGTCTAGGCAAGACTAACTTTCCTAAATCAACCTTTTCTTCGATATTTTAAAAACATTTTCAAAACAGACAGCTCAAAAATGCTATTGTGAAACTTTAAACGTTTATTTAGAAAATATAATTATCTACATCTACTAAGAACATGATAAGGAAATCAAATAATGACTTTGGTAAACCAAAAAATATCCTCAAGGGATCTGTTAAATTTGGCATACCTGAATCAAAACACTGGGGTCAGGAAGAGGACACTTTTTAACTTATTGAAAATTACAACCAGGTAATAGAGGTTTGTGGAAAATTTAACATTTAATAGCCCTTAATTCAAACATTTTCAAGAATTATAGCCAGTTTACAGATGCTGAGTTATGAAATACACCCTTTCAAATCCCTTCAAACATCATAATATTATTAACCCTACATGTATACACTTTGAAAACATCTTTTCAAATGAATAGTTAAAACGTATTGGCAAAAGACGAATGAGCAATTTCTTCTTTTGCCAAAAATGATTTCAAAAGTCATATGCTGCAGATGCATCACAATAAGTATACAAGAAGGAACGGGTTAATCATTTGGCATTACTGATATAAGAACTACAGAAGGCAGCTTGTAGAAACATATATGTACAGAGCAGAAACCCTCAATTTGCCTGATTTCCCCCCTTCAAGCAATCATAATAATGTTACGCTACTATGGAAATCAATGAAAACCAATTATACCTCTTTCCCTGTCAGGCAAGTTTTGGGTTCATTCAAATCAAAGAAAATCATAAAATATTTAACTTTCAAGATATTAGGTTTAGTGGTGCTTTTCTTTATTTGAACTTAATTGAATGATTTAAAGATGGATAAGTCCTTAACTCTTTCCCATATAAAACAAATCTGCTACAGGTGACTGAAAATATCTGAACAAAAATATGGAAAATGTCTTTAAATTTTCATGAATTATTTACAATTGAATAATCAAGAAAATATTGTTGAACAAGAGGGCCACTATCGCTTCACTGTCACAAGGCAAAAATTAAATCACTATTGTCATATATTGATTGCAATACAGTTCTCCCCCCTGGCGGCCATGTTTTTTTACCAATCAACATGGCTTGAAGGAATCTAGTAAGGAGGAAACCAAGGAACATTCCTACAAAAAACAAGTAACTGGATTGCAAGCAATACCATAGTCCCCTACCGGTTTGCACTAAGTCCAAAAAGGGGCATAACTCATTAAAAAATTGACGAAATCCCAGGAAACGCGAACTTGATCTGTGACACATGATTACAAAGGCATATACAAAATTTCAGCTCAATACCTCAAAGCATGTAGAAAAAAAGTGCGGAAAACTGATTTGCCGGACTGACTGACTGACTGACAGATGGACTGACTGACGGACTGACGGACGGAGTGCAAACCTAAGAGTCCCCTTCGGCACGCCGGTAGGGGACTAAAAAAAGCTGCATACTTACAGAGGAGAAGTAAAGTTTGCACTTTAGGCCATACAAGGCAAAACAGCATGCACCTGACAGCCATATTTTGATTAATCAATACGGCTTGTAGGAATCTGATAAAGGTCAGTCACCCAAGGAATATTTCTAAAAAAATATTTGAAAATCTGCCAACCAATTTTTGGAGAAGATTTTTAAAGTGTTTTCTTTCTTTTGCCATGGACACCAGAATTGTGCATGGATTGAAGGAATTAAGGAGAAGATGCTACCTATGAAGTAACATTCATGTTTGGCCAACTGGTTACAGAGGAGAAGTCATTTGGAATGAAAGGTTAATGCACAAGCTCAAGGGTGCACAACAACAGACAATTTGCAATGACATAAGCTCCACTGGCTTTCAGCTCATTTTGTTAATTAGAAACTGCTCATTTTGCTTGTTTTTCAAGTTTCTTTTATTTAATTAAATGAAGGTGTTGGACTTCTAATGAATAATTGAAATAAAGGAACAAATAACATTTTTAACAAAATAAAAGGGATTTTTTTTCTTGTCATCAACCTTGTATTTTATCTAATTCTAGTTGAACAAGCAAATTCAAAGAATCATGGTCCCCCGCCAGGGTCAAGGTCACAAAAAATGGTATTGATGGAAAGGGGTTGTCACAAGGAATGCACATGTGAAATATGAAAGCAGTACCTATTACGATTCAGAAGTAAGGGCCATAACTCCGTGAAAAATCATCCAACCGGAACGCAAACACGATATGCGCATCTACACTTGGTGGTGATCCTTCCTATGAAGTTTCATAAAATTCCAAAAAGCGGTTGCAGAGAAATAGCCCGGAAATGAATTTAGTCATACATAGCCTGATGGTGGAGTAAAGGGCCATAACTCCGTGAAAAATAATCCAACCGGAACGCAAACACGATATGCGCATCTACACTTGGTGGTGATCCTTCCTATAAAGTTTCATCAAATTCCAAAAAGCGGTTGCAGAGAGATAGCCCGGAAATGAATTAAGTCATACATAGCCGGATGGTGGGGTAAAACTCCGTGAAAAATCATCCAACCGGAACGCAAACACGATATGCGCATCTACACTTGGTGGTGATCCTTCCTATAAAGTTTCATCAAATTCCAAAAAGCGGTTGCAGAGATATAGCCCGGAAAAATGAATTTAGTCATACATAGCCGGATGGTGGGGTAAAGGGCCATAACTCCGTGAAAAATCATCCAACCGGAACGCAAACACGATATGCGCATCTACACTTGGTGGTGATCCTTCCTATGAAGTTTCATAAAATTCCAAAAAGCGGTTGCAGAGAAATAGCCCGGAAATGAATTTAGTCATACATAGGCTGATGGTGGAGTAAAGGGCCATAACTCCGTGAAAAATAATCCAACCGGAACGCAAACACGATATGCGCATCTACACTTGGTGGTGATCCTTCCTATGAAGTTTCATCAAATTCCAAAAAGCGGTTGCAAAGAAATAGCCCGGAAATGAATTTAGTCATACATAGCCTGATGGTGGGGTAAAGGGCCATAACTCCGTGCAAAATAATCCAACCGGAACGCAACATCTACACTTGGTGGTGATCCTTCCTATGAAGTTTCATCAAATTCCAAAAAGCGGTTGCAGAGAAATAGCCCGGAAATGAATTTAGTCATACATAGCCTGATGGTGGGGTAAAGGGCCATAACTCCGTGCAAAATAATCCAACCGGAACGCAAACACGATATGCGCATCTACACTTGGTGGTGATCCTTCCTATGAAGTTTCATCAAATTCCAAAAAGCGGTTGCAGAGAAATAGCCCGGAAATGAATTTAGTCATACATAGGGGTAAAGGGCCATAACTCCGTGAAAAATAATCCAACCGGAACGCAAACACGATATGCGCATCTACACTTGGTGGTGATCCTTCCTATGAAATTTCATCAAATTCGAAAAAGCGGTTGCAGAGAAATAGCCCGGAAACGAAAGTGTGACAGCGTGACGGACTGACGGACTGACTGACGGACTGACGAATGAGAACTAATAGTCCCCGCGCTTTCGCGAAAGCGGGGGACAATAAAATCAATAAAGAAGAAAAGATCTTAACTAAACCTCTGTTTTTTCTTTTTCTTTATTTATATAAATGTCAGATGGACTTCTTTAGCAAAACCTCCAGTTGACCACTTAAAAGTTCTCCTTTTCCAATAATGTTTCCTAATCTGCTTCAAAATAAAACTTGAATTCAGTCAGAATTTCTCTTTTCCAGTTATCCAATCTTTTCAATTTGGAAGAGACAAATTATAATACAAAGTCAACTAATTGGTTTGATAGTTAACTCAAAACTTCTCCAAAGTAAAGGCATTTGAAGATATGACAGTAAAATCGTTTCAATCATCTTTTTTTCCCCCACTTTAACCATAATGTTTACAATTTTGCCTTTGAATCATTCTTTCAATATAATAGAAGATTACTATGATGGTTTCAGAGTTTGAGGCAGCCATATTGGAAACTGGACGTTAAAAATGATTGCTATGATAGTTGAAAAAGAAAAGGAGAAATTGATCATTGCATCTGCTGTAGAGGCATCAGGTATAATTTATGCAAAGGAAAGGGCTAACACTTTCCAACATAAAGGTGATGTCTGATGCCTCTGCAGCAAACAACATTTGAAACCATTGTGGCAAAAGATGAAAGTTCTCACAAGCAATTTCTACTTTTGCAACATTATTTTCAAGTTTTCAATTATTTGACTTTCATTTACACAGATTTTCCATAAAAACTTGTATATCTTTTCAAAGTCGGCTACTTCAAATCTGTTGTAATTGTGAATCGGTGAACCGGACACCCCTCCCCGCTTGTTTAACCCTTTTACCTCATATAGACGCTTTCTGAAGCCTATGCAGCCGACAGCTTTTTGAAAACATGGCGACAAAAGAAGAAATTGCTCAAAATGAACATTTTTCCTTTTGTCACCATGTTTTCAACTGTTCAATTATTATAGTTCCATTAACCTCAACCCAGATTTACAATAAAAACTCAAAGATCTTTTCATTGTTGCCTGATGCAAATCTGTTGTATGTGTAAATGTGTCAACCTGACATCCCTCCCTCTTGCCTAAGGTTATGCATTGATGAATAGGACTGTTTACCTTCATTAAATGTATGTCTGGACTCTTGAAAGATTTTCTTTTCAGTCCACTCTTTCCAGGATAGAGAACAACCTCATTTGAATACCTTTAACCCTTTCCAATATACAACAAACATGCAACACATGCCTTTGAAAACATCTAAACAAAAGTAGTGAAAATCTCTACAAGTGATTAATGGATTGATTGATGTTTAATGCCGTTTTCAACAATTGTTCAATCACGGCGGCCAGTTCACCTGCTCATGTGTTTCATGGCTTTCACACAATATTCTTTCCAAGCAACTGGCTGCTTTTCCACATAGTCTCTATAAGTGAATGTATAGATATTGAAAGTATTCATAGCCAGTCTGTCCTCTTGCTTCATTTGATTTACTCTTTAACCCTTTCACACATACAACAGATCTCTGCAGCACACAATTTTGAAAAATATCTGCCGCCCGCTGCTGGTGCTTCAAAAGAATACCTGCAAAGGTAATATAAATAGCAGACCTTTGAAAATGTGGAAAAGATGAATGCATATTTTATTTCCTTTTCCCACAATGTTTAAGCAAATTAACAGCCTATTACTTCAAAGTTTCTAGATGTTACAGCATTTTTTATTCAGATGTTTGCAAAGCAGGTGTCTCTGAAAATGATGTATCAGGAATATGATTAAGCAACTGCCTGTGGTATAGTTTCAGAGGTTTCTGCTTTGAAATTTTTGTTTGTTGAAAAAGTTTTGGGAACAGTTACAAGATTGCACATTTCTTCTGCAATATATCCATTTCCATTTGTTGTCTGTCCACGAGGAGTCAAAATATGTTTGTATTTGGGAAAGAAATGAGGTCCCTAATTTAACAAAGTAGATTATCAAAACTAGACACATACCTTTATTAAAACTGCGATACTGTTTAATCCATAACTGTTACTAAGAACCTGAAAGAAATCAAAGAAATAACGTGTCAGAAAGAGGTGATTATATCAAAATAAAGAGGAAATAAATCCTGAGTAATAATTAGTTTCTCTATTTCAAATATCTTCACAAGCTGTCCACTGCAGATGCATCAGAATATATCCATGGCTGCAGAAATAGAATCGAGAAATGTGCCCATCGGACAGGGATGCCCAACACAAATAATTTAAAATCTTATTATTGTTAAAAATGGCTTTCAATTTATCTTGAAAATACTAAAAACACTTCCATAACAATACCTATAAAAGAACATATGCAAAATCAATTGGAGCCCCTGCACTTAATTCATCACAGGTGAAGAGTATATTGTTACCCTTTCCCACGTACAGACACAAATTGACACATCTGCATCATAAAACTGGTGAAAAATTATGGTTGCATAAATCCCTTTCCCTCATATAGACGCTTTCAGACGCCTCTGCAGCAGACGACTTTTTGAAAACATAGTGACAAAAGAAGAAATTGCACAAAACGTGCAATTTCTCCTTTTGCCACAATGTTTTCCAATTGAATGGATAACCTATGTTTTGACAAAATACGTTCAAAGTCGTCTGCTGCAGAATTGTCGTATGAGGGAAAGGGTTAAAAGAAGGAATTACTCAAAAAGAGCCTACATTAGTTCAACTCTATTCAAATCTATTCAACAAATATATTTTTGTTAAAAGAGATTTTCCATGTTTTTAACCAGTTCATTACAAAGCTTTCTGCTTCAGATTTGTTGAAAGTGGAAAAGGGTCATGAGCAATTTCTCTTTTGCCACAATGTTTTCAACTTTAATCAATAATTCCTCTTTCATTTTTAGAGAGTTCCCATATTTTTGACAAAATGTTTTCAGAGCCGTCTGCTGCAGATTTGTTGTATGTGTTGAGAAAGGGTAAAAGCAATCTGCTGCCAATACCCCAAAACACTGATGATAATAAGGACAGTAACTTCATTAGCTGTGTTATTTCCTCCCAGATTGAAGCACCTATTGTGGGACAGACAGTGACATTTTACACTAACTTTGCAATTCTCACAAAATTAGTAAATCAATTCCATTTGACAAAATCTTTGAGAGAGCTTTTACACTGACCATTTACCTGATATGGTATTGATAAAGTCTTAAGCTTTGAAAACATTGAAGAAAATAGAGCATCATTCTGAAAAAGTTCAAAGCATAACGCTTTTATATCAATAAAAAATTTCAAGTTCCTATTATATTAACAAAAGTTATCAAGAGTTTTCAAGAGTTAACCCTTGCCCACATGTAGATGCATCTGCAGCCGACGGCTTTTGACAACATTGAAGCTAAATGAGATGTTACTCAAATTTCTCCTTTGGCAACAATGTTTACAACTCTATAAATTAAAATAAATAAAACTTTCATTAAAAGAGATTTTCAGCTGTTGTTGAGTTATTTTCAAAGTCGTCTGCATCAGAATTGTTGCATGTAGGAAAGGGTTAACAAAAGAAAATTGCATAAGTTTCTGAGAAGCTTCTGTCAACTTGCTATGATTCTAATATAACAGAGCAGATCTACAGACAGAGTTCAACAACCTTGGTAAATGAATATTCAATTAGTATGTGTAAAACAATTCCGAGTTTTTTTTTATTCTGCTGTTCCATGCCTTGGCTTACATGAAATCAATTTATCTACAAATTAAAAGACACAAATTAGGATGATGCAAAGAAAAAAAAAAGTTTGACCATTTTCCGGTAACAAAATATTTGATGCTGCTGAAACAAGACAACTTTTGATAACATTTTCAACTCTGAGCCTGTCTCTAAGTTATTCTTTCCCTTTTCTAGATATAACTATTTTTTTCGTTGGATAACTTCAAAGTAGCACTTAAGCTATTGACTGCAGAAACCGATTTTGTGAAGCCTGTGCCATCAGTCATCAGTAAAGGGGCCAGAGGTCAGTCGGTGCATCAGCACTATCTGACCAGGCTCTTCAACCCTTTCCCTCATACGACAATTCTGCGGCAGACTACTTTAACCCTTTCCCTCATACAACAATTCTGCAGCAGACGACTTTAAACATATTTTGTCAAAACATAGAAAATCTTTATAATTGATTCGAATGGATAACCTATGATGAAAAGTTGAAAACATTGTGGCAAAAGGAGAAATTGCTCGTTTTGAGCAATTTCTTCTTTTGTCACTATGTTTTCAAAAACCTGTCTGCTGCAGAAGCGTCAGAAAGCGTCTATATGAGGGAAAGGGTTAAACATATTTTGTCAAAAAATGGAAAATCTTTATAATTGAATGGATAACCTATGACTAAAAGTGGAAAACATTGTGGCAAAAGGAGAAATTGCTTGTTTTGAGCAATTTCTTCTTTTGACACTATGTTTTCAAAAAGCTGTCTGCTGCAGAGGCGTCAAAAAGCGTATATATGAGTGAAAGGGTTAACGTTGGATGCTCAACTCCTAGAGCTGGTTATGGACGAATTTCAATCCAAATGTAATGCTGTACAAGCACATTTTTAAAATTCAGCATTGAAAGGGTTAAATCGGATCAAGGGTAAAGCCAAAATTAGACTTGCATTGTTTGCCTACTGGACAGCACACTGTCATCCCTTTTAGTTTTACTCCTACTTCATTTACATGTGACTTCTGACGCCAGAGATCTGCCGAGGACGCGTTTTTGCGCCATTGGCGCAGTGAAATAGAGAATGGCGCAGAAGAATTCCTACAAATGGGCCCTTGGCGCGCCCGAAATTGAGGCTTAAAATTTGCCGTATCGACTAAAAAGTTAGTAAATAAAGTCGAAGGGAGAACAGAAAAGATATCAATTACCAAATAAATATCAGACCTTTCATGAGACAAAAATGACAGAAGTTTGTTACACTTTCAAACTCAAAACAGTTGATTTAAACAAAACGAAAGTGTTGTCGCCATTTTCCTATGACATAATGCCTCGTTTTGTAAGTGGGCATCTCCGCGCACCTGTTTGGGAATCTCCGCGCACCTGTTAATGAACACGCATTGATCGTGTAACGAAATCGAGGTGGGGCGAAACACCGAAACCGCGATAATGAATGGGAACGAAAAAGAATGGTAGACAAGGACGCATATTTCAATATGGCGGCGAAACGTAAACAATCGATGTCTTTGTTAAATTATTTCAAAGGCTCTGCCCCTAAAAAGCAATCCCCGAATAAAGATGAGAACGGTAACAGTGAAAATGAGTCTGAATTAAGTGAGAGCGTCAGCGAGTCAAATAAAAACGAATCCGTCAACCTGTCAGGCGACTTGTCAGAAAACCCATCGACGTCGTCTGCATCAAAAAACCGTCCTTTCCATAAAAAGTGGCTTAATGATTTCAAATGGTTGAATTTTAATGAAAATGCATATGCAATGACATGTACTTTATGTTTGAGACATAAGAAAGTAAATTCACTAACAAATGGGAAATGTAACAATTTCAAAACATCCACATTAACAAGACATGCCGACAGCAAAGATCACAAAGAATCGGTCCTTGCAGAATCAATGAAGGGCACGCTTGAACAATCAGTGAACAAGTTACTTGATACAAAGGAAATTGCTGTTATGAAGGCCATGAAAGTAGTATTTTGGATGGCTAAAGAAGACATATCAATTGTAAAGTTTGAAAGTCTCCTCTGTTTGTTAGAACACTTAGAATGCCCTGACATTTTGAATTTAAAGACCAGTCAAAATATCACCTACAAATCTGATAAATCTGCAAGTGACTTTATTAAATAAAAGTTAATTGTTTAAAACTGTAAATCATGTTAGTTCCTTTGCTTAGCTGAAGACTGAGCCAGATTTTTGGTGCCCAAATTCAGTCAGGTAAAACCGTAAATAATATTTTACAATGGCCCAAAGTTTTTGAAAATGGCCCACCTTTTTCAGACTCAGTGGGCCTTTGGCCCAATGTTTTCAAAATCTCGGCAGATCTCTGGACGCATTTGCAATACATGCGTCACTGGATAATGATAATATTAATTGTGATCTACTTCAATGACATTATTTGAATAAACCTGTTATATCTGGAAAATTGAAAGCCTAACAATAACTGTTTTATTATCATTATTATTATTATCATAAGTCCAATTTGTCCTTACTGAATGTCAATGACAGTCTCTGTGAGGACCAATGTTGAACGTGTCCCAAAAACAATGCAATACAATCATCTATTTTTTACTGAAAGCCTCAATGTTTCTTAGGGTTGGCCTCTTTCCTGGTGGTGTTTTATCTCATGGCAACACTTGACATAGCATTTGGGTCCATTCTGCAGTCATGTCCTTTATATGGTGTTTTACGCCACTTTTGAATAACTTTTCTGTCATATCACGGCAATTCATGGGCAAGTTGCCAGGAATACTCTGGAGCACCAATGAGGGTAAGCCATTACTACCATTGTTATAGTCTTTGGTAGACCCTGCCAAGATCAAACCAACACCTGCAGTCATGTCAAATACATAAATCTCCATCCTCTACTTTTAATTATATATGGCAGAAAAAGTTTAACTTTGATTGAGGTAAAAGTGGAAAGTGCTCAATTTGAGTAGTTTCCCAATTTGTAATGCATTAGTTGCAGATACATCATCCAGTTGTCCGTATCAAGGCAAACAAATAAAGGTCACATGACTTAAGTAAACCAGCTGATACAAGCAATGATTCATAAATGTTCAATAAAGTCCTAGTCATCCTGTTACATAAGATACAAGATGAGCTATGTCATATGTAAACAGACTTCTGCCTTATTTTTTTACCAGGATCTTCTATCTTCGCTTTCTTGTTACAAAGATCCTGGAAGCTTCTACCATAGCTTGGGTTAATACCAAAATCTGATAATATTTACGTAATTTGATTGTTACCTTTAACCTTTACCTTAACTTTTTCCTACATACAGTTTTTTTCTGACGCCTCTGCAGCAGAAGACTCTTGAAACTCTTTTGGCAAAAGGAGAAATTCCTCATGATAAGCAATTTCTCTGTTTGCCACAATGTTTTCAACTATTTTCATTAATTAAACTTTAATTGATAAAAAAGATTCTATATATTTACAAAGAAGTTTTCAAAGACGTCTGTTGAAGAATTGTTGTATGTGAGGAAGGATTAAATTCCAAAATCTGCTTAGGTCAGTTTTCTATTGGCATGGCTCAGATGTCACACATAAAACATGCGTAAGTCCAAATTGGAAGATGCACTCCTTAATATTTTTATTGAAATCATATTCTGACAGCTGTCGACTAATAGATAATATAGGCAAAACATTCAAAAATCTTGAACTCTGAAGTATCGTTTCAAAACAAAGCTAAAAGTAGTGTAGGAAAATGAGAAATTGCATGTAACAAAATCAGTCACAAATGGTTTGTTTTTTCGTGCGGCTTTTCTCCATTCTAGTTGCTACCCATCTTTCCCAGGGTTCAACCAGCAACAGCTGTTAACCCTTTCCCTCATATAGACGCTTTCTGACGCCTCTGCAGCAGACGTCTTTGTGAAAACATAGTTACAAAAGAAGAAATTGCTCAAAACGAGCAATTTCTCCTTTTGCAACCATGTTTTCCACTTTTAGTCATAGGTTATCCATTCAATTATAGAGATTTTCTATTTTTTGACAAAATATGTTCAAAGTCGTCTGCTGCAGAATTGTTGTATGAGGGGAAGGGTTAAAATATCTAAAGTCTTCTTGAGGAGGACCCTGCACCATGAGGGAAAAGGATAATGGGGCCTGTATATTTTTTCTCCTTGTATCAGACTGTATTGATTCCCATTGGTGGATATCAAGCCAATTTTATCAAACATTCCAGCCTATTCGCACAAGGTATATTGATTTTCAACCCGTCACCTAGCACTGATTTCACGATATATTCATCCCAAACTATCATACAGACTGATTGATTCTCGTGCATGGGTTGGGAAAGTAGCATCCCCCATTTCCAAAAGAATATAATTCAACAAAAGATTTCACAAATCAGAACATGACATATCTCTGTTTTCCATTTTCCAAATCATCATAAGTGGCCATTGTTTAACTTTACTTTCTTTACCCATTGTACTTACTTTAACTCTTTCCCATATATGCAGACGTTTTCTGACATAGCTACAGCAGATGACTTTGAACACTTGATGGAAAAAGAAGAAATTCCTCATAATGAGCAATTTATCCTTTTGCCACAATGTTTTCAATTCTCTTTAATAATTAAAATTTCCCTTATAGAGATTTTCCATAATTTTGCCTGGATGTTTTAAAAGTTGTCTGCTGCTCATTTGTTGTATTTGGGTAAGGGTTAAAAGTCATCTGCTTTGAAAACATTTGATGACAAAGATGTCTAAGATGGAACAAGAAATCCAAAAGGGCCAGTATCGCTTCACTGCCGTAAAGCAAAATAACCTCCCCTCTGTTCCATCCGTATTTTATAAGAGGGTCAGGTCACCCTACAAGTTTTTATCGTAGGCATAACGGTTACTACATGACGTTTATGATTTTAGAAAAATCAAGTTGACTTGACTGAGGCCATAAATAAGAATAGGTTTGTTTGCCCTAACCCGACCGACCCATAAAAAAGCCCCCCCCCCCCCCCCCCCCCCGAGTCAAAATCTTTTTGGTTCAAAATCGGCGATGTTTTTTTTTCCCCCCCGGATTCTTTTCGTGTCCGTATCCATCTTGACTTTGTTGCATAAAATATAAACCTGATCCGATCAGCGCAGCGCTTTATCACACGACAATTTCTGTTATGTAAATTAAAGCCTTACAACATGAATATAAACCTGATCCGATCTCACGAGGTGGCGATTTGGGCGCAGTGGTCGCCTAAAAAATGTCTAAATTCGCCCAAAATCTCAGTCAAGCGAAGTTGACTTCGCCGACAATTTGACCCATTATCGGACACTGTTAAAATGATCACGGTCACGCACCATGTCGAATCGATGTATACAGTTCTCGATATACACAGTTGCATAATCAGTAATTTGACAACTGAGAGTGTATATCCATTAAAAGCTGAAGATTCGAATCATTTAACACACACAATGACGTAGAACCAATCAAAATCGTGCCCTTAGTCCAATTTGCATAATCAAAGAACCGATTGTCATATCAAATATTATGACGCCCCCCCTGATTAAACATTAGGGGGGGGAGGGCATGGGGAATGTGAAATAAAACTTCAAAACATGCCAGTGAACAATCAATTATTTTTTCGAAAAACACATAATAATTATTTATCACATAAATACCCTTATTTTCAAGTTGAGAACAAATTACGGATAAACGATATCCAACATGTGTGATATCAAATACACGTCATACACGCGACTACTGATGACGTCATTTTGACCTTTATCTTTATTATGTTTATTGTTAAGTTGTTAAATTTTACACATTGAAAAATGCAATAATACGTTATTTTGAATAAATAACGAGTCTTAATTGTTTAAGACATTGTTTGTTTTTTTCTTCTTATTCAAAAATGATGAGGACTACTTTTTTATGCGGTGAATCACAAGTTCTTATGAAGAATATGTTATTCGGTCTTTGTTTTGATGTTGTCAATATTTTTCATTAAAACACACTGTTTAGGTGATAAAAAGAATCCATCACTCGTTTTACTTTGGAGAAGATTTCTTAAATTCGTCTCGAAAAAGAGAGTTATTAACCTCGCCAAGAGGCTCGGTTAATAACCGTCTTTTTCTAGACTCATTTAAGAAATCTTGATCTCCAAAGAAAACTCATGATGGATCCTATATGTATCTGACAATTACCAAACTTAGTCTTTCATTTTTAAAGTTGTTTACAAGGTGAAATAATTTTGACCCCCCTACTTTTCAAGTAAAAAAAAAGAATTTCCCTACCTACCGACCAACACCTGAGACTGGTGGGTAGGGTTTGGGCAAACAGAAATATTTTTAAGTCTGGCCTGAATCTGGATGGTATTAAAAGGGGAGGTACCTTACAAAAAATTCAATGAAGTAATTTCAAAATTAGGAAAATATGTTCTGAGGAGTCAATATATTAAAAAGTTCGCCAAATGCTTAAAGCTTGATTGATTGTTTTGTGCTTTCATAAATTGTTCAGTTATATCATGGCGTTTCGTGGGTTAGTTACAAGTTCTACTGATCCATTTATCCTGACACAAGCCAGTCAGTTGCAATGCTAACCACGAAGCCATGAGTGCCACGGAGGGCAGCCATTAGTACCAATTTTAAAGTCTTTGGTATGACCCACATGCATTAAGGATTCCCCTGATGGCCATGTTTTATTTACCAATCAACATGGCTTAAAATAATCTTGTAGAGGGTCACCTAGGGAACATCATAATATACAATATAACTTCAAATTCAGACCATCATCCTCGTTAGAGGATTTTTTAAAGTTTTCACAAAAGCATAAAATGTAAAAACAGTCTTGTCCCCTAGCAGCCATGTTTAATATGACCAAATCAAAATGTTATCGAAAATGAACTTTAATGCTCATATTTGATGAAAAATGCAGCCTGTACGATTTTTCATGAAGATTGGATGAAAACTGTAACCTCTAGTTTTTCTAAAATTTGCCTTGTTGACCTAGTTTTTAACCCTGTTTGGCCCAGTTCTGAGATTAACAAGAGATTTGATAGAGATAAATATTCTAATGAACTTTCATGAAATCTTAGCTAAACTTAATCAAATCCATCTAATTATGTCTTGTATATGGTTTCAGAGCAATGGACAGGCAATATCAACCAATATCCCATCTGCCTATTGTGGATTATATAACAAAAAGTCCTGAATGACTTGATCTAAATACATGAATATAACCTTGACTGCAATCATGACCAGTTGCATCTTGCTATGTGACAAATGATTATTTCCCAAACTTATATCATCTTTTCTCATACACATTTCAAAGGTTGACACTCTTGGTTAGCCCTTTCACCATTACGACAATTCTGCAACAGACAACTTTGAAAATATAGCTGATTAAATAAAGGTAAAATAATTGAATTGAGTTGAAAACATGGTGACAAAAGGAGAAATTGCTTGTTTTGAGCAATTTCTTATTTTGTTGCCATGTTTTCAAAAAGCTGTCTGCTGCAGAGGCATCAGAAAGCGTCTATATGAGAGAAAGGGTTAGAGCACTCATGATATTAATTAAACAATCTTCAGCAACAAAAGAAGACACAGCAAAAGCATTACCATAGATAAGACATAGCATCCAGTCTGCAGAAAGAGGCGTCATATTTTCAGTATGGTTTGAAAGCTTTTTATTCTATTATCCAAGAAGGGTTTGCTATTTTTAGACCACCATGATGACAGCTCACCTCCATTAATGGATTTCAGAAGACAATTGTTCATTCCTGGCTATTCCCCCTTTCCCTCATACGGCAATTCTGCAGCAGACGTCTTCGAACGTATTTTGTCAAAAAATAGAAAATCTCCATAATTGAATGGATAACCCATGACAAAAAGTGGAAAACGTTGTGGCAAAAGGAGAAATTGCACGTTCTGTGCAATTTCTTCTTTTGTCACTATGTTTTCAAAGAGCCGTCTGCTGCAGAGGCGTCAGAAAGTGTCTATATGAGGGAAAGGGTTAAGACTTCCCTACACACAACAAATTTGATATGTTTATTTTGTGTGGATTTTTCACCCCATTCAACAGCTAAGGGTATATCATGGCAGACAGGAAAGATGATATTGGTCCAACTACTTATATTTACATTGAGATAAAATTATATAAGGTATGAAACCAATACCATCCCACCTGCTTGGAGCACATTGATTCCAATCATTCAGACCCATTCAGCCAGCTGTTAAGGTTCAAGCAAGTGTCGGGCTCT
>JASEVX010000007.1:26963249-27081724 GCA_031761405.1 Serripes groenlandicus
TGTAGACCACCATGATGACAGCTCACCTCCATCACCTCCATTAATGGATTTCAGAAGACAATTGTTCATTCCTGGCTATTCCCCCTTTCCCTCATACGGCAATTCTGCAGCAGACGTCTTCGAACGTATTTTGTCAAAAAATAGAAAATCTCCATAATTGAATGGATAACCCATGACAAAAAGTGGAAAACGTTGTGGCAAAAGGAGAAATTGCACGTTCTGTGCAATTTCTTCTTTTGTCACTATGTTTTCAAAGAGCCGTCTGCTGCAGAGGCGTCAGAAAGTGTCTATATGAGGGAAAGGGTTAAGACTTCCCTACACACAACAAATTTGATATGTTTATTTTGTGTGGATTTTTCACCCCATTCAACAGCTAAGGGTATATCATGGCAGACAGGAAAGATGATATTGGTCCAACTACTTATATTTACATTGAGATAAAATTATATAAGGTATGAAACCAATACCATCCCACCTGCTTGGAGCACATTGATTCCAATCATTCAGACCCATTCAGCCAGCTGTTAAGGTTCAAGCAAGTGTCGGGCTCTTACTGCTATTTTTAAGCCATGTTACAAGAAGTCAAACCAACTCACTATTGTTTGCTATTTTGCACAACAACCATTCAGATCTGAATCTGTTTGGTTTTTTTCACCACTTTCAACTGTATCAGTTCTAGGGTAAATCTAACCTAGGAAAGCTAATGCTACATCTTATTCCAAATATAACCTAGGAAAGATAGTGCTACACAACAGTACAAATCTAACCTAGGAAAGCTAATGCTACATCTTATTCCAAATATAACCTAGGAAAGCTAATGCTACATCTTATTCCAAATATAACCTAGGAAAGCTAGTGCTACCCGGCAGTCCAAATCTAACCTAGAAAAGCTAGTACTACACGGCAGTCCAAATATAACCTAGAAAAGATAGTGCTACACAACAGTACAAATCTAACCTAGGAAAGCTAGTGCTACAATGAAGTTCAAATCGAACCTAGGAAAGATAGTGCTATACATGCAGCAATCCAAATCGAACCCATGTAAGATAGTGCTACAAGGCAGTCCAAATATAACCTAGGAAAGCTAGTGCTACACAACAGTACAAAACTAACCTAGGAAAGCTAGTGCTTCAATGAAGTCCAAATCGAACCTAACACAGATAGTGCTACACAGCAGTCCAAATATAACCTAGGAAAGCTAGTGCTAAAGTCCAAATCGAACCTAGGAAAAAATAGTGCTACACAGCAGTCCACATGTAACCTAGGAAAGCTAGTGCTAAAGTCCAAATCAAACCTAGGAAAAAATAGTGCTACACAGCAGTCCACATGTAACCTAGGAAAGCTAATGCTACACAGCAGTACAAATCTAACCTAGGAAAGCTAATGTTACACGGTAATCCAAATCTTACCTAGGAAAGATAGAGCTACACTACAGTACAAATCTAACCTAGGAAGGCTAATGTTACACGGTAATCCAAATCTTACCTAGGAAAGATAGTGCTACACTACAGTACAAATCTAACCTAGGAAAGCTAGTGTTACACGGCAGTACAAATCTAATCTAGGAAAGCTAATACTACAATGAAGTCCAAATCGAACCTAGGACAGATAGTGTTACATGGTGATCCAAATCTAACCTAGGAAAGATAGTGCTACACTACAGTATAAATCTAACCTAGGAAAGATAGTGATAAACGACAGTACAAATCTAACCTAGGAAAGCTTAGAGTGCTACAATGAAGTCAAAATATAACCTAGGGCAAATAGTGATAAACGGCAGTACAAATCTAACCTTAGAAAGCTAATGCTACATCTCAGTCCAAATATAAACTAGAACTATCACTGAATGTGATTAATACCCGAACGCCGCCCTGATAGGAAAGGTTGTGAAATATTTAGAAACCCCACCTTAAAAGGACAATGTTATGGATCGGGTTATTCTTGTTTTGTTCATTTTTGGACAACAAAGGGCAATAACTCTGTAATTATGTAAATTAGAGTTATGGTTCTTGTACACTGTACTTCCTCTGATTATGCTCTACCGTTGTATGTAGTTTTATTAGATTCCATCTGTCAGTTATTAAATAATTATCCGGACAAGAAAAAGTAACAAAGGGCAATAACTCTGTAATTATGTTAATAAGAGTTATGGTTCTTGTACACTGCACTTCCTCTCATTATGCTCTACCAGTTTTATTAGATTCCACCGGTTAGTTATTAAGTAATTCTCTGGACAAGAAAAAGTAACAAAGGGCAATAACTCTGTAATTATGTAAATTAGAGTTATGATTCTTGTACACTGCACTTCCTCTGATTATGCTCTACCATTGTATGTAGCTTTATTAGATTCCATCTGTTAGTTATTAAGTAATTCTCCGGACAAGAAAAAGTAACAAAAGGCAATAACTCTGTATTTAGATATAATAGAGTTATGGTTCCTGTACACCGCACTTCCTCTCAATGTGTTGTATCATCCTATGAAGTTTTATTAAATTCCAACAATTTGTTTTAAAGTTATGCTCCGGACAAGACTCTACGAATAAGAAAAAGTAACAAAGGGCAATAACTCTGTAATTATGTAAATTAGAGTTATCGTTCTTGTATACTGCACTTCCTCTCATTATGCTCTACCAGTTTTATTAGATTCCACCGGTTAGTTATTAAGTAATTCTCTGGACAAGAAAAAGTAACAAAGGGCAATAACTCTGTATTTAGGTAAAATAGAGTTATGGTTCCTGTACACCGCACTTCCTCTCAATGTGCTGTATCATCCTATGATGTTTTATTAATTCCAACAATTAGTTTTAAAGTTATGCTCCGGACAAGACTCTACGAACAAGAAAAAGTAACAAAGGGCAATAACTCTGTAATTATGTAAATTAGAGTTATGATTCTTGTACACTGCACTTCCTCTGATTATGCTCTACTATTGTATGTAGTTTTATTAGATTCCATCTGTTAGTTATTAAGTAATTCTCCGGACAAGAAAAAGTAACAAAAGGCAATAACTCTGTATTTAGATATAATAGAGTTATGGTTCCTGTACACCGCACTTCCTCTCAATGTGTTGTATCATCCTATGAAGTTTTATTAAATTCCAACAATTTGTTTTAAAGTTATGCTCCGGACAAGACTCTACGAATAAGAAAAAGTAACAAAGGGTAATAACTCTGTAATTAGGTAAATTAGATTTATGGTTCTTGTACACTGCACTTCCTCTCATTATGCTCTACCATTGTATGTAGTTTTATTAGATTCCATCTGTTAGTTATTAAGTAATTCTCCGGACAAGAAAAAGTAACAAAGGGCAATATCTGTATTTAGGTAAAATAGAGTTATGGTTCTTGTACACTGCACTTCCTCTGATTATGCTCTACCATTGTATGCAGTCTTATTAGATTCCATATGTTAGTTATTAAGTAATTCTCCGGACAAGAAAAAGTAACAAAGGGCAATTACTCTGTATTTAGGTAAAATAGAGTTATGGTTCCTGTACACCGCACTTCCTCTCAATGTGTTGTATCATCCTATGAAGTTTTATTAAATTCCAACAATTTGTTTTAAAGTTATGCTCCGGACAAGACTCTACGAATAAGAAAAAGTAACAAAGGGCAATAACTCTGTAATTATGTAAATTAGAGTTATGGTTCTTGTATACTGCACTTCCTTTCATTATGCTCTACCATTGTATGTAGTTTTATTAGATTCCATCTGTTAGTTATTAAGTAATTCTCCGGACAAGAAAAAGTAACAAAGGGCAATAACTCTGTATTTAGGTAAAATAGAGTTATGGTTTCTGTACACTGCACTTCCTCTCAATGTGTTGTATCATCCTATGAAGTTTTATTAAATTCCAACAATTAGTTTTAAAGTTATGCTCCGGACAAGGAAAATCGCAACGGACCAACCGACCGACCGACCGACCGACCGACCAACCACAGGGTGACTCCAATATACCCCCTCTAAACTTCGTTTATCGGGGGTATAAATAGAGTTATGGTTCTTGTACACCGCACTTCCATTCAATGTGTTGTATCATCCTATGAAGTTTTATTAAATTCCAACATTTTGTTTTAAAGTTATGCTCCGGACAAGACTCTACGAACAAGAAAAAGTAACAAAAGGGCAATAACTCTGTAATTATGTCAATTAGAGTTATGGTTCTTGTACACTGCACTTCCTCTGATTATGCTCTACCATTGTATGCAGTCTTATTAGATTCCATCTGTTAGTTATTATGTAATTCTCCGGACAAGAAAAAGTAACAAAGGGCAATAACTCTGTATTTAGATAAAATAGAGTTATGGTTCCTGTACACCGCACTTCCTCTCAATGTGTTGTATCATCCTATGAAGTTTTATTAAATTCCAACAATTTGTTTTAAAGTTATGCTCCGGACAAGACTCTACGAATAAGAAAAAGTAACAAAGGGCAATAACTCTGTAATTATGTAAATTAGAGTTATCGTTCTTGTATACTGCACTTCCTCTCATTATGCTCTACCATTGTATGTAGTTTTATTAGATTCCATCTGTTAGTTATTAAGTAATTCTCCGAACAAGAAAAAGTAACAAAGGGCAATATCTGTATTTAGGTAAAATAGAGTTATGGTTCCTGTACACCGCACTTCCTCTCAATGTGTTGTATCATTCTATGAAGTTTTATTAAATTCCAACAATTAGTTTTAAAGTTATGCTCCAGACAAGACTCTACGAACAAGAAAAAGTAACAAAGGGCAATAACTCTGTAATTATGTAAATTAGAGTTATGGTTCTTGTACACTGCACTTCCTCTCATTATGCTCTACCATTGTATGCAGTCTTATTAGATTCCATATGTTAGTTATTAAGTAATTCTCCGGACAAGAAAAAGTAACAAAGGGCAATAACTCTGTATTTAGATAAAATAGAGTTATGGTTCCTGTACACCGCACTTCCTCTCAATGTGTTGTATCATCCTATGAAGTTTTATTAAATTCCAACAATTTGTTTTAAAGTTATGCTCCGGACAAGACTCTACGAACAAGAAAAAGTAACAAAGGGCAATAACTCTGTAATTATGTAAATTAGAGTTATGATTCTTGTACACTGCACTTCCTCTGATTATGCTCTACCATTGTATGTAGTTTTATTAGATTCCATCTGTTAGTTATTAAGTAATTCTCCGGACAAGAAAAAGTAACAAAGGGCAATAACTCTGTATTTAGATATAATAGAGTTATGGTTCCTGTACACCGCACTTCCTCTCAATGTGTTGTATCATCCTATGAAGTTTTATTAAATTCCAACAATTTGTTTTAAAGTTATGCTCCGGACAAGACTCTACGAATAAGAAAAAGTAACAAAGGGTAATAACTCTGTAATTAGGTAAATTAGATTTATGGTTCTTGTACACTGCACTTCCTCTCATTATGCTCTACCATTGTATGCAGTCTTATTAGATTCCATATGTTAGTTATTAAGTAATTCTCCGGACAAGAAAAAGTAACAAAGGGCAATAACTCTGTATTTAGATAAAATAGAGTTATGGTTCCTGTACACCGCACTTCCTCTCAATGTGTTGTATCATCCTATGAAGTTTTATTAAATTCCAACAATTTGTTTTAAAGTTATGCTCCGGACAAGACTCTACGAATAAGAAAAAGTAACAAAGGGCAATAACTCTGTAATTATGTAAATTAGAGTTATGGTTCTTGTATACTGCACTTCCTTTCATTATGCTCTACCATTGTATGTAGTTTTATTAGATTCCATCTGTTAGTTATTAAGTAATTCTCCGGACAAGAAAAAGTAACAAAGGGCAATAACTCTGTATTTAGGTAAAATAGAGTTATGGTTCCTGTACACTGCACTTCCTCTCAATGTGTTGTATCATCCTATGAAGTTTTATTAAATTCCAACAATTAGTTTTAAAGTTATGCTCCGGACAAGGAAAATCGCAACGGACCAACCGACCGACCGACCGACCGACCCACCGACCAACCACAGGGTGACTCCAATATACCCCCTCTAAACTTCGTTTATCGGGGGTATAAATAGAGTTATGGTTCTTGTACACCGCACTTCCTCTCAATGTGTTGTATCATCCTATGAAGTTTTATTAAATTCCAACATTTTGTTTTAAAGTTATGCTCCGGACAAGACTCTACGAACAAGAAAAAGTAACAAAAGGGCAATAACTCTGTAATTATGTCAATTAGAGTTATGGTTCTTGTACACTGCACTTCCTCTGATTATGCTCTACCATTGTATGCAGTCTTATTAGATTCCATCTGTTAGTTATTATGTAATTCTCCGGACAAGAAAAAGTAACAAAGGGCAATAACTCTGTATTTAGATAAAATAGAGTTATGGTTCCTGTACACCGCACTTCCTCTCAATGTGTTGTATCATCCTATGAAGTTTTATTAAATTCCAACAATTTGTTTTAAAGTTATGCTCCGGACAAGACTCTACGAATAAGAAAAAGTAACCAAGGGCAATAACTCTGTAATTATGTAAATTAGAGTTATCGTTCTTGTATACTGCACTTCCTCTCATTATGCTCTACCAGTTTTATTAGATTCCACCGGTTAGTTATTAAGTAATTCTCTGGACAAGAAAAAGTAACAAAGGGCAATAACTCTGTATTTAGGTAAAATAGAGTTATGGTTCCTGTACACCGCACTTCCTCTCAATGTGCTGTATCATCCTATGATGTTTTATTAATTCCAACAATTAGTTTTAAAGTTATGCTCCGGACAAGACTCTACGAACAAGAAAAAGTAACAAAGGGCAATAACTCTGTAATTATGTAAATTAGAGTTATGATTCTTGTACACTGCACTTCCTCTGATTATGCTCTACCATTGTATGTAGTTTTATTAGATTCCATCTGTTAGTTATTAAGTAATTCTCCGGACAAGAAAAAGTAACAAAAGGCAATAACTCTGTATTTAGATATAATAGAGTTATGGTTCCTGTACACCGCACTTCCTCTCAATGTGTTGTATCATCCTATGAAGTTTTATTAAATTCCAACAATTAGTTTTAAAGTTATGCTCCGGACAAGACTCTACGAATAAGAAAAAGTAACAAAGGGTAATAACTCTGTAATTAGGTAAATTAGATTTATGGTTCTTGTACACTGCACTTCCTCTCATTATGCTCTACCATTGTATGTAGTTTTATTAGATTCCATCTGTTAGTTATTAAGTAATTCTCCGGACAAGAAAAAGTAACAAAGGGCAATATCTGTATTTAGGTAAAATAGAGTTATGGTTCTTGTACACCGCACTTCCTCTCAATGTGTTGTATCATCCTATGAAGTTTTATTAAATTCCAACATTTTGTTTTAAAGTTATGCTCCGGACAAGACTCTACGAACAAGAAAAAGTAACAAAAGGGCAATAACTCTGTAATTATGTAAATTAGAGTTATGGTTCTTGTACACTGCACTTCCTCTGATTATGCTCTACCATTGTATGAAGTCTTATTAGATTCCATCTGTTAGTTATTATGTAATTCTCCGGACAAGAAAAAGTAACAAAGGGCAATAACTCTGTATTTAGATAAAATAGAGTTATGGTTCCTGTACACCGCACTTCCTCTCAATGTGTTGTATCATCCTATGAAGTTTTATTAAATTCCAACAATTTGTTTTAAAGTTATGCTCCGGACAAGACTCTACGAATAAGAAAAAGTAACAAAGGGCAATAACTCTGTAATTATGTAAATTAGAGTTATCGTTCTTGTATACTGCACTTCCTCTCATTATGCTCTACCATTGTATGTTGTTTTATTAGATTCCATCTGTTAGTTATTAAGTAATTCTCCGGACAAGAAAAAGTAACAAAGGGCAATAACTCTGTATTTAGGTAAAATAGAGTTATGGTTCCTGTACACCGCACTTCCTCTCAATGTATTGTATCATCCTATGAAGTTTTATTAAATTCCAACAATTTGTTTTAAAGTTATGCTCCGGACAAAACTCAACGAATAAGAAAAAGTAACAAAGGGCAATAACTCTGTAATTATGTAAGTTAGAGTTATGGTTCTTGTATACTGCACTTCCTCTCATTATGCTCTACCATTGTATGTAGTTTTATTAGATTCCATCTGTTAGTTATTAAGTAATTCTCCAGACAAGAAAAAGTAACAAAGGGCAATAACTCTGTATTTAGGTAAAATAGAGTTATGGTTCCTGTACACCGCACTTCCTCTCTATGTGTTGTATCATCCTATGAAGTTTTATTAAATTCCAACAATTAGTTTTAAAGTTATGCTCCGGACAAGGAAAATCGCAACGGACCAACCACAGGGTGACTCCAATATACCCCCTCTAAACTTCGTTTATCGGGGGTATAACTAGGAAAGCTAATGTTACACGGCAGTCCAAATCTAAACTAGGAAAGCAAGTGCTACAAGGAAGGCCAAATCTAACCTAGGAAAGCAAGTGCTACACAGCGATCCAGATCTAACCTAGCGCTACAGTCCTAAGTTTTTAACAACTCTTAAAACAGCATTATCAGAAAGCTCATTTACTATTACAGCTTCTCTATGGCAGTTCATATATATAAAATTTAAATATAGCTCAAATAATTGATTAATCATTAACTTAACCCTGTCCCTACCTGGAATGACTTTGTGAAGCCTAACCAACCAATAATGAGTCAGGTCAACTGTTGCATCCATGCCATCTGACCAGGCTCTATACTGTTAGCTACTGAGCTTGTAATTTGATTTATATACCTAAAATGTGTCAAGGTCTATAAAGTTAATATGAGCTTTGTTATAGTCAAATGAGCCCTTAGACAAAAACACTTTTTATGTAATATTTGAAACAAATCTGATTTTGTTTGTTTGTTTGTTTGGAGTTTAACGCCGCTTTCAACAGCTTTGGTCATATCACGGCGGTCAGTGCACCTACCCATGTTTTCCTGGCTTTCCCATACCAGTACTTACACAATATTCTTTCGAAGCCACTGACTACTTTCTCACATAGATCAGAGGTGAGAGGCAATGGAAAACATCGCCCGAAAGAATGTCGCTGCAACCGGGTATCAAACCCGTGACCTCCAGATCACGAGTCAGATACGCTACCAATTGAGCTACCCGGCCGGGTGAAACAAATCTGAAAACATTCTTGCGAAATGCAACATTTATTCTTCTTTTGAACCTCTCCTTTTACCAAAATGTTTCTAGTCACTTGCTGCAAAGATTAGGGGTTAACTACTGCTTTCTATACAGTTTTATATACAATTTCAGCATGAGTTCAAAGGAATTATGGGAAGCTTGACTGAGGGAAAAAAAAGGCCTAAACAATATTAACTCATATATAAGGTCTTTGTATTATTACACAATATTGATTAAAAAACATTTGAGGGAGACAGAAATGTAAAGTCTTGAATGATGAAAGGGTCAATTAAACCCTTTACCACATACAGAAGCTATCTGACGCCTCTGCAGCAGATAAATTTTTAACAATGTTTTTCCACTCTATTCTATTGCAGCCTGAGTGTTCTCCTACAGTTCACCACTTCTCTCATACCATGGCAGCCTGTTCTCCTACAGTCCAACACTCCTTCTCTCATTCCATTACAGCATATTCTTTTAAAGTTGAACACTCCTTCTCTCATTCCATTGCAGGCTGTTCTCCTACATTTCAACACTCCATCTTTCATACCATTGCAGAATGTTCCCCTACAGTTGAACACTCCTTCTTTCATTCCATTGCAGTCTGTTCTCCTACAGTACAACACTCCTCCTCTCATTCCATTATAGCCTATTCTCCTACAGTTGAACACTCCTTCTCTCATTCCATTACAGAATGTTCTCCAACTGTTCTACACTCCTTCTCTCGTTCCATTACAGACTGTTCTCCTACTGTTCTACACTCCTTCTCTCGTTCCATTGCAGCATGTTCTCCTACAGTTGAACACCCCTTCTCTCATTCTATCGCAGAATGTTCATCTACTGTTCAACACTCCTTCTCTCACACCATTGCAGAATGTTCTCCTACTGTTCTACACTCCTTCTCTCATACCATTGCAGAATGTTCTCCTACTCTTCTACACACCTTCTCTCATACCATGGCAGCCATTTCTCCTACAGTTCAACACTCATTCTCTAATTCAATTGCAGCCTGTTCTCTTACTGTTCAACACTCATTCTTTTATACCATTGCAGCATGTTCTCTTACAGTTGAACACTCCTTCGTTCAAACCATGGCAGCCATTTCTCCTACAGTTCAACACTCATTCTCTAATTCAATTGCAGCCTGTTCTCTTACTGTTCAACACTCCTGCTCTCATACCATTGCAGCATGTTCTCTTACAGTTGAACACGCCTTCGTTCAAACCATTGCAGCCTGTTCTCCTACTGTTCAACTATCCTTCTTTCATATATGATTGCAGCCAGATCTCCTGCAATTCCACACCCCTTCCCTCATTCCATGGAAGCCTGTTTTCCTACAGTTCAACACTCCTTCTTTCATACCATTAAAGCCTGTTCTCCTACAGTTAAACACTAATCTTCTCTCATACAATTACAGACTGTTCTCCTACTATTCAACACTCCTTCTCTCATACAATTGCATAATGTTCTCCTACTGTTCAACACTCTTGCTATCATACCCTTGCAGCCTGTTCCCTACATTTCAACACTTATCTTCTCCCATACCATTGCAGACTGTTCTCCTACTGTTCAACACTCATTCTCTCATACAATTGCAGTATGTTCTCCTACTGTTCAACACTCTTGCTATCATACCCTTGCAGCCTGTTCCCTACATTTCAACACTAATCTTCTCTTATACCATTGCAGACTGTTCTCCTACTGTTCAACACTTCTTTTCTCATACCATTGCAGCCTGTTCTTCTACTGTTCAATGCTCCTTCTCTCATTCCATTGCAACAATGTTCAACACTCCTTCTGTCATAACCTTACAATCTTTAACAGTACTTCTGTCATACCCTTGCAGCCTGTTCTCCTACAGTTGAACACTCTTTCTCTCTTACCATTGCAGCCAGTTCTCCTACTGCTCAACTGTGTTATGCTATTTTCAGCCCAGTACCAACAAAACCTTTAGATCTCATTTAAAATATAACAAACACTTGTTTGTTTTAAGTTGCAATGGAATTAAACTCTTTCAGCAATTCTGAAAGACTATCACCCAAGGAACATTTCTGTGATGTTTGGTCCAGATTGGCCCAGTCTGCTTTAGATGTTATTTTAAGATTTACAATATAAAAAGTATCTTCAGTTTCCATAGAAACCAAGAGTTCAATGCTTTCAGCAATTCTGAAATTAGCGAAGTGGTTAAGGAGATGTCATTAACCCTTTCCCTCATACGACAATTCTGCAGCAGACGACTTTGAACGTATTTTGTCAAAACATAGAAAATCTCCACTATGTTTTCAAAAAGCCGTCTGCTGCAGAGGCGTCAGAAAGCGTCTATATGAGGGAAAGGGTTAAAAGAAATTGTTGACACACAACTTCCCACAGGCAACAATCATAAAAGCTCACCATGAGCAAAAAATGAGCACTTTGTGTTCGGTGAGCTAAAAAGGATAATTTGCTTATATATATGTGTATAATCAAGTAATGTCTTCTTTCCCACATTTTTTTTTAAATCTCTTTGGATATAATAATTTCATTCATTCTTATTTTCATTTGTATTCTATTTAATAGAGCGCAATTTCACCAATCAGGCAATGGGCACTGCAAAATAGTTTGAATTCCTTGTGCTTATCCAAAACCCTGTATAATATACACTATATTACGGGCTCAGAGCTTTGTGCTTGAAAATCAATGCTCCATCATTGAGAGAGGAAAACCGAGAGACACGAAGGGGGAGTACAGTAATAGAGAACCAAATCATCACTAACAGCAGTAAATCAATGAACATGTACTCACCGAAAATCCCCAGTCAAAAAATCCAGGCTTACGTAAATGAGAGATTTAGGAATAAAAACACCATGCTCTTGAAATAGAAAAGGTTGGCCAAGTCAAACAGTTCTCCATAAAACCGTGAATATTTGCAGCCATTTTGTAACTCCAATCTCCCTCCAGGGAGAGTGTGGTGGATCAATACTAAATACAGCTCATATGTACAGGCATTCACTCCCAACAGTGAGGTCTACATAACATCCAACTAAACTGGACTTTTAACTACTAATATTACTATTACTGCTGAACAATCATTTTCTCTACACACAAATTTATGTGTATTTCTTAATGTATTTGCTCTCCTTTGGTCATGATACTAAGGGTTTTATTTTTCTGCAATAGTATCAAAGTTTATTTTTTCAAGTAACCTCTGCTATGCATTCCCATCTTGGAATATCCAGGCTATCTTGAGACAAATACTTGTTTTCTTATGGTATGCAGTGTTTAGGCTAAACCGCACCCGTACAGGATTGACACATTATCCCCAAAGTTTGCATTTAATCTTTTGTGAAAGGGTCAATTTGGTGCAAGCAAACATATAGAAATTGTTGACAAAAATTAGATTGTTTAACCGTTTCCCACATACAACAATTCTGCAGCAGACGACTTTGAAAACATATTGGCAAAAATGTGAAATATCTCCATAAATGAGAGTTTAATCATTAAACGGAGTTGAAAACATTGTGGCAAAAGGGGAAATTGCTCATCGTGAGCAATTTCTCCTTTTGCCACAATGTTTTCAAAAGTCGCCTGCTGCAAATATGTTGGAATGCATCTGCAAGTGGGAAAGGGTTAAGGTTGGACCACAGGCGTCCTAATTTGCATTACAGAAAACAAGAGCGCCAAATGTCACAAAATAAGCCCGTCCTGTTTTTGGAGACCAAGTATAATAAGTGATAATTGGTCATACGTCAGCCAAACTTAGAGAGTGAACACTGTTAGTACAGTTTTGGCCATTTCGAGGGACATAAGGGTGTAGTCACTAAGATAATGTGGTAAGTTATCGAATCTGACCAAGATATTCTGCCCATCAACATATTGTCTAAATTTGGTGATGACCGGATAAAGGCTTCACAAGTTATTTAGCTGACAAGACCAATTTGAGGTAATTTCTATAATTAAAGAGCAATAACTCTCTATCAACTAGAGCAATATGGCTAGTTATCGAACTTGTCCGAGATATTACGCCAAAACACATTCTGACCAATTTCTATAATTAAAGGGCAATAACTCTTGATTGACTAAAGTGATATGGCTAGTTATCAAACTTGTCCGAGATATTATGCCACTACACATTCTGACCAAACTTGGATGATTGGACAAAGGCTTCTTAAGTTATTTAGCTGACAACATAATGGACGCCGCCTGCGCGTCCAACCGTACGCCGCAGGTAAAACTATAATACGTTCCGTTTTTTCAAAACGTGCGTATAAAAATGGGGAAGAACACAAAATACCTTGTTTAAAAAAAAGTCTCTCTATATATATTGTCCATACGCTATGATAAAAATTAACGTAATGATGATTTAGGGAATCCCTCCTGTGTTACTATAAATGGCCCCTCTATACGGTTCAAACAGTGTAATAATAATCTTTTTGTATATAATTAATATGCTAGGGATTCTATTTATAGTAACATGGTCTTTTTTCCGGGATTCCACGATACTCATGCTCATACTTTAACATTACAGTAGTTATTATTATAGCATATGAACCATATAAAGACTATTCAATTTTGTAGTAGTTTAACCAGGTATTGCATGGTGGTTTTTTTAATTCTCTCTAAAAAAAAAAATTGCACGTCTGTGGTTGGACCAACCTTTTTTTAGAAAATCTGACAAGCAGGAATGCCCAAATATAGCTCTCGATAAAAGACTGGTTTTGGGTTGTTTTCAGTGTTACAACCACTTTAATTGCCATTGCAATAGTTCATGTCAGCACAACCATTATTTTTTCGAGCAAGAGTAAAAATCATGCATCATGACTTAAGTAAAACAAAAACAAAATGTTTTGTCAACTGTACGTAATGAAACATGACAAAAACCTTGCATAAAGACCCGACATGCATCACACAACTTGATTTGTTAAAACCAGAATGGCTCACTCAGTTACAAGAGGGCTATTGATCGAGAAGATGGAAGTTTGAATCCCAGTTTGACAAGTTTGGACAATACCTAGTTCCCACAACTTCAATAGTTATCTCCCTTGGCAGCCATAGTACAACTTTCATTATAACTAGAACTATCACTGAAGATGATAAATACCCCGCTAAACAGCACCTTGACCTACACCATTACTTAATAAGTAAAAGGGCCATAACTTTGTAAAATAACATGCAATATTAACCCTTTAGGATATCTTGGTATAGAAGCTTCATGTAAATTTTTTATAGAATTCCACCCAGTGCTTTGTAAGAAATAGGCCGGACAAAATATGGCTTCCGACCAACTGACAGACAGACCGACAGACAGCGCGACACAGTGACTCCTATATACCACCTCTTCTTCGAAGGGGGGTATAATTATTGACTTCCACCAGAGGAAGTTGGGAGAGAATTGAATTGGTGAACTTTATTATCCATACAGGAATATCCCTGATACAAACAAATTTCACCGCAGCTCACAACTTTTAAATGTACATTGTGTGAAAAGCAGAAATAAATCACAATGAGCATTTTCGCCTTTTTATAAAATGTATTCTATTATATTACACTTTATTCAAATTAAAGATTTTACTGATGGGATTTTCAGTTAATGGGTTAAGTTAACCATTTTCAAAATACAACAAATCTGAAAGGAGACAACTTTGAAGACATCTAGACATGGAAATTTCCTATAAATTAAAGCAAAATTATTCAATAGATAGAGTTAAAAAAAAACTTGTGACTAAAGTAGAATGCTTCGGCATGTGGAAAAGGGTTAGGTAGAGGAAATTGAAGTTGTAGCTGCAACAACAGGAGGGGCATTCCTGCCAAACCCGAATCATGGGAAACATAAAATATTGCAAATCTGTTAGAAGTTGATCAAGCTCATAAAATGAAATATGAGACACCATTAGAAATATTGAGTAATATTTTGTTCGAACAAGAAAAAAAAACTGATTTATCTTTGCCTTTGAAGGAGAATTGGAATCTTTTATGTAATTGACTCACAAGAAAATGTTTCATATTGTTTTAAAGATCTACCAGATACAGAATTTTGTTGAAGTCTCAGAAGGCAAATATAGAACAAGAGGGCCATGATGGCCCTGGAATCGCTCACCTGATTTTTTTTTTCACTTTAGCTATATAAGCCCCGCCATCTGGCGGGCATAGTTTCCAACCAATCAACTTGGCTTTAAGGAATCTGATAGAGGGTCACCCTAGGAACATTTCTACAAAATTATTTGAAAATCGGCCTGACACTTTTGAAGGAGAAGATTTGTTAAGTTTTCACTATAGCAATAAAAGGCAAAATAGCACCGCCCCCTGGCGGCCATGTTTTTTGACCAATCAACATGATTTGAAGGAATCTGATAGAGGGTCATCCAAGGAACATTTCTACAAAATTATTTGAAAATCGGCCCGACACTTTTGGAGGAGAAGATTTTTTAAGTTTGCACTATAGCTATATAAGGCAAAAAAGCCCCGCCCCCCCCCTGGCGGCCATGATTTTCGACCAATCAACATGGCTTAAAGGAATCTGATAGAGGGTCACCCAAGGAACATTTCTACAAATTTATTTGAAAATCGGCCTGACACTTTTGGAGAAGAAGATTTTTTAAGTTTGCACTATAGCCATATAAGGAAAAATAGCTCCGCCCCCCCCTGGCGGCCATGTTTTTCGACCAATCAACATGGCTTGAAGGAATCTGATAGAGGGTCACCCGAGGAACATTTCTACAAAATTATTTGAAAATCGGCCTGACACTTTCGGAGGAGAAGATTTTTTAAGTTTGCACTATAGCCATATAAGGAAAAATAGCCCCGCCCCCCCTGGCGGCCATGTTTTTCGACCAATCAACATGGCTTGAAGGAATCTGATAGAGGGTCACCCGAGGAACATTTCTACAAAATTATTTGAAAATCGGCCTGACACTTTCGGAGGAGAAGATTTTTTAAGAATTTTGAAGTTTTTTCATTTCGTTGCCATGGAAACCAGAATTATGCATGGATCCCGAAAATTTTAAGGAATTCTGGTGAGGACATTGAGAGGATGCTTTCTGTGAAGTTTCATCCCAGTTGACCCACCGGTTACAGAGGAGAAAATGTTGACGGACGACGGACGACGGACGATGGACGACGGACGACGGACGACGGACATAGGGCGATCACAATAACTCACCTTGAGCACTTCGTGCACAGGTGAGCTAAAAACAATTCAGAGACGGGTGCAATAATTATTGCTCTACATGAACCAAAATTTCAACTTTCAATTTTTAAGTTTTTACAGCATAAGACTTTTGAAAACATTGAGACAAAAGGAAAAACTGATCACAATAAGCAATTTTTCCTTTTGCCACTTTTTCAACTCCTTTCAATAATTATATTTCTTCAATTTATAGCTATTTTCCATGTCATCTGCAACTGACTTGTTTAATTATAAACATATCAATTGTATTGATAACGACATTCATATCGATATAGTGTTTTCACCATTTATGATAACATTTAGATTGTCTGCTCTTGAAAAATCTGCAGAACTAATTGTAGCATCTAGATAATTGAAGGTGCAAAACTGTTCCAATGCACACCTTGGCCATAACTATAATATCTGAGGGAATCTGATAGGATATCCCATAATACCAAGATATCATGCCAATAAACATTTGGATACAATTTGGTTAAGATTGGATAAGAATTGATTAAACAAGAGGGCCATGATGGCCCTGGATTGCTCACCTTAATTATACAATGTACTGCAATGCAAAACACATCAAGACAGTTATTCTGAATGCAACCTCCACAGCGTTAACAAGATTTTCCTTCATTTGGCCTAATGATCTATTTTTTTTTACCTGATATGACCCATATTCCAACATGGACTAGATATCATCAAGACAACATTCTGACAAATTTTCAACTTGCTCAAAGTAAAAATGCGGCCTTCGGAGTTTGAACAATATTTTCCTTTATTGACCTTGTTTCTGACCCAATATGACCCATATTCGAACTTGACCTAGATATAATTCAGACAAACATTCTGACCAAATTTCAAGCTGCTGAAGCAAAAAATGCGGCATCCAAAGTCTTAACAAGATTTTCCTTCAATTTGGCCTAGTGACCTAGTTTTTGACTGTACATGACCCATATTCGAACTTGGCTTAGATATCATTTAGATAAACATTCTCATTAAATGTCAAGCTGCTGCAGCAAAAAATGCGTCTTCTACAGAGTTAACAAGATGTTCCTTCCATTTGGCCTAGTGACCAAGTTTCTGACCCAATATGACCCATATTCTAACTTGACCTAGATATCTTTTAGACAAACATTCTGACAAAATTTCAAACTTCTGAAGCAACATTGAGACCTCGGGCTGAGGGTGTCTCGCCCTTCTAAGAAAATCAGATATTAAATGGTATCACTATGCAAAAAGTAAAGTTGATAAAATGTGAAAAAGTAAGTGTCTGTCAATGCATTGTTATCAACATGTCATGATAAATAATAAACTCACTACATGTGTATATATCTTAATATATTTATTCACACATGAAGTAAAGAGCGATCAATAATACTACTTTAAATTGTAAAGAATTGCAATCACTATGATTATGATAGTAAGTTTTTACACATAAAATAACAACATAGTAATTTTAAAATAATTCATGGGAAAATATTATTGTACTGAAAAGAAGGTCATATTTGCCGAAAATTGACATAATTACACTAGGTGATAAAGCAACACTTTTGAGATTTTACAAAAATACATATTTCAGAGCAAAAATGCAATTGTGTATTCTTATTTACTCATCAAAGTGTTATGAATGATGATAAAATGACATTGTTTCAAGTTTGATGTATTGCACATTGCTTTTAGTTGTCGAATTGATACTTGTTGGAAAATACTAAATTGAATTATCAACACATATTTTCAAAAGCTAAATGTAACATGCAAAGTGTTAACCTCATATTATGTTTGATGTGGTTTAAGAAATTTGGTTTGAGATATAAGAAAGGGTCAAGTTCTACACAATTATGACCTTGACCCTGAAAATTACGACGTTGACAGATGTATCATGACCAAACAATACATCTGACAATGTTTCAGAAAAATTCAAGCAGGGGTTGCTGAGATATAAGAAAGTTTAAGTTTTGAGGTTAAGTTACCTAACAAAGGTCAAGTTCTGCACAATTATGACCTTGACCCTGAAAATTTTGATGTTGACAGATGTCCCATGACCAAACAATACATCTGACAAAGTTTCAGAAAAATTCAAGCAGAGGTTGAGATATAAGAAAGGTTAAGTTACCTAACAAAGGTCAAGTTCTGCACAATTATGACCTTGACCCTGAAAATTTTGACGTTGACAGATGTCCCATGACCAAACAATACATCTAAAGTTTCAGAAAAAATCAAGCAGAGGTTGCTGAGATATAAACAAGAGGGCCATGATGGGCCTTGAATCGCTCACCTGATTTTTTTTTTTTTTTCACTTTAGCTATATAAGCCTCGCCCCCTGGCAGCCATAGTTTCCGACTAATCAACTTGGCTTGAAGGAATCTGATAGAGGGTCACCCTAGGAACATTTCTACAAAATTATTTGAAAATCGGCCAGATACTTTTAGAGGAGAAGATTTTTTAAGTTTTCACTATAGCCATATAATGCAAAATAGCCCTGCCTACTGGCGGCCATGTTTTTTGACCAATCAACATGGCTTGAAGGAATCTGAAAGTGGGTCATCCAAGGAACATTTCTACAAAATTATTTGAAAATCGGGCCGACACTTTTGGAGGAGGAGATTTTTTAAGTTTGCACTATAGCCATATAAGGCAAAATAGCCCCGCCCCCCCCCTGGCGGCCATGTTTTTCGACCAATTAACATGGCTTGAAGGAATCTGATAGAGGGTCACCCAAGGAACATTTCTACAAAATCATTTGAAAATCAGCCTGACACTTTCGGAGGAGAAGATTTTTTAAGTTTTCACTATAGCCATATAAGGCAAAATAGCCCCGCCCCCTTGGTGGCCATGTTTTTTGACCAATCAACATGGCTTGAAGGAATCTGGTAGAGAGTCATCCAAGGAACATTTCTACAAAATTATTTGAAAATCTGCCAACCAGTTTGGGAGAAGAAGAATTTTGAAGTTTTTTTCGTTTCGTTGCCATGGAAACCAGAATTCTGCATGGATCCCTAAAATTTGAAGGAATTCTGGTGAGGTCATTAAGAGGATGCTTTCTGTGAAGTTTCATCCCAATTGACCCACTGGTTACTGAGGAGAAGATGTTGAAGATTTTTTAAGTTTTCACTTTGGCCATATAAGGCAAAATAGCCCCCGCCCCCTGGCGGCCATGTTTTTCGACCAATCAACATTGCTTGAAGGAATCTGATAGAGGGTCACCCAAGGAACATTTCTACAAAATTATTTGAAAATCGGCCTGACACTTATGGAGGAGAAGATTTTTTAAGTTTTCATTATAGCCATAAAAGGCAAAATAGCCCCGCCCCCTGGCGGCCATGTTTTTTGACCAATCAACATGGCTTGAAGGAATCTGATAGAGGATCACCCAAGGAACATTTCTACAAAATTATTTGAAAATCGGCCTGACACTTTTGGAGGAGAAGATTTTTTAAGTTTGCACTATAGCCATATAAGGCAAAATAGCCCCGCCCCCCCTGGCGGCCATGTTTTTCGACCAATCAACATGGCTTGAAGGAATCTGATAGAGGGTCACCCAAGGAACATTTCTACAAAATTATTTGAAAATCGGCCTTACACTTTCGGAGGAGAAGATTTTTTAAGTTTTCACTATAGCCATATAAGGCAAAATAGCCCCGCCCCCCCTGGCGGCCATGTTTTTCGACCAATCAACACGGCTTGAAGGAATCTGATAGAGGGTCATCCAAGGAACATTTCTACAAAATTATTTGAAAATCTGCCAACCAATTCAGGAGAAGAAGAATTTTGAAGTTTTTTCGGTTTCATTGCCATGGAAACCAGAATTTTGCATGGATCCCAAAAATTTGAAGGAATTCTGGTGAGGTCATTGAGAGGATGCTTTCTGTGAAGTTTCATCCAAATTGACCCACTGGTTACTGAGGAGAAGAAGTTGACGCACGACGCACGACGGACGCCGCACGACGGACAACGGACGCCGGACAAAAGGCGATCACAATAACTCACCTTGAGCAAAGCTCAGGTGAGCTAAAAAGGTTAAGTTTTGAGGTTAAGTTATCTAACAAAGGTCAAGTTCTGCACAATTATGACCTTGACCCTGAAAATGTTGACGTTGACGGATGTCCCATGACCAAACAATACATCTGACAAAGTTTCAGAAAAATTCAAGAAGGGGTTGCTGAGATATAAGAAAGGTTAAGTTTTGAGGTTAAGTTACCTAACAAAGGTCAAGTTCTGCACAATTATGACCTTGACCATGAACATTTTGACATTGACGTTGAAAATGTGGCCTCCAGAGTGTTAACAAGATTTCCCTTCAATTTGACTTTTTGACCTCATATGGCCCAGTTTCGAACTTGCCCAAGATTTGATGGAGATGAATGTTCTGATAAATTTTGATGAAGATTGGATGCAACATGTAGCATGTAGAGTGTTAACAAGCTGAAATGTTGACGACGCACGACGGACGGACGCCAGACAAAATGTGATCACAATAGCTCACCTTGCACTTCGTGCATAGGTGAGCTAAAAAGAGAGCGATCAAAGCTTATTGAGCAAAGTTTCATTAAGCGAATGCTTTTCTGCTCTTAAGGCAGTCTTGTTAGAGCAGCAGTAACCAAGGGATCAAGGGTAAGTGTACTGTCACCGTGATGCAACAGAAATACTGATGAAGATTACATAAAATCCTGAACAAAATAATTAATTGATATTTCCGAAGAGTATCCATTATTTTTTCCCCAGGTTTTTATTTTTATTTGAACAAGTCTAAAAATAGCATATAATATTATGAGGTAACAGGTTAAACTTGAGGGAGGGAGAAAAATCGAATTTTGCGCGGAATGAAGATAGAAATCAAAGCCTTTTATGATCATCAGCACAATTTTACATAAAAGGATTGATATTTTTGACTAGCACTATCTCATCCAGAGTATATTGATCCAGGGTCCAGAAGTGAGAGGAAGAGGAGATTAATTGCTTACCATCATACACTGGGGAACCGATACACAGAAAATCTCACTTTCTCTTGGGGCCATCACCTGATTTTCAAATTGGGTTTACTGTTTACATATATAGGTCTTCCAGTCTCAAAGGAAACTTAGCAAGTGTGAAATAAAGATGACTGTTATTCAGTCGACTTAACACTTTCCCTCATACGATAATTCTGCAGCAGACGACTTGGAACATATTTTGTCAAAAAATAGAAATTCTCTAAAAATTGAATGGATAACCTATGACTAAAAGATCGGCTTAATTAAAACGTGTGAATACGGACTAAATCTAAATCGCCGGAAATCCAAAAAGTGGACTAAATATTAAGATTTAGATTTAGTCAAATATCAAAATTTAAAAGTTTGATGAATACGGGCCATGGCTTCTTCTTCTAATTACTGTGTAATATATCAAAGGATGTAAGGAACAAGACTACATTTAGCGTGCATTTTTTTGCTTCCCGGTTTGAGATATTATTGAACTAATAAAGCGTATGAGGCAGGTAACCAATCTGCTAGAATGGTTCTCTATTTTACTGTTTAGACTAGATACAGTATGAATTTCGCTTAACAAAAAATGTACATACATTAAACTAATATACGGCCTTTGTCTTTTTCTTTTCTAATTTGTAAAACTCACACATGTATATAGAGCATAAAAGGGATGTTTTAAAAGTCATTTACCTTAAATTAATATACTTAATTAGTAAGGATCAACAAGAAAAAATCCTGACATGTGGTCACACTGGCAGTCTGGCAGATCTAAATATCTCCTTGTGCTAAAATTCGAAGCATTCCTACAGGAAGCCGCCTACTGGCGGCTTCGAATGAGACAATCAATTAGTCTTAACATCAATCTGTAATATTTGTTTATTGGGGATTTGACTTCATTACAGTGGTCTCAACACCCAGTCCAGTTGCCATGTGTTTCCTGGATGTATTGAATAAAATTGAAAACATTGTGGCAAAAGGAGAAATTGCTCAATTTCTCCTTCAGCTAACATGTTTACAAATGTGTCTATTGCAAATGTTTTTGTGCTTGGTGAAAAGGTGAAGAAAAAAACTCATCATTTCTTTCAAAAGTTCAAAATTAGTGAAAAACCTGGACATTTACTCCTATTCTTACAATTGTTTTACAACATGGGCAGCCAAATTACTACCATTTTTTAAGTCTTTGGTATGACCTGACCGTGGGGTTGAACCTGTGGCGACACTCTTCCACTGAGGAAGTCTTTACAAATCCATCACACAGCCTCTGCATCATGATAAGTAGTACACATCATACTGTCAACAGCCAATAAACTCATAGCATGACCGACGGACGGACAGATGAGATCTTCTCAGTGTCAACCTGTCAAGGTGAGCAACTCAAAACTGGTGGATAGATTGACCAAATATGATCTCATTACAGAGGTCTGCTTTGAAAACATCTGAGGTTCAACTTGTAATATCAAGAAAATAATGAAAAAGCTTATCTTTTTAAAGAGTTGAAAACAGTATGGGAAAAAGTTGTTTTTAGCAAGTTCTTCTTTTACCAAAATGTTTTCGAAAGTAGTCAGCTGCTAAGCCATTCAATGCCATCTTTATGGGAGGGGAAAAGTTGTTTTTAGCAAGTTCTTGCTTTTCCAAAGTGTTTTCGAAAGTAGTCAGCTGCTAAGACATTCAATGCCATCTTTATGGGGGGAAAAGGTTAAAGATTCATCTCCTTTTTTTTTATTTCATATTTCCACTCATTTAATGGAGAATCTGTTCATAACAGGAGTAATATTTCAAGAACTGATCCAATAAAACTTGTAATGTTTCTTTGAACTTTAATAAAAGGCTTGCATCAATATGATTTTATATAAAACCCAAACCATGTGACCAGCCACACAAAACCAGTTTTATTTTTACAATACTGTAAACCCTTTTATCATCAGGACACTTTATAAAGGCATGGGGGTTAACCAGGGGTTAAACCCTTTCCCACATACACATTTATTGCAGCAGAAGACTTTAAAATCATCTGGGCAAAAATGTAGTTTACAAGTGAGAAAAAGTTTAACCGTATACCTGATACTATATTGTTCGACTTGTCAGCTGGCAACATGTGTAACATCTGTAAACTTAAAAGTATTACCAGGATAATTGAAGCAAGAGGGCCATGATATCCCTTGAGCGCTCACCTGATTTAATATAACTTGGTAAATGGTCAACAAAGAAACACCTGTGCCAAGTTATTTCCAAAATCAGGCCTATACTTTTGACAAGAAGATTTTTTTAAGTTTTCACTATTTACTCATACAAGGAAATCAAGCCCCAACCACTGGTAGGCATTTTGTTTAATGGATCTGAATAATTTGAACAATCTTAGTAGAGGGTCACCCAAGGAACATCTGTGCCAAATTATTTTTAAATCGGGCTAGCACATTTGGAGAAGAATATTTTTTAAATTGTCACTATACACATATAAGGAAAACAATTTCTGCCCCCTGGTGACCATGTTTATCAACGGATCAGAAAAATATGAGTAATCTTAGTAGAGTGTCACACAAGGAACATCTGTGCCAAATTATTTTCCAATCTGGCCAGGAATTTTGGACATGAAGATTTTATAAGATTTCACTATAGAGATAAAAGCAAAACATGCTCTGCCGCGGCTGCCATGTTTTTCAACAAGAAGATTTTATCTCTATACACATATAGAGGATCTTCCAAAGAACAATTTTGCCGAATTGATTTAAAATCTGGCCAGTAGTTTTAGACAAGAAGATTTATAAAGTTTTTCCTTTCCATTGCCATGAAAACCAGAGTTCTCTATGGAATTTAATTCTTTGGACAATTTTGAAAGTGGACCACCCATGAAATATCCCTGTTAAGTTTTATCTAGATTGGCCAAGCGGTTTAGGAGGGGATGACGTTTGAAGCAAAATGTTGACGTACGACGGACAATAATAGTCGCAATAACTCACTCTAAGAATCTTTTTTTGTAGTCATAACCATTTAATTTGATTTAAAAAAAAACACACAATGACCTCTTGATGCCAAAATATAAAATAAAGTAAAAACTGCCGATCTTATGAAAAAAATTCAAATAAAAAAAACCCATCCTTCCTTGCCTCGGTATTGTTCTGTATGGGCGAAATATCTCGAGGAGAGATCAATATGCGTCCATACAAAAAATTAATAGGAATCATCTTACATCACTCAATCCTTGATTGAATCACTGGACCGTACATAGAGAACAGAATTCTTATTCCAGGGAGTCAGTCTCCCAGACAAACAAGTGGCCCTATACAGCCAGAATCCTTTCCCATACATAATTATGTATCTGCAGCAGACGACTTTTGAATGATTGTGGCAAAAGGAGAAATGGCAATAACTCAGTCTTTTTTCGTTTACAACAATGTTTGCCACTATAGTATAAAGCATATTATACTTTCATAAAGAGATTTTCCTTAGATGTATTTTACTGCTGCAGATTCTTTCTAAGTGGGAAAGGATAAAAACCTCAGGTAGGGAACACAAATATAACCTTTTTTTCATTGATATACTTAATATTTTTCTACCAATGCCTTAATTATGCAATGGATACCAACTAGACTTGCCTTAATGAGTACTCTCAAAAAAGGGTTTTTAAATGAACTTTTTACCTCATATGACATTTCTAGTGTCACCTGATTTGAAAACATCTGAGGAAAAATAAAAGTACGGTTTTGATTCAGAGTTGAAAAGATTGTGGGATAAGCGGAAGATATTTGTTTTAAGCAATCTCACTGTTTCCTGCTTTGTTTACAAAAGTCTTCTGTTGCAGAGGTATTTTAATACTTCTGTATCAGGGATAGAAGGTTTGTAATGGTTTTGGGGGGGGTTAAAAATCTTCTATTGTTTCCGCGGCAAATCCCATAAGAAATCCAGCCTAAAATCATTGCGGCAGAACGTCTGCTTCCTGATGTTTCACAATATAGAGTTGTGTCTGCATCGGTGTCCCTTCTAATAAAACACAGATTAGACGTTTTTTCATCCTTATCAACTTTTATCTTGATTCTAAATCTTTATTCATTTCCTGAGACATACGTACAAATAAACACTTGAGTGAGAAAAAGGGAAATTGATCGCAACCTGAAATATTCATCTTCCAGCAATGCTGTAATCACATAACCAGTAAAAAAAGCCTTTCCAACATACATCTGCCTCGGTGATGTAGTGGTTGCATGAGCGGTTCATACCAAAGACTTTAAAAATGGTAGTAATGGCTGCCCTCCTTGGCACTCAGAGTTGTGGGGTTAGCAATATGACTGTGGGGTTAGCAATATGACTGTGGGGTTAGCAATATGACTGTGGGGTTAGCAATAGAAACACTGTGATATAACTGAAATAGTGTTGAAAGTGGCGTAAAACACCAAACAATCAATCAAAATCGAACATACAACAAATCTGCAGCAGACGACTTTAAAAATATCTGCGCAAAAATTTGGGGGAAAAAAGTCTCTTAATTTATTGAATGGATAATTTTTCAAAAGAGTTGAAAACAGTGCGACAAAAGGGAAATTTCTCATTATGGGAAACATTGACGAAAAAAAAGTCTGTATGTTGGAAAGGGTTAAGGGTTACACATTTAACTTCCTCGTCTCAATTAAAAGATTGCATTTATGTAACAGAATAATAATGGCAAGATATATATAAATGATGATCAACCACTGTAAACCAAGATTAGCTCTGTGCTGTTTGGGATTAGTCAAAGAAGCTGGAGATCTGCTGAGGGTCCATGAACTTGGGCCATATTAGCACCAAATCAAGTGAACATTTTGGTTGGTTAACATATATATTTGTTCCATAAATAATACTCCATTTGGCCATTGGCTTACCAAATAGGAATTTATGGTGCCTTTTGTGGTATTAGTTGGATAATGACCCCAAATATCGTCCTTGTTAGAACCCTTCCCACCTTTAGATACATTTTGATGCATCTGCAGCATAAGACTTTCGAAAACATTGTGACAAAACAAGCAGTCACCTATTTGTTGGAAAGGGTTAATAAAAGGTGAATAATTAACTTAACCAAACACCTCTAAGGATCATAACTCTAAAGCATTACATGCTCATTTTCTTTAACCCTTTCCCTCATATAGACGCTTTCTCATGCCTCTGCAGCAGACGGCTTATTGAAAACATAGTGACAAAAGAAGAAATTGCTCAAAACGAGCAATTTCTCCTTTTGCCACAATGTTTTCCACTTTTAGTCATAGGTTATCCATTCAATTATTGAGATTTTCAATTTTTTGACAAAATATGTTCAAAGTCGTCTGCTGCAGAAATGTCGTATGAGGGAATGGGTTAACCCATCAGCTGATACACACAACTATTAATATCTGCAAGTCAGTGGATATTGGTTCAAAATAGTTATAGAAATAAAGCATCAATTGTACCATAAGAGGTATTTCCTCCTTTTCCAACAATTTTTTGAATTGAGAAACCACATTTCAAAATATCTTTTTCCCTAGATGTTATTAAACCTTCCCTCATAAAGATGCTGTTCGACGCCTCTGAGTATACGACTGTTGAAAACTTTTGCGACAAAAGGAGAAATCGCTCATAATGAGAAATTACTCCTTTTGCCAAAAGGTTTTCAATTTTGCATTCATTTATAGAGATTAACCATATTTCTGCCTAGATGTTTTGAAAGTTGTCTGCTGCTGTTTTGTTGTATGTGGGTTAACTTGGATGAATCTAAAAGCGGCATTTCAGGTAAACAGTTAACCATTTCTGACGCCTCTGCAACAGTTAACCCTTTCCCACTTACAGATGCCTTCTGACGCATCTGCAGCAGAAAACATAGTGACAAACGAAGAAATTGCTCAAAACAAGCAATTTCTTCTTTTGCTGCAATATTTTCAACTATATTTAATCATTATTCTTTCTTTTATAGATATGTTTTCTAGTTTTGCCTAGATATCTTCAAAGTCGTCGGCTGCAGATTTGTTGTATGTGGGAAAGGGATAATAATGATGGCACATCTGAAAATACTGACAGACATCACATTTTTCAATCATTCTGCAAAAGTAACAAGTTAATGTAGATGCATTGTGACGCATCTATTATATAATTATACTTCAATTAATTGAGTTTTAACCAAAGTCTTTTCTGCGTTGACTGCTTCAGATTTGTTGAAACGAAAGGAATAATAGAAATATCAACTTACCTCCAGAATAAAACAGTTTGCAAAAATAATCAACTTCTTATAAAATAAACAGGGTCTGTAAAGAGAAAAGAACATAAAGTTGTAAGTAATGAATTGTTGTAAAGCCCTTCCCACATACAACAAATCTGCAGCAGACGACTTTGAAAACATCTTGGTAAATATACAGAAAATCTCAACAAGAGCACCGCGTACGGCACAGACGCTCGACTGATAGGGAGAAAAAAAAAAGAAAAAAATTAGCTAAACAAAAAACCTTAACTGGACTTTTTCAAAAGTCGAGCTAATAAGGAAAAAATAATTAATTGTTAGGTGATAACATTGTGACAAAAGAAGAAATTTCTCATGATGAGCAATTTCTCCTTTGGCCACAATGTTTTTAAAAAGTGTCTGCAAGTGGAAAAGGGTTATCAATAAATGTAGCTGGAAAAAAAAATAAAAAATACTGACATATTCTATTCCAAAGAACAATCTAAGGAAGTATGGAACAACAATGTATATCCCGAGAGAGCTATGTACTGATGTTGTTTTATAATGAGACACTGTCAGGGCATGTCATTATCATTCAAAGAAAAATAAATACTTTTAGAATTTGAGTTGGCCGTTTTGAAAGCACCAGAAAACACTAGAGAGCATGATGGCCCTAGATTACTCACCTGAGTTATACAATGAGATTTCTATTGCAAAACACAAGACAAAGTCCCAAACTGCTGAAACAAAGAGGGCCATGAGGCCCTGGATCGCTCACCTGAGAATGTGCTATTTAAGACTTAATAAGAGAAGACATGTTTTTAGCAAATCATTCCATCAAAATAATTTAAACAATCTTAGTAGATCATTTCAGAAACAAGACAAACACTCTGACAAAGTTTCAACATGCTCAAATTAAACAAGAGCACCGCGTACGGCACAGACGCTCGACTGATAGAAAACAGAAAAAAAGCTGAGCTGAACAAAAAACCTTAACCACGCCAGGGTCATGACAATAGCTCTCGTTTTTTCAAAAGTCGAGCTAAAAAGGGGCCTTTCGAGTTTTTTATATTTTACATATATATATTTTCCTTCAATTTGGCCAAGTGACCTAGTTTTTGACCCAATATGACCTAGTTGCCTAGATATCATTAACTTAAGAGGAACATTGTGACCAAATTTGAAGAAGTAAAAATTGCGGCTTCTTGATGATATGTCAGTCAAGTTTGAATATGGGTCAAAAAGTTGGTCACTAGGTCAAATTGAAGGAAAATCTTATTTATAATCTAGATGCCGAATGCTGAAGACCGGACAAATCGCGATCACAAAAACTCACAGTGAGCACTTTGTGCTTTGGTGAGCTAAAAAAAAATGCAGTCTCCAGAGTGTTGAATAGATTTTCCTTCTAGTGACCTAGTTTTAGAGTCAATATGACCAATATTCAAACTTGGCCTAGTTATCATTAAGACAAAACATTCTGACAAGATTTTAAGCTGCTGAAGCAAAAATTGCGGCCTCTAAAGTGTTAGCAAGATGCAAAATGTGGCCTGCAGACAAAATGTTATCACAATAGCTCACCTTGAGCAAATCTGCAGAAACATTTAGGTAAAACTACATAAAATCTCTATAAATTATTATCGGTAAAAGGAGAAATTGTTGATTATGAGAAATTTCTTTCTTTTGCCAGAATATTTTTCAAAAGACATTTGCTGGAAATGTGTCGGGGTTCGTCTGTAGATGGAAATGAATTAACACTCTTTATATGTCCCAAAGGTCCTCTCAGATCAGACATCTTTGTGAAAGTTTCTGATATATATACAGCCTATTATAATGAGCCCAGAAAAATGACATTTGTAGGATATCTTCAATCATTTGTCATCAATGTGCCATTCGGGCAGCCTTTAATGTTCATCCATTCTTATAATATGCTAGGCATCCATTAAAACACATCTTCGAAAGACAGTTAACCCTTATCCTAATACATAAAGACAACTTTTGAAAAACTGTAGAATTTCCCACAATGTTTTGAACTCATAATAAAACTTATTCCTTTCCCATATATATAGACACATTTTGGAAAAGTCTTTTGGAGCAAAAAATTTACTCACGCACGACAGACAATTCGCCATGACAAAAGCACCACTGGCTTTCAGCTAGTGGAGCTGAAAACAAATTGGTAGGAAACCGAAATAACCATGACCGAACATAAAAAATGAACAGTCGGATCAAACTTTGTTGTTTGACAACAGAAACCCTTAAAATCATATATATATTCCAGCAATTTATGACAGTGTAATTTTGCTTGAAGTGACATAACGTAGAAAATATCAAAATCACTCAATTATGATTGACGCACTTTTAAAATAATAGCATTTCAAAGGTTTATATGGCACATCCAATTTTACTACAACAATCTGTATCGTTCAAAGTTGATATACTTTTTAGATCATACGACGTCGTAAACTTTTAGCTTTAAATGACATCTCCTTAAGCAACTAGACCAATTTCAACCAAACTTCATACAAATGTTCATTTAGAGGTCCTCTTTAGAAAGTCTTCAAAGATTGAAACTCTGTCGAGAACTTTGGTTGTCCCGGATTCATAAGGGGGGAAAAAAAGCTGAATCTTAAAAGTTCTTTATCTCTCAATCTGTTTGTTTGGTTCCAATGTAATTTGGTAGAAAGATTCCTTGTGTGATTGTCTACAAAAATTGATAAAGCCATATTGATTGTTTGAAAAACATGGAAGCCTGGTGGCATCAAAAAGGGGGACAAAATGTCAGAAAGCATGATTCTTAAGTGCTTATCTGATTTCAAGATAAATTCATAGAAATTTTCATAAAGTAAACTTCTACATATTATTTTCAAGGACTTTTGATCGGTCGAAAGACAGCAACCAGCATCCGAAAAGGGGTAAGATTAACTTTTAGCTTCAAATGACATCTCCAACAGAAAGAGAGAAAAATGCTGTAACATTAAAACTCTTCTGGAAGACATGATCCTCGAGTGATCCTCTACAAAATGTGTTCAAGCTATAATTGATTGGCTGAAAAACAAAGCAGCCAAGTGGCAGTACAAAAGAGGGCAAAGTGACAAAACGTTTTAAGTCCATTGTTATTAACACTCTTGTTTGTTTTCAAGATAATCTAGTATAATTGTTACATTCCCATTCTTGGTCCAACTTTTTAGCAGTTACACATTTGCTACTAAACTATCACTCAGGTGATTGATTTAGAGCCATCTTGGCCATCTTGTTTGTTTTCACTGCAGCTTAATCACAAATTGAAACACCTGACCAAGTCAATAACTGAACAATTAAGGTGTTATAACTCAAGTTTGGTTATGATTATAGCCTAGATAACTGCCCATTTTCTCTTTTTCCTAAAATATTATACTGTTATCAAAGTGAAGCTTCCAACCTTTTTCACTTACATAATAAATTATGTTTTCAATGCAGACAAATCTAAATTATCTAAACAGGGAAATATTCAGAGACAAAGTCAATTTCAGGCAATTAAAAAATGACCTGACTTCATCAAGAGTTTATTGGAAAAACAGAATGATTAGATTGTACTTCATTTGTATACCCATGTGTATTATTGGAGGTTGAACTAAAAAGATCATTCAGTAACTAAGTTATTATTGACATCAATCAATACTTGAACCAGGTCACATGAAATCCAACCTTCATGCAGAGAGGTCCAGTTGTAATGATAACCCCGTAATCCTGAGTGCTAAGGAGGGCAGCCATTATTACCATTTTTAAAGTCTTTGATATGACCCAGCCGGGGATCAAACTAACGACTTCTCGCACATGAGGTGGACGCTCTTCAACTACACCACAAAGGCAGTTAAGATAGTAAGATAAAGATCAGAGTAAGTAACAGTGCAAGGAGCCATATGCTGACCTGGATCTAAATTCAATGGTCGCAAAGTCACAAAGGCCTGTATTTGTGTGTTATGGCCAATTTAGTGATATTTATAGCCCAAGCCCATGTTGCCAATTGCTTCATTTAACAAGTTTTTCTTTATTCAATCTGAATTCTATAAAAGGCACAACATGGATTCTATATCAATCCTTTCTCGTACTCAAAATGATATTCGATGCCCCTGAAACAGACAACTTGATGAAAGATAATGATATAAGAAAACAAGAGCACCGCGTACGGCACAGACGCTCGACTGATAGGGAGAAAACAGAAGAAAAAAAAGCTGAGCTTAACAAAAAACCTTAACCGGACGACGCCGCCGCCAACGCCAGGGTCATGACAATAGCTCTCGTTTTTTTCAAAAGTCGAGCTAAAAATCATCAGAACAAGCAGACAACCTGAGAGTTCCTTTACCCTGATGCAGTTGACTATTGATGCCTTTGTAGCAGAAGTGATTCCTTTATCACACTGCCAAGGGATGCAACACAAAAACATTGAATGAAAAGGCAAAATTGTACACAATTTTCCAATTTTACTGTTTACCTGATATTCTTTCTTACCGTAAGTCATTTTTTCAATTTGTTTTAAAGAAAAAAGCTGCAAAAATATAAAAAAAAATGTCTTTATCAACTAGTGGATTAAGGAGTGCATGAAGCAATATCTCCAGTATTGATCGTTGCCTTCCAAACATTGCCAAATATTTCCCATCATAGACTAATTAGTACTTTCTCTCAACCAAATCCAAATATTACCCCCACCTCTATTCAACAAGAACCTTTGGCTATATTTCCGAAAAAGAATTCAATTCCGTCACCACCATAGGGGACCTAAACTAATCTTTCTTCAGACAATTTCCACATACAACCCAAATGCATATGTCTATAAAAAAAAACAGCCAGACAAAATGATGGCAAAGCTATATTCATATAGTTGACAACATTGTGGCAAAAGGAGAAATTGCTCATTATGCACAAATTTTCTTTTGCCACAATGTTTTCGCAAATTCTTCTGCTGCAGATACGTCAAAATGCATAATTATGCAAGTGGGAAAGGTTTAAAATACCTTTTTTATTAGTCAACCTATGTTTTGGATGATCTAAAGAATTGGTTTAAACAGATGGTTTCTCTTGAGACCCAAAACTGAGGGTTTGAAAAGAAAAATAACAAGAGCTGTCTGTAGCGCTCCACTATTCCATCACTTATGAGTTACTAAGCTATGGACTTTAAATGTAGCTGCATGCAAAACTTAACCCTTTCCCTCATATAGACACTTTCTGACGCCTCTGCAGCAGACGGCTTTTTGAAAACATAGTGACAAAAGAAGAAATTGCACAAAATGTGCAATTTCTCCTTTTGCCACAATGTTTTCCACTTTTTGTCATAGGTTATCCATTCAATTATGGAGATTTTCTATGTTTTGACAAAATATGTTCAAAGTCGTCTGTGCAGGATTGTCATATGGGGGAAAGGATTAAACCAGATTTCCAAAGTTGAATGATAATGGGCGATAATTTTGTTTATATGCAAGCTAGAGTTATCTTCCTTGATTATTTACATAGGTGTGGTGGTTGGTTGGAAGGGCTGTATAAACTTTCAATGTAATGCATCAAGTAGTTACTGAGATAAGGACATAACATAACATAACATGAACTTTAATACTAAAACTGACAGGAGAGGAGAGAGAGTTGCACACAAAACTTTTACCAGAATTTCCATGTCGAAAAGGGTCATAATTATTTGTTTATCTACATAGGTGTGATAGTTGGCAAGCATTGTAGAAAGTTTCAATGCAATACATGTAGTAGTACCTGAGCTATGGGGAAATATATGGACTTGCATGCAAAACCATAACTAAGAGGTGTGACGCCGACGCCAGGGTGAGTACAATAGCTCTCATATTCTCTGATTAGTCAGGCTAAAATTAAGTTAAACCTGTTTCCACTTGCAGATGCATTTTGAGTCATTCATATACATGTAGCGCAGCAAATCTGGTAAATGGATAAAATTTAAATAACAATGTTTACACAGTCATGTGAATAAGTGGGAATAAGTCACGCTCTATCCTACATTTACTTAGGTTTATTGATCAGATGTATCTAAATCTCCGCTTTTTCGCACAACACCCAGTATCAAAATTCAATATTCATTGATCAAGCAAGACACTATTGAAAATTTTGTACAGACATCTTGCAATAGATAGGTAAATATAGCTTGATCCCCCTTCCAGCTCTTTACTCGTAAAATATCTATGGGCCAAGATATGGAGGAGTAAACTGATCTTTTCCTGACGAATATTGCTGTTTTTACCAAACCAATTCCTATGTTATGGATGCTCACTGTGTGCACAATAAAATCATCTCATTTACATGTATCTGTTGAGAATAATTTCGCTATGATGATTCTTTTATAAGCAACATAAGGTTTAACCCTTTCCGTCATACAACAATTCTGCAGCAGACGACTTTGAACATATTTTGTCAAAAATACGTTTTTGACACCTCTGCAGCAGACGCCTTTTTGAAAACATAGTGACAAAAGAAGAAATTGCATAAAACATGCAATTTCTCCTTTTGCCACAATGTTTTCCACTTTTTGTCAGACCTTATCCATTCAATTATGGAGATTTTCTATTTTTTGACAAAATACGTTCAAAGTCGTCTGCTGCAGAATTGCCGTATGAGGGGGAAGGGTTAATAGTAGTGTAAATTTTATATGAATATCATTCCTAAATATATGCTGAAATATACCGAAATATTTGAAGGAGACGACATTGAAAACATCTGAACAAAAATAATGAAAAACACTATCAATGAAAGTATAATTATTGAAAAAGGGTTGAAAATATTGTGGCAAAAGAAACTAGAAATATCACTAAATACCCCCAAAACAGCACCTTGACTCAAAATATGGCTTCCAACTGACCAACAAAAGGGCCATAACTCTGTAAAACAAGAGCACCGCGTACGGCACAGACGCTCGACTGATAGGGAGAAAAAAAAATGAGCTAAACAAAAAACATTAACCTGACGACGACGCCAGGGTCATGACAATAGCTCTCGTTTTTTCAAAAGTCGAGCTAATAAAAAACCTTAACCGGATGACAACACCTTCAGTGTAGATTTTCTAAGTCCAAAAGGGGGGATAATTTGGTCAATATTAAGTTCACGGTTATGGAACTTGTTGTATCAAGTTATGTTAAAACATTGAATAAGTTTAGGAAGTTTCAAAGCTATAGGTTAAATTGTGTTTCAGTTATCACCATTTATCTCCCTTCAAAGTAGATTTTCTAAATCGAAATGGGGAGATAATTTTGTCAATACTATTTACAGAGTTATGAAACTTGTTATATAAGGTCAACTTAAGTCACTCAGTAAGTTTGTGAAGTTTCAAGCAAAAAAAAAGAAAAGTTTTTAAGATATGAAAAATCATGAGTAAAAAATTGTCAAAAACCTGAGCTAAACAAAAAACCTTAACCTTACGTTTTGAAGTTTTAAGTGAAATAAATAAAGATTTCCAGCTATATACTTTTATTATTTAACATATTATGATTATGTTTATGAAGTTTAGTGACTTTAACAGTAGTAGTTTGTTAGAAAACAGAAAAAAAGCTGAGCTGAACAAAAAACCTTAACCCGACGACCACGCCGCCGCCGACGACCACGCCAGGGTCATGACAATAGCTCTCGTTTTTTTCAAAAGTCGAGCTAATAACATGCAATTGAAAGATCTTTACGGTATGCACATCTCTTCTTGGTATAAAAGGTTCATGTGAATTTTTATTGAATTCCACCCAGTGGTTTGTAAGAAATAGGCCGGACAAATTATGACTTCGGACAAAATATGACCAACAACTTAATAAGTAAAAGGGCCATAACTCTGTAAAATAACATGCAATTGTAAGACCTTAACGGTATGCACATCTCCTCTTGGTATAGAAGGTTCATGTAAAATGTTATTGAATTCCACCAAGTGGTTTGTAAGAAATAGGCCGGACAAAATATGACCAACAACTTAATAAGTAAAAGGGCCATAACTCTGTAAAATATCATGCAATTATAACCCCTTTAGGATATTCACATCTCCTCTTGGTATAGAAGCTTCATGTACAATTTTATTGAATTCCACCCACTGGTTTGAAAGAAATAGGCCGGATAAAATATGGCTTCCGACTGACCGACCGACTGCCCGAGACAGTGACTCCTATATACCCCCCCAAAACTTTGTTTTTTGGGGGTATAAAAATGGCTCATGTTTTCAAAAGTCATCTGCTGCAGATGTGTCAGAATGCGTCGACAAGGGGGAAAAGGGTTCAAGATTGGTTTACCAAAATAAGACTAACCTTGGTCTTCATGCAAAGCAGTGATAACTACATCTTGACATTAGACAACCATTTAACGCAAAGCCCTCGAGTTATTAAATATCAGAACCTTTTAAGTACATTGAGTTTACATTTTCCTACCTATTAAAAACAATCTAAAACGAAGCAACGTTTTTCTTATACTCACACGTACATGTAGCATAGACCAGACAAGGGTTTTCCCTCATTCTGATGTATTAAATGCACAGTATGTTTAATACAATGGTAATGTATCTTAATTATGCTCTATGTATGTATGCAAAGTGGCATGAAAACATGTGGCCTCATTTCATCAGATTCTGTTTACAGATTGACCCCTGTCCAATGGAAAAGCTACAAATCGGAATCTCAGCATCTGCTACTTCTATTCTATTACAAAGCTACACATGTTGACAGAAGCATCTTACAAGCTTGTATAAGTAGTATCCGACAGTTTATATCTTGATCAGACTGTCTTGATGTTTGGAGCCAGCTTGTACCTTTTTCTCCGGACAGGCTTGTACATGACTACTCAAAATCAGAGGACTATATTTCATATTTCATATTCAATGATGTGCATTATCATATTAGATTGATGTGAAGATTTTCAATAGTTTAGCTCTACTATTAAACCCATTACTTCACACAGACGACATTTGACGCCTGCTGCTGCAGACGACTTTCGAAAACATTGCAATAAAAGGTGAAATTGCTCAAAACGAGCAATTTCACCATTTAGGATTGTAATAAGATAAATATCATTACAATATTTCTCTTATAGCTCAACAAAGTCCTTTGTTGTTGGTACTCAAAAGAATCGTCTTAACATAGTGTTTGGATGTCTAATGAGGATTTTAGAACATGAAAAATGCTCCTTATCTAGAGCGCTTTCAAAATGGTATCATTGCCTTCCAACAAAGTTGTGAGCAAAATAGCCCTACGTTTCTTTAACCCTTTCCCTCATACAACAATTCTGCAGCAGACTGTCTGTCCGTCTGTCTGTCCCAAATCGTGTCCGCTCCATATCTCCAAGACGGCTTCAAGGATTTTCATGAAACTTGGGTCACATGTTCACCTCATCAAGGCGATGTGCAGAACCCATGTCTCGACTGTCTGTCTGTCTGTCTTTCCGTCTGTCTGTCCCAAATCGTGTCCGCTCCATATCTCCAAGACGGCTTGAAGGATTTTCATGAAACTTGGGTCAAATGTTCACCTCATCAAGTGAGCAAAATAGCCCTACGTTTCTTAAACCCTTTCCCTCATACAACTATTCTGCAGCAGACGACTTTGAACATATTTTGTCAAAAAATACAAAATCTCCATAATTGAATGGATAACCTATGACTAAAAGTGGAAAACATTGTGATTAAAATGGGTTTGAAATTACAACACCCCTGGATTGACAGCCTATGTTTGTTAAGGTTGGGTTTGAAATCACAACACCCCTGGATTGACAGCCTATGTTTGTTAAGCCTGGGTTTGAAATCACAACACCCCTGGATTGACAGCCTATGCTGGTTAAGGTTGGGTTTGAAATCACAACACCCCTGGATTGACAGCCTATAGATGTTGGTTAAGCTTGGGTTTGAAATCACAACACCCCTGGAATGACAGCCTATGTTTGTTAAGGTTGGGTTTGAAATCACAACACCCCTGGATTGACAGCCTATGTTTGTTAAGGTTGGGTTTGAAATCACAACACCCCTGGATTGACAGCCTATGTTGGTTAAGCTTGGGTTTGAAATCACAACACCCCTGGATTGACAGCCTATGTTTGTTAAGGTTGGGTTTGAAATCACAACACCCTTGGATTGACAGCCTATGTTTGTTAAGGTTGGGTTTGAAATCACAACACCCCTGGATTGACAGCCTATGTTTGTTAAGGTTGGGTTTGAAATCACAACACCCCTGGATTGACAGCCTATGTTGGTTAAGGTTGGGTTTGAAATCACAACACCCCTGGATTGACAGCCTATGTTGGTTAAGCTTGGGTTTGAAATCACAACACCCCTGGATTGACAGCCTATGTTTGTTAAGGTTGGGTTTGAAATCACAACACCCCTGGATTGACAGCCTATGTTGGTTAAGGTTGGGTTTGAAATCACAACACCCCTGGATTGACAGCCTATGTTGGTTAAGCCTGGGTTTGAAATCACAACACCCCTGGATTGACAGCCTATGTTGGTTAAGGTTGGGTTTGAAATCACAACACCCCTGGATTGACAGCCTATGTTGCTGCCAGGGCTCTGCTCTACATGATCGTGACCTTTGGATATTTATTATCACCGGATATGTGTATTTTTATAAAATTTATATGTGCAGAGGTAGATAAGGAGCTATACAGCTCTTTTCTCCACAATATCTCTCTTATTGTCCCACCAAACCTATTGAGATGATTCTTTTGAGTACCCACAACATAGGGTTAGAGGGTCAAATAAGAATTTTAGAACATGCAAAACTACCCTTATAAATCTAGTGTTATATAGAGTTTTACACTGTTTTTCAACGTTATCCCAGTTATATCAATGAGACAGAACACCTATGCATGATCTGAGGGTAAACAAACAAGTAAGAAGCTAGTACATGTACCTTAATTGCCTAAGAGCACTTTACCATGACCGCCACAAATGGGGATCAAACCCAGAACACCCGGTTTTAAATTCCCCACACTAACTACTCGGCCACAAAGATTTCCTACAACTGTAATCTTTTTCAACAAGTGTCACAAATTTGGTAACAAACATGTACCTCATAATGATCCTTATACATCTGTGCACAGGTCTGATCAGCTAAATGTAGAAAATTGCCCTCACTTGACTCTTATTATTTCAGCTCTATTTTATAAAATGATTTATATTTACAGAGATTTCCAATGCTTTTGCCAAAATGTTTTCGAAGTTGACTGCTGCAAATTTGTTGTAAGTGGCAACAGGTTAAAACCAAAGTTTGGTAAAGATCATATAATTCAATTATCAACCATCAACTCTTTTGAACAACATGCATAGCTACTTAATTGTAAACCTTACAGGCAAAACCTGAACCAAATTACAGCATTTCTGCAGCAGACGACTTTGAAGCCATTTAGTATAAAATATAAAAAGTCTCGATAAATGTAATTTTTTTTTTTTTTTTGTATACATGTATAATTACTGGAAAACAAGAGGGCCATGATGGCCCTGGAATCGCTCACCTGATTTTTTTTTTCACTTGAGCTATATAAGCCCCGCCCCCTGGCAGCTATAGTTTTCGACCAATCAACTTGGCTTGAAGGAATCTGATAGAGGGTCACCCTAGGAACATTTCTACAAAATTATTTGAAAATCTGCCTGACACTTTCGGAGTAGAAGATTTTTTAAGTTTTCATTATAGCCATATAAGGCAAAATAGCCCCGCCCCTCCTGGCGGCCATGTTTTTCGACCATTCAACATGGCTTGAAGGAATCTGATAGTGGGTCACTTAAGGAACATTTCTACAAAATTATTTGAAAATCTGCCAACCAGTTTGGGAGAAGAAGATTTTTTAAGTTTTCACTAAAGCCATATAAGGCAAAATAGCCCCGCCCCCATGGCGGCCATGTTTTTCGATCAATCAACATGGCTTGAAGGAATCTGATAGAGGGTCATCCAATGAACATTTCTACAAAATTATTTGAAAATCGGCCTGACACTTTCGGAGGAGAAGATTTTTTAAGTTTTCACTATAGCCATTTAAGGCAAAATAGCCCCGCCCCCTGGCGGCCATGTTTTTCGACCAATCAATATGGCTTGAAGGAATCTGATAGAGGGTCATCCAAGGAACATTTCTACAAAATTATTTGAAAATCTGCCAACCAGTTCTGGAAAAGAAGATTTTTAAAGTTTTTTTCATTTCGTTGCCATGGAAACCAGAATTATGCATGGATCCCGAAAATTTTAAGGAATTCTGGTGAGGTCAATGTGGGGATGCTTCCTGTGAAGTTTCATCCCAATTGACCCACTGGTTACTGAGGAGAAAAAGTTGACGGACGACGGACGACGGACGACGGATGACGGAAAACGGACAAAAGGCCATCACAATAACTCACCCTGAGCACTTCGTGCACAGGTGAGCTAAAAAGAGTAAAGAGTCGTCTGCTGCAGAGGCGTCAGAAAGTGTCTATATGAGGGAAGGGTTAAAGCATGTTGGTACAATATGCACACCAGTGACAAGGTGAAAAACAAATTAGCTCTCGGAGTTCCTTTGAGTTAAACAGCAGTCTATATCTAGGAAAGTGTTAATGATTTACATAGCTCTCCTAGTTCCTTTAACCCTTTCCCCCATGCGACAATTCTGCAGCAGACGACTTTGAACGTATTTTGTCAAAACATACAAAATCTCCATAATTGAATGGATAACCTATGACTAAAAGTGGAAAACATTGTGGCAAAAGGAGAAATTGCACGTTTTGTGCAATTTCTTCTTTTGTCACTATGTTTTTCAAAAAGCTGTCTGCTGCAGAGGCGTCAGAAAGCGTCTATATGTGGAAAAGGGTTAAGTTAAACAGCGGTCTATATCTGCGAAAGTGTTAATGATTTACGTAGCTCTCCTAGTTCCTTTGAGTTAAACAGCGGTCTATATCTACGAAAGAGTAAAGGATGTACGTAGCTATCTTTTCAAATTAAAAAAATAATTTCAAATGTTATAGTGGTTTTACACATAAAATCCTTGCAAGGGTTCCCCCATTGAACAAGTTTACTCTTTCCTACATATCTATTGACGCTTACTGCTGGCAGATGAATTTTGAAAACATTGTGATAATTTAAAGGATTAAGTGCTATTATTTAAATTAGCAACTTCACTTTTTACCATAATGTTTTCGACTTAATTAAATAATTGTTCTTTCATTGATAAAGTTTCTATTTTTTTTTTAACTAAAGGTTTTCTAAGTTGTCTGCCGCAGATGTGCTGTATGTTGGAAATAGGTTAACTTATATATGTTGACTTAAGGATTTATGTATATTTAGCCACTATTTACCTTAAAGGCTAAATTTAGACTGTCAAATTGAAACCATGCTAAATCATAGCTTATCAGTGGGAAGTTGATTTTACATTTTTCATGGTCCAATTAATAAACTTCAGAATTTCTAGCAGTTTTAAAGAGCAATGTCAACAAAAACAGTTTTTATAGTGAAGTTATAACCCTGTCCCTAATACAACCAATTAGCTGTAGACGACTTTGCATTTTGTCAACAACAGGAGATAACGCGAAATACAAGGATGATTTTTAAAAAAGTTTAAAAAATTGCAACAAAAGGGGAAATTGTTCATTATGAGCAATTTCTCCTTTGCCACAATGTATTCAAAAATTGTCTGCAACAGAAGCATCAGAAAGTGTCTGTATAAGGGTTTAAAACTTACCAAGGATTGGAGGAATTTCCCACATGAAGGTGCATTTTAATTAATTATAACACATCGGCAGCAGACAATTTTAAAACATTGATGCAAAAGGACAAAATGCTCTTGGTGGGAAAGCAATGTGAAAATACAGAGAAACATTTCAGTGTTTTTAATTGTAGCATCCCTTTCTTTTTTAACCCTTTCCCACATACAACATATATGCAGCAGACGACTTTGAAAACATCTAGAATTCTTTTGGAAAATCTCTAAAAATAAAGATTTAATTACTGACAAGAGTTGAAAACGTTGTAGCAAAAGTAGAAATTGTTGGTTTTGAGCAATTTCTCCATTTGTTAAGATGTTATCAAAAGTCTTCTGCTGTAGATGCGTCAAAATGCGTCTATAGTTGGGAAAGGGTAAGGGTTAAAACTTTCCCACATACAGACACTTTCTGAGACGTCTGCAGCCAACAAATTATTCAATGCTTAAACTTTCATTTTTAGTTAAACTATATATTTAACCAAATGTTTTCAAAGTCCTCTGCAACAGTTTTGTTGTATGTGGGAAATTGTTAACTAGTGCAGCTGTATGTCCAGTGGTAACAAGTTTCAAACCAAACAAGGGCACCGCAAACCGGATGCATCCCCTCGGTATTAAATTTAAAAATATGGCTAAAAATATGGCCAATGACATGGATATTAATGTTATGTACCAGAAAACTAATGTTATTTGTCCTTGCCTTTATTAAATTGTTATTAATGTAATGTACCACAGAACTAAGTGTAATTTGTCCTTGTCTCCGCCTTTGCCAAATGACCACCCCGCCTTTGCCCGTTGACAATTACAATCAATAGGCTTCTAGATCTTACCATATATACTAAATGTATGGCAAGTTTGGTTATGATCTGCCAAGAGATGATCAGTGTAGAGTTGTCACAAGGTTGTTGATATGGGAAAATAGTCGGTCCAATTTTGACCTATGACCTTGAAAATAAAAAGGCTTCTAGACCTTGCCAGATACTAACTGTATACCAATTTTGGTTAAGATCGGTCAAATTAGGATGTTCAGTGTAGAGTGGCCACAAGGTTGTTGATATGGAATAGTGAAAGTCCAATTTTGACCTTAACCTGTAACATATGTATGTAACTGTATACCAAGTTTGGTTAAGATCAGTCGAAGGATGTTCAGTGTAGAGATGTCAAAAAGTTGTTGATATGGGAAAATAGTCCAAGTCCAATTTTGACCTTGACCTATGACCTTGAAAATAAATAGGCTTCTAGACCTTGCCAGATTCTAACTGTATGGCAAGTTTGGTTATGATCTGCAAAGAGATGATCATTGTAGAGTGGTCACAAGGTTGTTGATATGGGGAAATAGTCAGTCCAATTTTGACCTTGACCTTTAACCTATGACCTTGAAAATAAATAGGCTTTTATACTTTGCCATATACTAGCTGTATACCAAGTTTAATTAAGATCGGTCAAAGGATGTTCAGTGTAGAGTGGTCACAAGGTTGTTGATATGGAATGGTCAGTCTAATTTTGACCTTGACCTTTAACCTATGACCTTGAAAATAAATAGGATTCTAGACCTTGCCATATTCTAACTGTATACCAAGGTTGGTTAAGATCGGTCGAAGGATGTTCAGTGTAGAGTGGTCACAGACGCACGGACGAACGAACAAACAAACAAATGTACGAACGAACAAACAAACTAACAGCCCCGTTATTATATCTCCTTGCAAACTTCGTTAGCCGAGGGGATAACAAACAAATCACTTTCTTCTTTAGGACTACATAACAATCTGCATCAATGTGGGAAAATTAACCCTTTCCCCCATACAGCAAATCTGCAGCAGACGCCTTTGAAATCATCTGAGCAAAAATATGGAATATCTAAATAAATGAAAGTTCAATAATTTAATAAGAGTTGAAAACATGTTGACAAAAGGAGAAATTGCTTGTCTTGAGCATTTTTTATCTTTTGTTGCCATGTTTTCAAAAAGCTGTCTGCTGCATTAAGGCGTAAGAAAGCGGCTATATGTGGGTAAGGGGGGGGTTAACAACAAGACAAGTATGCCAGAGATTTTTACTTATAAAGGAACAGGATAAAAACAAACAAATCTCAACAGGGCAGGTCTTTTTATAATATCAGAAAAATGATACCAAACTAGCCTATACTTGGTTAAAATTCACCACCACATGAGACTTAACCCTTTCCCACTTGTAGACACCTTTTCACACATCTGCAGCAGACAACTTTTGAAAAAACTCTTGCAAAATACTAAATTGCTCATATAAATGAGCAATTTATCCTTTTTCCAGTTTTCAACTTTATTTAATATTTACAATATTATTGCAAACACGTTTTAAAAATCGCCTGCTGTAGATTTGTTGTATGATAGAAAGGGTTAAATTAAATGTCTTTTTGCATAATGCTGAAGTCTTTATTCCTGTATCAATTCCTCTTTTAAAGGTTAACATTAGAATGATCTTACAGAAACAATATCAATTAAGTAACTGACACCAAGACAAGATCAGAAATTAAGTCAATGTTGTGCAATGACAATTCTGTATTTCCTTATAATTGGCACAGTTAAGGGTGAAGAATTATTAAACTTGACCAGAATGGCTTCATTGATTTATCGTTTGAATTTTAATAATGTATTCCTTACAGCCATTTACAAATAGTAAGCTGGCATATATTCAAATTAAATACCATTGTATATCAGTTACAATTTGCTTAACCTTTCCAACATACAAATAATTTGTAACAGATCGCTTTCAAAACATGAAGGCAAACATATTGACAAGTCTCAAAAAAAATGAAAGTAAAATTCAAATTATGAGACATTTTGCCAAAATGTTTTCAAAAGTTGTCTACAGCAAATCCCTCATAATATATCTGCATGACACAAAGGGTAAAAAGAATTGTCATTCTTTCTTCAAAACCATTTCACAGACACAGATAACTTTAAAATAAATTTTTTAGACATGAGGGCCATGACGACCCTGGATCGCTCACCCGATTTATTTTTTGTGATTGGTTATGTCAAGCACAATAACACATTTGAGACAAAAATAGAGGCACAGCAGTGCTCCAGTGCGGCAATGTTTTTTCAACGGATCGGAAATATTTGAACAATCTTGGTAGAGGGTGCCCCAAGGAACATTTGTGCAAAATAATTTTCAAATCGGGCCAGTACTTTTGAACAAGAAGATTTTTAAAGTTTTAACAATGCACATATAAGGAAAACAAACTCCACCCCCTGGCGGCCATGTTTTACAACAGATGGGAAATATTGAAACAATCTTGGTAAAGGGTGCCCCAAGGAACTTTTGTGCAAAATAGTTTTCAAATCGTTCTAATACTTTTGGACAAGAAGATTTTTAAAGTTTTAACAATGCACATATAAGGAAAACAAGCTCCGCCCCCTGGCGGCCATGTTTTTCAACGGATGGGAAATATTTGAACAATCTTGGTAAAGGGTGCCCCAAGGAACATTAATTTTGTGCAAAATAATTTTCAAATCAGCCAGTACTTTTGGACAAGAAGATTTGGCAATTTTTCCCTTTTCTGATGCCGCAGCAACCAGTTCTACTTGGAATTAAATTCTTTGACTAACTTTGAAAGAGGACCACCTAAGAACCATTCCTGTGAAGTTATTTTGAAATCTGTCCATTGGTTTAGTAGGAGAAGTCATTTGTAGGAAATTGTCAACAGACGGTGAGTGATCACAAAAGCTCACCTTGCACTTTGTGCTTAGGTGAGCTAAAAACGGGGGGGGGGGGGGAGGAAAGAGAATTTATCCTAACATTGCCCAATTATTCAAATTTCTACATTGAAAGTAAACTTCAAAGTAAACATGGTCTGTAAAGGTACATTACTATCATATGTTTTTTCTTTAGTGTCTTCCATGCATTGGTGTCTATTTTGTCAAGTAATTGGTTAACTCTTTCCCAAATACAATAAATCTGCAGCAGACGATTTGGAAAACATATACTTAAAGATACAAAATGTCAATAATAAATGAAAGATGAACAATTTATTTTAAGGATAAAGACTTAAAAGTCTCTATAAATGAAAGAACAGAGCTAAAAACATTGTGGTAAAACACACCTATATAATTATGGGAAAGTGTAAGACGAAACCAATTCACATAACCTTCTGGAATAATATCCTGATAAATACAACATTTGATGAATCTGAAGCAGACTGGACTCTTTTTGAAATGATTGAACAGTTCCTCTACTTTTGAAATGATTGTAACTCGGTGTTCCAGTTCCTCTTTTACTTATAACGTTTTCAAATCTGTGTCAAAATCAAATTTTTCATAAAATATTTCTTTCCATTTCCTCATTTTTTTCTTATTCAATATCCACTTTGCCCCCATTAAGAGAAAAAGAGAAATTGGTTATCATCAACAATTTCTCGTGATGTCTTCTATTGCAGTCAAGCATTCAAAGTTAACTGCATTTGGAAAACAAAGCATTCTAGTCTTGATTCCTTTTCAAAAGACAGATTTTTCTCAATTTGATCCTGATCTGCAATGTCCACTTCTCTATTTTACGCGTTTTTAAACTGCACACCTTCCAATTGTCAATGAATTTGTTTAAATTCAAAGAACATAAATATCATTTCATAAATTTCATGTGGTTAGAATTGTGGTTACAATTGCCCTGCCATTCTTCCCTCATTAATCCTTTCACTGATATAGATGACACTTGGATGACATTTAAAATATTGAGGTAAAAGTAAACATTCCTAAAAATAATCACTATCTTCTTTTGCCACATTGCCTTTTAATATCTCATAAATTCAAAGCAGATGACTCAAGAAGAAGCAAAGTAAGGTAAATGGTTAATGAAGCAAAATGATGTTCTCTGTACAGCTAATATAACCAGGTCAGATTTATTCATATGAAGAGCAATTTAATAATGAGCTGTGTCAAGCAAAAATCAACTCCATTCCCTAATTTGCTGTTTTGGGTAAAATTTCAACATTTATTAAATGAAATATTGTGTTAAAGGAAAGGGAAAGGGGACCTTGTATCCCTCCACTGTGTTATAGGAAAGAGAACAAGAGGCCCTGTATCCATCCTCTGTGTTATAGGAAAGGGAACAAGAGGTCATGTATCACTCCTCTGTGTTATAGGAAAGGGAACAAGAGGCCCTGTATCACTCCTCTGTGTTATGGAAAACAAGAGGCCCTGTGTCCCTCCACTGTGTTATAGGAAAGGGAACAAGAGGTCATGTATCCCTCCACTGTGTTATAGGAAAGGGAACAAGAGGTCATGTATCCCTCCACTGTGTTATAGGAAAGGAAACAAGAGGCCCTGTATCCCTCCACTGTGTTATAGGAAAGGGAACAAGAGGTCATGTATCCCTCCACTGTGTTATAGGAAAGGGAACAAGAGGTCATGTATCCCTCCACTGTGTTATAGGAAAGGGAACAAGAGGTCATGTATCCCTCCACTGTGTTATAGGAAAGGAAACAAGAGGCCCTGTATCACTCCACTGTGTTATAGGAAAGGGAACAAGAGGCCCTGTATCACTCCACTGTGTTATAGGAAAAGGAAACAAGAGGTCATGTATCCCTTCACTGTGTTATAAATAGGAAAGGGAACAAGAGGCCTTGTATTACTCCACTGGACACACATCAAAAATACCAAGGAAACAACAGGATCATAGCTTGATAAAGGGTTATAATACAAGGAATTTATTTTTCAAAATCAGGTTGGTTGTTTCCAGGGAGAAGCTAATCAAAATATTCACTATATATGTCCCATTATATGTCAGGTATTTTATTTTATTGATTCACCATACCTGGAATTAATCTGGTTCAGTGTCATCAACGATGTCTGTGAAATTAATTGAAAACCAGGCGAGTGGTGTCTGAGGAGAAGATTTTCAATTAACACATACAAGCAAAACAGCCATGCAACATCAGAGCCATGTTTTCAAATCTTGAAGTAATCTTGAAGATATTCACACAAGGGACAATTCTTTGACATTTGATTCTAACTGAACCCATTCCAACTTGCAATCACATGTTGATGCATTTGCAGCCGACAACTTTTAATATCAATGTAATTGCTCAAACTGATCAAATTCTTCTTTTGCCAAAACATTTTCAACTGTATTCAACAGATATACTTTCATTCCTAGAGATTTTCTATATGTTTGCCTAGAATTGTTTTCAAAGCCATCCACTGCAGATGTGTTGTTAGTTGGAAAGGGGGGTTACTCAATACCTTTTTTTATGTATGCAACAAGAAATGCTATTTGTACTTTTTAAATTGGCGGGGCAGAAATAATTCCTCCCTGCAGAGTCTGACCACGACATTCAGAGGACTGACCAAATCAATAATTATATTGGGTTTTTAGAATGCGTCCCTAAAAAGTCTATAATTATGTAAACCATTACAGATACAGCCTTTTGTTGGTCTAGAGGCCATTATCAATATACACAGCTTATTGATATGTTCTGAATCAAATTCAAGGCAATTTCAATGCCCATTAACTTTCAGTAGAAAAATGGTTGAATCAGACTGTTGGTAATTTATGGTAGCATATGTAAGGTAGCATAATATGTGTAACTGCAAATGTTGGGGAACATTTAATCAAACAGAACTCTAGTTAAGGTGCATATTTCATGTCCAAACATTCCCTAACCCTGTCCCACTTACAACAAAACTGCAGCAGACGGGTTTGAAAGGTCTATGCAAAAATCTGGAGAATGTCTATAAATGAAAGAATACTTTTTGAATACTTTTTGAATAAAGTTAAAATATTGTGGCAAAAGGAGAAATTGGTCATTATAAGCATATTTTTCCTTTTGCCACAATGATTTCAAAAGTCATTACAGTAAAACAAAAATTCTAGCACTTGACAGCCAAGTTACTAATTAAGTGGTTACATGAATCTAGGGCCTAGTGACCAGGTTGGTTTTTCAACCAATCAATATGGCATGAATTTATTTTGTAGAGGTTCACCTAAGAAACATTTCTACCAATTATCTTTAAATTGTACAAGCAGTTTCAGTGGAGAACAGCAGAGCTACAGATAACTTTTTGGATCAATTGGGTCAGTACCCAACCATTTTTCAAGAATTGGGTATTTGGGTTTTTAATTGGGCAACACCTATTTTAATACCCAACAATTTTTTAACAATTGGATATTTTCTGAAAATGATATGTATATGAATGACTTTATGAGCAAATACATTGCTTAACTTTAGTTTGTCTTTAAATTCTAGGCATGTTTTACAACAGTCTTATTTTTTCATCTTCATCTTTAATCATAAGCCAAGAATACTTATCAATCCAATCCCTCAACGTTTTTTCCGAAACACGACTGCCTGAATGCGCCGTAGGCTTCTGCACACGAGTGAAAACATCGTCTGCAATTTCGTTCACGATTGATCGTGCAATGCCGTTGCTACCACTATCGCTTATGGCACACGGTAATAATGTCATCAATGATACATTTGCGTATTTTTCCGCGTCAGAAGTAGATTTGGGGACCGTAAAATACTTAAATATATCGTTTTTCTGTGAAAGAGTTGTCACATCAAACTTTTTTCTTCCTCGTTTCGACATTTTCGCCATCACTGGGCGCTTGTTTCAGCAGTACAAAACAGTTTGAAATGCGAACCAATCTCTTGACTGATACAGATACCATTATCCCACAATTTGATCAATAAGAGATATCCCCCTCTGGGCGAAATCTATTTTTATCACTGGACGCTTGGTTCCGCGGTACAAAAGAGTTTGAAATGCGAAAAAATCTCTCGACTGATACAGATTCCATTATCCCACAATTTGATCAATAAGAATCTATTTTTAATCACGGAATTTCCAGTTTCTAGTATCATTTCAACCTTTTGTCGCATACGCAGGCCAAATTTTTTTTTTTGCGTAACTAGATTTGTGTATGCTTTTTTGTACGCGTAAGTTTAATTTTTATTGGGTTTTTGCTATTTTTAATTGGGTATTTACGCAAATACGCTGCTTATCTGTAGCTCTGGAACAGGTTTCTTCATTTAACCATTTTTCTGATGCTGTCCGGCAGCTTCGTTTTCAACATATTAATTTGGCTTTGACAAGTTATGTAGAGGATCACCAATGTGGCTTGCACATTTTTGAAATGGGTCATCAAAGGAACATATCTGCCAAATCATTTCGAATTCAGACAAGAATATAAAGAGGATAAGAGTTTTTTTAAGGTTTGACCTTACAAAGAATCCTGACAAAATATGAAACACTGGATTATACTATGCTTCAGCATCGTATATAATTTAGTGATAACAGAATGCGCGCCATGAATGCCAACGATGTGTTGCTTGTAGCTCTAATATCAATTATATTAGAATTAATTTACTGTATTAATCAAATGAGATATAAAACTAACTTTTAAGTAACATTTGGTCATTTATGACAATGAAGTTCTTTATTGGGTTTTTTACTAAATGCTCCTCGCCTAGCCATCAGAGTGTTCTAAAATCAACAGACAAATAGTTCTGACTGCAAGATGTATCCAATTTGATCTGAATCTCAAGCTGAAATCTTTTAAGAATGCTTGATGGTAGACATGGTTAATCCAATCATCTGTAATACATGTAACTTGTTTGTTATGCACATTCTTATATTAATATGAATTCTGTACACAATGCACACATTGCCATATATTGGAACTCCTTCACATTCAACAAGGTTAAATCATGCAGGGGTTTACAGGACGCAGGATCCTGCAGCCATATACGGACAAAAATTCCATGGTGGCAGAGTATGTTAACTTTTTATTGTTTGCGTACACTTTGACTTGGAAAAAAAAGTTTTCTCTTAATGGCATACTAGCGCTTAAAAAGTATAAATACCAATACATCATAATACAAGGTAAACGGAGGTTCTATATATATACATGGCAATTAAAACACCCATTCTTAATCTGCTCATGCCCCATGTGATTATTACATGATAGATTATTGAGTGACAAGATTACCGTTGTATTTTTGTAAATAAACCGTAAAAAGCTGGCAGCAATTCAACAGTTTGTTTACCTTGTGGTAGTTAAATACATCTATTACAGAAAAAGTAACAATAATGCTGTTAAGGTTTGTACATTTTCAAGTTTGCTTTTAATTGCCATGTATATAATAGAACCTCGGTTTACCTATATGATGTATTGGTTTTAATACTTTCTGTTTTTATTTTTTAACTTGAAAATTGTGCTTACTGCTTCTTATTATAGACTATTATTTATTGGGTTATCTTGATCAGCCAATCGTTACCTCCGTAACAGGTGCGCACCCAATCTTATTCAAGCGTAAGCTACATTCGAACCATACACACTTTATCCCTGTAAAAATGTCAACATGTTGAAGCATTTGAATTTGCAGACTATGTGGGATAGAAAAAGTAAAGAATGTGATGAAACAAAAGCAATAGCACCAGAACCTAGCATGAAGTCCAATATTTTATCAGCCCCAAATCATGAGGGAAAATTCCAGTCTGTTTGGCTATATAGAAATATAAATAGCTTCAGTTTCGTGATGACAAGATGTACTATGACATATATATATCTGTGATAATTACATCCAATCCTTTCACAGAAGGCCGTAAATGTTTCGACATATTGTTAAACCAGAAACGCTACCCAGACCATGTTTGAAAATGAACAGAGAATTCCCTTTCACAATCACAGGGACATGAAACAGTGAATTTCAAAAGCAGATACTTAAACAAACTATGTTAACTTGGATATAAGTAGAGTATACATAACTTGATGTTAACTTGGATATAAGTAGAGTATACATAACTTGATGTTAACTTGGATATAAGTAGAGTATACATAACTTGATGTTAACTTGGATATAAGTAGAGTATACATAACTTGATGTTAACTTGGATATAAGTAGAGTATACATAACTTGATGTTAACTTGGATATAAGTAGAGTATACATAACTTGATGTTAACTTGGATATAAGTAGAGTATACATAACTTGCATCCTCATAAAATACTGATTCCAAGAGCTAGTCAAATGCCATGTTGTTAAAGTTCAGTTCATTAAACATTCCAAATTTTGAAATATATGTTTATTTGAGACTTCACAATCTGTTGGAATAATACATCAAGGACTGGACCCATTATTGTATTAACTATGCATACGGTTGACCCCTGAATTGCCAAAGCAATGTAAAACCCTGATCATATATTAATCCCTCATCTTACTTATGGACATTTCCAAACAATACAGAAGAACAGTAGAAAGAGATTGCCCTTGAAAAGAAGACCGAAATAAAACGCCATTAATGACTTGGGAACTGTAATGATCCATCACAATGTCAGTTGTGAGAAGAATAAATGAGAAATAACCTAAAATCCATCTTCCCCTATCAACAGCTTAGATTGATACAGATCAATACAATGCAACATTTCTTCCCACTCTATTCCTAATGATTGCAGATCTTTTCAATGGAGTTCTTCTACAGAATTATTTGAAATTCACATGGGAAGGAAGCTAAGTACTAAGGTTGTTTTCATGTTAAAGATTTTTTTTTAATTTGTATGCTTTTAACCCTTTCCCATATAGATTTTTTCTGTTGCCTCTGCATCGTACGACATTTGATAACATTGTGACAGAAGGAGATATTGCTCATTTTGAGCAGCTTCTCCATTTACCAAATGTTTTTAACTCTACTCCATAAGTTAACGTTCATTTACAGTGAATTTCCTTATTTTGCTAAGAAGTCATCTGCTGCAGATTTGTTGTATGTGGGAAAGGGTCAAAATATATCTTCTTCAAGTGTTTAAAGATTTCAGCTGCAGAGGCATCAAGTCTGTCATCTGTTCCATTGAAAGAATACGAACTTAAGAAGAAAGGCCATTCTGTCAGTAATTACAGGTTTTGATTGTTTGCCAAGGAAGTCGCTACATATTTATTTTAAAAGTCGTTGACATGGCTTGAACACTGATTGAACCAAAGTCTACCACTAAGGGGGCTGAGATTATCACCAATACACCTATAGGACTGGAGACAGTTATTTATCAGTACCAACAACTTGTTATCATTCAAGCATTTTCTGCATTCACTCAACCATTTTATATTGAAAGTTTATCAAAAATCATTGTAGACTCACAGTCACATGTAGAATGACAAATAAATTTGATTGCATATGTTACCGCCAGGGTTTTATTTGATCCTTAACCTGAGTCAGGCAACATTTGACACCTTAACGACAGATAACTATAAAGACTGAGGCTAATATCATGGTATTACCTGTGAGGGGTGGCAAAATCCATTGTCTGTATTGCCCAGCTTGTCCCAGAGCCTGTGCGGACAAGTGAAATTTTGTAGGGATTTACTATATAACTATCATACGGGACAAGTGCAAAATAGCATTTTGAAAAAACAGACAAGTAAGTCAAAATCATATTTCGCCACCCCTGCCTGTGTAAATTATCAGTTCTGCCAGTATTATTTTACCCCTCACCAGTCGTAATGCTATCCCTGCCACCCTGAGTGCCAAGGAAGGAAGCCACTTTGAAGGGAAAATGTTATGTTTGAGAACTAAATACAAATTTCATAACCTTATCAAGAGCTTTCAGCTATGTGATCCTATTTTCCCTATAGTTCTGGTCGACCTGGAAGGGTAATATTTATTATGGCATAGCTTGTCAGCACCCTGGAATGATTATTGTTTGCTATTTATTTAAAAAATAAGTGTCTCATTTTCCATGCTGAATACAAAAGTTAGATGCTTAATTACATTTAGACAAGAATTAAATATTTTACATGATAGGCTGTTTCTTGGCTCTTCTAAACTGAAAGCATTCTGTAGGAAAGAATAGGAAAAGCCTAATTCTAGAAATATAACAAGACATATGAGTACACGGTTGATTTGAGAGCAAAACTCAATTGCATATAACAAATTCTCCAAAAAAAAAAAACATGTTTAAACAAGTTATATCCATCCAGAAAAACTAGATAATCTATTCTAAAGGGGAAAAGGCACAACTTCATCACTTCATTTAAAGTGGGCATGTTCAAAGAAATTGCATCTAGTTAATTGGAAATGCTGACAGATTAATTGGTCTTTTACACCCTATTCAGCTATCTTTAGGGTTATTAACCCCTTGCGTAACTCTTTATCCATCAAGGTCCTTTAAGGAACAATTTGAAGTGGATGTGCATGACCTTTAAATATCAATCCTTTAAAAGCCTTTTCCCTAATACAGAGGACTGTTGATATTTATGATAGCTTTACAGCTGAGGCGAATCCTACTTTCAAGAAAAATTAACGAAAAAGGAAAAATTTCACAAAATGTACAATTTCTCCATTTCCAACAATGTTTTAGCCCTGCGTTTGAATATTATCATCCTTTTCCAACCTTTTGCAGACTTTTATTCAGATCAATTAACTAAAACCTTATTTTTGACCTTGATCTAGAAGGTGCAGAATGTGATCTGGTTTTCAATGGTCTAAAACGTCAGTAAAAACGTAGATCCATAACCAATGCATTAAATATTCATAAATAATAATCAATCTTCCTTTTGAATGTTAAATAAAATAATAATTGTTTAAATTAATTCAAATATATATAATATATTATATGCAAGTTTAAATTTCATAATAAAGTTGTCTGCTGCAAGATTTGTTGCATGTGGAAAAGGGTTTTTCTTCATTCCATCACATACTTCTTCAGTTTATATATATCATAATCAATGCTTATCTTGGTAAAGAAAAAAAATTCTGTCGAAACTGAACAAGAATGTTTGTGAAAACTGTCAAAAACTAGAACTATCACTGAATGTGATTAATACCCAGAACGTCGCCCTGATAGGAAAGGTAGTGGAATATTAAGAAACCCCACCTTAAATTCCAACTTGTAGTTTTAAAGAAAAAAGTAAGAAAGGGTGATGAAAATTGTTCTATGAACAAGAAAATGTAACAAAGGGTAAATCTGTAATTAGCTAAAATAGAGTTATGGTTCTTGTTCACTGCACTTCCTCTCAATGTGTTGTATCATAGTATGAAGTTTTATTAAATTCCATCCAGTAGTTTTGAAATAATTATACGCTCAATAAAAAGTGACAAAGGGCAATAACTCTGTAATTAGGTAAATTAGAGTTATGGTTCTCGTACACTGCACTTCCTCTCATTGTGCTCTACCATTGTATGCAGTTTTATTAGATTCCATATATTATTTATTAAGTCATTCTCCGGACAAGAAAAAGTAACAAAGGGCAATAACTCTTTATTTAGGTAAAATAGAGTTATGGTGTCTGTACACCACACTTCCTCTCAATGTGTTGTATCATCGTTTGAAGTTTCATTAAATTCCAACAATTAGTTTTAAAGTTTTGCTCCGGACAACTCTACAAACAAGAAAAAGTAACAAAGAGCAATAACTCTGTAATTAAGTAAATTAGAGTTATGGTTCTTGTAAACTCCACTTCCTCTCAGTGTGCTCTACCATTGTATGACATTTTATTAGATTCCATCTATTAGTTATTAAGTAATTCTCCGGACAAGAAAATGTAACAAAGGGCAATAACTCTGTATTTGGGTAAAGTAGAGTTATGGTGTCTGTACACACTTTCTCTCCATGTGTTGTATCACCGTATGAAGTTTTATTAAATTGCAACAATTAGTTTTTAAGTTATGCTCCGGACAAGACTCTACAAACAGGAACAATTAATAAAGGGCAATAACTCTGTAATTATGTAAAATAGAGTTATAGTTCCTGTACACCACACTTCCTCTCAATGTGTTGTATCATCGTATGAAGTTTTACAAGACTCTACAAACAAGAAAAAGTAACAAAGGGCAATAACTCTGTAATTATGTAAATTAGAGTTATGGTTCTGTGCTCTACCATTGTATGAAGTTTTATTAGATTCCGTCTATTAGTTATTAAATTAAGTAATTCTCCGGACACGAAAAAGTAACAAAGGGCAATAACTCTGTATTTAGGTAAAGTAGTTATGGTTCCTGTACACCACACTTCCTCTCAATGTGTTGTATTCTCTCATGAAGTTTTAATCAATTCCAACAATTAGTTTTAAAGTTATGCTCCAGACAAGGAAAATCGCAACGGACCAACCGACCAACCACAGGGTGACTCCAATATACCCCCTCTAAACTTTGTTTATCGGGGGTATAATAATCTGTCCATCTGCCAAAATACTCATATTAAAAGGACATAACTTTTCAATATCTGTGCTGATCCATCTATTAATCAAACTTGGCAACACTTTATGTCATCATGGAGATAATTACAATTAATCCTTACTTGAAGCAAAACAGAACCAACCATATGGCATTTTCTACTTGTGTAGATCAACATCACCTCAAGAATATGTGCAGTCTGATCAGAATCTACATGGTTCACTAATAAGACAAAACCTCTGATAAACATTGTCATCCTGAAAAACTGTGCATACGGTTCACTTATATTAAGTCAAAGAACCTCGGATATACTGTGTAGATTAAGGTCACATAGAACGGTTTCTCAAATTGACCAGACCAGTATTCTAGACTTGTCAAAAATACCCCAAGGTGGGTTTCTGTAGATCATGGCTAATAAAACTAAAACTTATGTTGCAGATACTTAACCCTTTCCCTCATACGACAATTCTGCAGCAGACGACTTTGAACGTATGTCAAAACATAGAAATTGAAAGGATAACCTATGACAACAAGTGGAAAACATTGTGGCAAAAGGAGAAATTGCACGTTTTGTGCAATTTCGTCTGAAAGCGTTTATATGAGGGAAAGGGTTAACATGCCGCGGTGTTGATGAGCAGCGTTTCAATTTGCTGTGCATCCCGAGTCCTAAACTCATTATATTTTTCCAGAACTCCTTAAAATGTGAAAAAAACTTTATTTTTACACTGTAGGACTCATTGATTTCTGAAAAACATTTGATGAGTTAGGACCGATTGATAGAAGTTTCAAAATGAAACACTGGATGAGTCAATTCTTTTGAGTAACTACAACATAGGGTTGGTTTGACATTGTGTTAAGTATCGACCGGATCTGCCTAAACATGCCACGCAACTAACTCGGACAAACACTTTTCGCCTCCTGTGGATTTTCTGTTAAAGGAATCGTTACTCTTTACCTCTATCCCCATAAGACGGATTGTGTTGGCCCGGATCATTCTGCAGGCTGATCTGGGTCGATACATTACTCAGAGGCCATAAAGTTGGTTTTCTCGCGGAACGGCTCATAATATGGTTTGGTGAGGTAAGAACAGAGATATTGATGGAGAAAAGACCAACTTCACCTTATCTAAGAGTCTGTATCAGTGGTCAAATTAAGTTTATTAACAAGGAGTAAACAGGTCATTCATTGCCCCATAATATCTTCTTTAAATCAAAATTTCAAATTAAACCCTATGTAGTGGGTACTCAGTGAGACCATTCATTTCAGCACACACAACATAGGGTTTGGAGGTGAGATAGGGAATTGAGAACAAGTAAAAAATACCCCTTATCTTAGAACTCTGCACTGTATATATTTTGCATTGCCATACAGGGCCCTGGCCACACTTGAATTAATTGGCTTATTCTCTGGGGAGAAGTCATTGGATCAATACAGGATTTCTTTTTTTTCTGCCTCCTTGCTGCAAAGGTTTCTCTTATATTACTAGGTTAGAGGTATTTACCCTTCATACTAGTGGAAAATACTCTTTTTTTTTTAAATTATCAACCCTTTCCTTGGGCTAAAATTCCTGTCTTTACGTAACCCTGATTTTCGAGGTTCACTTTTAAAAATGTTTACACTATTCCCCTGAACCTTAGAGCTAATCTAGTTGCAGGTTTTAGCAAGAACACCGCATTTTGGGTACTCATCAGCTTATAGGAATTTTTTACTGATACTGGCCAGATACCCTCACTCAATCAATTAATGTTTACCTGAGGCTGATTATACTAAAATAAGTTTGTCACCAGCTTTAACAACTTATGAAGAAGAAAATTTAACATCCAGAAAATTAGAAGTACAAAGTATAATGTTGATACAGAGAAGACAACATTGTTTAAACAAAAGAGACATTTCTCATTTGTTAATTCATGCAAAATGTCAATGATCCTACTTTTGGGTTAAAATCTCATTTAATAAGACTTGAAGAATATTGTTTTATAGGTGTTCTCCCACATACACAGAATCTGATAACTGCAGTTCACACCTTTGAAGAAAACATCTGGAGGATAAAATAAGGGAAATCTCACTAAATAAACTTTAAAACATTGTGGGAAAAGGAGAAATATCTAATGTTAAGCTAATTTTCCTTCCCATTATATTCCTTTTTAAAAATCGTCCATTCAAAACCATCCAAATGCATCTTCAGGTGGAGAAAGTTATTGGGACTACTTTATTTGGCACTACTAGTAGTACTACCTCCACTGGACCTCACAATGTTAATTTTAACACCATCAAGGAGTCACAAAGACAATTAACCCTTTCCCTCATACGACAATTCTGCAGCAGACGACTTTGAACGTATTTTGTCAAAACATAGAACATCTTCATAATTGAATGGATAACCTATGACAAAAAGTGGAAAACATTGTGGCATAAGGAGAAATTGCTTGTTTTGTGCAATTTCTTCTTTTGTCACTATGTTTTCAAAAAGCCGTCTGCTGCAGAGGCCTGAGAAAGCGTCTATATGAGGGAAAGGGTTAAGAAGTCCTGATTAAAAAAAAAAAATTAACAGTGTTTTGAATATTTTACTCAAAAATTTTAATCACAGAGCAAGCAATCATGTTTCTTTATTGTTTTCTGACACAAATATATATTAGAACACTCAGCAATTAATTTTCAGATGTCAGATAATTATGTGACTTTAAAAAACATGTCTTGTCCTGTTTCATTTCAATGTTTTTTTTATATGTGTATTAAAGACAATTGACACCGTTCTCTATTATTCCATAACCGTTCATTAGTTACAGAGATCAGGGCTTCCGCTGTCGGTCGCCAAAGTCGCCAATTGCGAAGAAATAATCAAAGTGGCGCAAGAAAAAAAGAATTTGCGAAAACGCTTGCCAAAGAAAATTCAAATTGAGCCGCCATTTTGTTTTATAAATGATCTAAGTGGCTTATATTTTCAACGATATAAGCATTCCATTGACTGTTTTATCTATGTGTATGCGACTCGCGATAACTTTAACAGGTATATATTTGACAATGTTAAGGTCAAGCGACTGTTGTTTTTCACACGTTTTATCAATATATTGGACAAATTAGTGTGATAAACGATTGATCAATGTTGTTATTACCGATTACAGAGGGACGATCGTTAACAGTTTGTTTGTTTGTACTTTGATGTTTCTGATTGGACGTACATTTAATTTGAACACCGTGTTTGGCCCGTAATCAGGAGCGTGTATGACCAAACATTTGATGCGGATTTCAATTGATGGCCCCAGTGTTGAACATTTTGATTTTAAGGATGCCTTTAAGGTTTGGGCTGGTTTAAAGACTCGCAGAATTCTGGTTTGAGACTGATGTTCTTGTATATATACTGTATGTTAATATGTAAATATAATCATGTTTTAAATGGAACAGAAATGAAAAATATGTGCTTTTTATACATCTTATGTTATTTCATAAATAATACATGTGCTATTGCTAAAGACATGAATTAAATAAAAGAGAAACAAGAGGCCCACGAGGGTCTATGCTCTACTGGTATGGTTCTTTGGTCATTTTCACTCCAGAGCATGTATGTAACTATGGTGAAGATCAGATAGTAAATGGGGGCTCTTTTGTATTATAGCAATTTTGACAATTTCAAGGGCCTTAATCCAGTCTTGCATTGGCGGATCTGGCTGGTTTGCGAAAGGAACCGAGCTCTCGTCAATATTCAACTACGATTTAAGTTTGGTGAAGATCGGATAGTAAATCGAGGCTCTATTGTGTTCACAAGCTGTATTATAGCAATTTTTACAATTTCAAGGGCCATAATCCAGTCATGCAAGGGCACATCTGGCTGGCTTTCAAAAGGAACCGAGCTCTCATCAATATTTAACTACTATCTAAGTTTGCTGAAGATCAGATAGTAAATGGAGCCTCTATTGTGTTCACAAGCTCTATTATAGCAATTTTGACAATTTCAAGGGCCATAATCCAGTCTGCATGGGCGGATCTGGCTGGTTTTCGAAAGGAACCGAGCTCTCATCAATATTTAACTACTATCTGAGCTTGATGAAGTAAATGGAGCCTCTATTTTGTTCACAAGCTCAATTATAGCAATTTTGACAATTTCAAGGGCCATAATCCAGTCTTACATGGGATCTGGCTGGTTTGCAAAAGGAACCGAGCTCTCATGGATATCTAACTACTGTATAAGTTTGATTGAGATACAATCAAAACTGAAGACTTTATCGCGTTCACAAGCTCTATTATAGCAATTCTGACAATTTGAAGGGCCATAATCCAGTCTTTCATGTCCGGATCTGGCTGGTTTGCAAAAGGAACCAAGCTCTCATGGATACCTAACTACTGTGTAAGTTTGGTGAAGATCAGATAATAAATGGAGCCTCTATTGTGTTCACAAGCTCTTTTTATAGCAATTTTGACAATTCCAAGGGCCATAATCCAGTCTTGCATGGGCGAATCTGGCTGGTTTGCGAAAGGAACCGAGCTCTCATGGATATCTAACTACTGTATAAGTTTGATTGATACAATCAAAACTGAAGACTGAATCGCGTTCACAAGCAATTGTTTACGGACGGACACCACACCACGGCAAAACAATACATTTCGTTTTACTGTATTTTTTATACCCTTTTTCAATTTGGCGAAAGTGTTGGCGAAAGAAAAAAAATAGCAAGGGGAGGCTCTGAGAGACATGATATCTAATGTAGTTGCATGCAAAACTTTAAGTCAAATAATTACATAGGTGTGATGGTTGGGAGGGGCTGTATAAACTTTCAATACAATGCATCTCATGATCTGGTTACTGAGATATGATCTCATAATGTGGTTGCACCCAAAATTTCTATTGATAAAAGTGCCATAATTTACATTATATGCAGGATAGAGTTATCAAACTTGATTTTTAGCTTGACTTTTGAAAAAACGAGAGCTATTGTCATGACCCTGGCGGCAGCGGCGTGGTCGTCCGGTTAAGGTTTTTTGTTTAGCTCAGATTTTTTTTCCTTCTGTTTTCTCCATATCAGTCGAGCGTCTGTGTTGTACGCGGTGCTCTTGTTTTACATAGGGGTGATAGCTGGGAAGGTAGGTATAAAGTTTCAATATAATGCATCTAGTAGTTACTGAAAATATGGACTCTACATGTAGTTGCACACGTAACTTTAACCATAATTTCTAAATTAAAAAGGACCATAATTTGCAGTATATGCAGGATACAGTTATCTTACTTGGTAATTTACATAGTTCTATTAGTTGTGATAGTTTGGAAGCGTTGTAGATCGTTTCAATGCAATAAGTGTTATACACGTCCGACTCCTAAAGTCCTTTTTCATGAGATCACCAGTTTTTGACATCCTATTACACTGTAAGCAATTCTGTTTATTACTCTCTGACGCAAAAGGACTTCTTTTTACAGAATCTATCAATCATAGAAAGCAAAGGTTTCATCTGTTATAAATTTCTGATGAAGAATGTCTGGAAAAAGGCAGAAAAAGCTAGGTAAAATCAGTTGGCCCTAGACCAAGCCTGGGGAATATAATCACACCTAAACTTTCCTTAAATTTGAAGAATCTTTCTCCTTTTTCTTACATAAAAGGCAAATAATATGTTGTTTTTTTTCCTTTGGTAATGACACCTTCAGGCTATACCCAACCCTGTGTTTAGTCAGTGTTCAAATCTTAATTATGGCAGACATCAAGCCAATCCTCAGTTTTACATACTGATTGTGTATTTTCGTTGAAAGAAATTTAAAACAATCCCAATTTTCCAGATAAAATTTCCCATTTAACCCAGTTATACTCAAAGCAAGATGACTATTAAACTATCACATCTACAAATGACTCAAATTTATCCCCCTCTCAAAAATAAGTCTATTGAATGAATGAGTACAAGATTTGCTTGGAAACCTTACATTATTTTATGGTTTTTATTAATTATATTTATATTTCTGTATGTCATTTTGCATAAAACTAAACTCAACTTCCATTATTGTCAAAACCATCACATATCTGCGAGTCATAAGACCTCACTTGCTGAACAAGTAAAATATTAGTGAATTATGAATATGAGAGCAGAAATTTTACATACTTGAATTAATCTTTATTTAGCTTGAGACTCATTGATTTCTAGTTAAACTTAGTCAATTAAGATCGGCATAAGCCCTTTCCTACATACAGATGCCTTTAAAGCAGACGATTTTTGAAAACCTTGAGGCAAAAGGAGAAGTTGCTCATTATAAATATTCAATAATTAAACTCTCATCTACGAAGATTTTTCACTTTTTTGCCAATATGTCATCTGCTGCAGATTTGTTTTATTGTTTTATGTGGGGAAGGGTTAAGGCATGACTGAATGACATTCACTAGACTACCAGCTGGTTGCGTTCTAATCCAGTCAATATCAGCCAAATTGATCATAGGTTAGGACATACTTAGTTTAATACTGCGTAGGGTCGAAAGTATTGGCTGCCAGGTCACATTCACAGCCCCAAAGTTTCTGTAAATCTGAGTTATATTTAGAAACAAACTTGACATATATTGACCAATTGGCTAGTGCAATGAAATCCAGGCTTATTATGTCCATATGCCTTAATTTAATTATATTGTATTAACATTATCGAATACTTGCGGAATTTCAATATATATAACTCATCTTCTTTAAGTTTCATTGAATTCCAGGCAGGATGTGGAGGAACAGACAAAAATATGGTTTTGACATACACTCACACAGACAGACATGAGGGTACTAACAGCCTCCCCCAACCAGAAGCTAAATAAATAGAGCTGTATTGGAACCATATCTTTTTCAGTTCAATATTAAATTATTAATCATAGTCAAAATGTTGTGGGAATACAAATAATTGATTTTATGGTAAAGATTGGAATTTCCCCCTTGTTTTTTTTTCAGATTTTAGAAGTCTGCTGCTGATTTGTTGTATGTGGGAAAGGAGGATTAAAAAAATGTATCATGTATTGTTTAATGAGAATATGTTCATGTTGTATTGGGTTTCACTGATTGATAAATACCGGTACCCGATAAATACAAGCATATTGGCCCTTATTTATTATGTTAAAACCCGAAGTTGTGGTAAATCAAAGGAATAATATGAGATTCTTCTGACCACCCAGGCAATTGGGATTGGTTTGATAATAAGACATATTGTGGAGAAAAGATCAGCTAATTATCTATTATTTAGACCTGTGCAGATTCTGGGTTAATCTGTTTTTCACATTCCCTTTTCTTTAAGTGTGGTAAGAGTTACTTCCCTTCAATAAATTATAATTATTTTGCAAATATTTACGTTTCGCAATACCTTTTGCCATCGGCATTTGTGAAACTCATTGTCGGCAAAGAAAACAATAGAATAACATGTTATTTTTGTATTCACCAAGAAGTGTTTAATGTCATATGTAATTCACCAATGAAGAAGGCTACCAGGTCGGTTACACCCCTATGAGGGGTTATTTACATATATATGGATATCGTACCCGGTTTGTAAATTAACCTCGTTTATTCATTCAACATTTAAAAAGATAACTCACGTTTAACTATATAGTCTCAAAAAATATATGTGAGTGTATCAGTTCTTTCCTCAATGTCAATTCTGCTGCATAACAACGTTAACAACCGGCAGTTTAATGTCTTGACCAATTTTGGTAGTTCTCGGCGGCCATTTTGATGAATAATGTTTACAATATTTCAAAAATCCGGAAGACTTATGCAAAGTGACATGAGTACTATTTGGCATTATTTTCAAATACAACAATTTAAAAGAAGAGAACTGACAGTGCCTACCTTGTAAATCGAAGTGAATATCATGTAGATAAAAATGCAGTAAATCCCACAATCAGAGAGCACCTCCGACCTTGAGATAGTTCAGGGATGTAGAAAGCCCAATGATCTGATTGGATGAGAATCTGTGCTATAGAAACTTTGACGTCATTCACATAACTTATTTTCAGCGGGAACTGTATAACCCTTTTGAAATAGAAGACACCTGCTTGTGCTTTACTCTGATAGCTTTAAAGGGGATCAAATACATGTGTTAAGAAATAAATCTGAGCCGAATATCTAGAAAACCAACATTGTGGACTCTGTGTAAAGTATCGAACCGGATCCGATCAGCATAAGCATGCCGCGCAGTCTAACCCGTACAGACACTGTCCGCATCCTGTGGATTTTCTGTTTCAGGAATCATTACGCTATAGATCTACCTCTTTCCCCTTTAGACCGAATGTGTCGGCCCGGATTAGCCTGCACGGACTGAGCAGGCTGATCTGTGTCGATATATTACGCAAAGTCCATAACGTTGGTTTTCTCGTGGAACGCATCATCTTAAGATTTTATTTCCATTTAATAATAATAATAATAATAATTTTAAGAAGGTGATTCATTTAGTGAGTTAACACTAATCTCCCATGAGGCCTTCAAAAACAATATCATATAACAAAGACCTAATATTAGGTCTTTGCATATAATTACAAATACAATCATAATATAATTTCATTAGGAATCAAACAAACAAACAATTAAACATATGGACAGTTGAGTCTCCGCATTATACATAGTAAGCTCTTTTATTAAATAGATCTCTCCCCCCTCTCCTCCTCTCTCACACTGCCTATCCCTTTCTCTCCCTCTCTCTCTCTCTCTCTATCTCTCTCTCTCTCTCTCTCTCTCTCTCTCTCTCTCTCTCTCTCTCTCTCTCTCTCTCTCTCGCTCTCTCTCTCTCAATCACTGGTGCAATGGTCTTGCGCATGCGCCGTGTTAATCGTCTTGATCGAGCATGCGCCGTATTTTACCGTCAGCTCTCGGATATTTCCGTAGCAGTTCGTCACTAGACTGGTTCTCGTTCGAGTTTGCAATAGAATATTAAGATTAGTGAAACAGTATATTTATATGTGAGGGTTTTTTTTATAATTAAAATGTAAATCAAAACCATAGTTTTTAATAACACCCACCGCTGCCACCATTTGTAACGTGTACCGGCGTTAAGCCATCGGGGGTCAACCATCCAGGCACTAACCGCGATGAACGTTGCTTAACTTTCCACAAAGGTGTATTTTTTTTTCTATTTCTTTATTTCTGTATTTCAGGCCACCGGCCCATATACAATATTATATACAATACATACAGTACAATAGTAGAAATGATAGTTATATAATACTGTTGCCTTACAATTGTTCTATTTCAACCAACCATGATACGCTTAAAAAACTGTATTATGATATACAAGTGATCATATTTTGCGTCAATTTAGATGAAAAACGATTTAAAATATATAACGTAATTCATCTAAAACCACTAAAAATATTTCCTTTTTATTATTTTATTTCTTGTTTCTGTATATCAAAATTGGTTTATCATATTATAAATGGTATAATACAGAACGTCGAGATATTGATATACATGTACATAACAATTACTCTTTACCCATCAAAAAGTCATTTCTTAATTTGAATGCAAAATATATATACATGGCAAGATTTCGAATTGTTTCTGCGTTCTCGGTAGACATCAAATTTATGAAGCTATAATGATTTATATTGTGAGTAAAATGTTGAGGTATATATTTGTAGTGGAGATTTTCAAACAAGGGACAAATTAGTAAAAAATGGTACTCATCTTCAATATAGCATTCACAATAAACACAGTTTCTAAACTCTTTTGAAATATTGAAATGTCTGCCTTTCTCGATCATCAAGGAATGCGATGAGCATCTAAACATTGCTAAAGATTTTCTGAATTTTGAAATGTCAATGGCAGTAATATATAATTCTCTACAAAAGTTTTGTTTAAATTCCTTATAGTAATTTAACTTACGATTATTTTCCAAACTACTTCTCCAATTCTGAATATACTGCTCCTTTAATCTGTTCACAAAGTTCGTCAGAAACTGTTTTTGGTTTACTACATGTTGGTTTTCCCAAATATAACCATAACCATTTGAGTATAAAACGTATACATATGTGACCCAATTTTTATGCCCAATTGAGTCGTTATATTTTAACATAATATCATAACAGATTTTAACATATCTTGTATCAGATAATTGAAGTAATCGAAGCCAATATGATAAGCATCTTTTGACAGAGTAAATATATATTGGGAATCTACCTAGGTCCCCCAAAATGGCATCATTACAAGAACATGAACTAACATTTAAAAATCGCTTACATGCGTACATCTGTATATTCTCAATACATGCCATGGGTTTCAATCCCCAAATTTCGGAACCATATAACATAATGGCACACACTTTAGCATCAAAAACCTTGAAAAGGGTCTTTACAGGTATATATGAAAGTTCTTTGAAAGAATTAAATAAATGTGCAAGAACACGCTGTGCTTTGATGGACATAGACTCTGCCATTTTATATAATGAAAGCCTGTTTGTGAAATATACACCTACATAACTAAAGCCATTCACTGTTTCAAGTAGATTGCCATTATAATACCATGTTTCGTGTCTTGACAGCTGGCCTCCCTTTTTAAAGATTAAATTTTAGTTTTTTCAGTATTAACTGTTAATTTATAAGTTTGGCAATATGTATTTATAATATTCAGTTGCTTTTGTAATCCTGAGATTGTATCCGCAATACAAGCTATATCATCCGCAAACATTAATAGAAAAATCTCTACAATATCCGGGTATATTTGTATGCCTCTAATTCCATTGTTTGTCATTATATCATTAAGTTCATTTATAAACATAGCAAAGAGAATAGGACTTAAGCTGCATCCCTGACGCAAGCCCACTGGACAGTCGAATGAGTTTGTATAATTTGAACATGATCGAACCGATGCTTTAACTGAATTGTAGATCGCTTTTACTGAATTAAATAGATTTCCCTTTAACCCCTGTTTACGAAGTATATCAAATAGAATTGCTCTATTTACAGAATCAAATGCCTTTTTAAAGTCAATACATGCAATATATACAAATCTATGTTTCATATTGAGATACTTGCTAACAATAGAATATAAAACGAAAGCGTTATCAATTGTTGAATAGCCAGAACGAAACCCTGCCTGAGATTCTGAAATTTTAGAAAATGCTTCAGTAAAGAAAGTAATTCTTGCTGTTAAAATTGAAATATATAACTTACTAAACGTTTCCAATAAAGCTATGCCGCGATAGTTGTCAGGAGAATTTACATTGCCCTTTGTATGAAGGGGAACTAAAATTGACATTGACCACGATATGGGGAATTCCCCATTTACAAATAATCGATTCATAAATTTACGTAGATATGGCAAGAGCGCGGGAAATGCGTATTTAAAATGTTCTGGTAGCAGGTTACCAGCTACAGATTTATTACATTTTAATTCATTAATCACTTTCATGATTTCTTCGTCGGTTATGTTCTTTTGGGCGATTTTTCCCATTGCCTCTCACCTCTGATTTATGTGAGAAAGTAGTTAGTGGCTTCGAAAGAATGTTGTGCAAGTACTGGTGTGGGAAAGCCAGGAAAACATGGGTAGGTGCACTGACCGCCGTGATATGACCAAAGCTGTTTAAAGCGGCGTTAAACTCCAAACAAACAAACAAACAAACAAATCGTCGGTTATGAGTGAATTGAAAACAACATCCTGTAGATTATCAAACTCTAAAGTTTCATCAGTGTCTGTATTTACAGTTTCTGTAACATTATTTTCTTCTTCAGCAGAAAATAAAGCATTGAAATGTTCATACCACTGATCTATACTAATATTAGGTTGACTGGTTTGTTTTCTAGTGAGATTTTTAATTTGTTTCCAGAACAATTTGGCATTATTTACGGACCCATCTATTTTAGATATGTACAATTTTTCATGAGCATGTCTTTTACGTTTACATATAGATTTAAATGACCTTTTATCTGTAATATATGCATCTAAATCATCTACACTTCGGCTGGCCCGAAACGACTTTAAACTACTGATAGTTTTAATTTGGCTGTTTTGCATTCCGCGTCAAACCAGCTTTTGTTGCGTGTTGTGTGATGTCTTCGCTTAGTTCGTTTAAGATCCACAGAACATGACCGAAGTACAGACTCAAATGCATTTAAAACAGCATTTACATCAACCTTAGTGTTATCAATTAAGTAATCGAGTTCATCGAAAGACCCTGCTAAGACATGGTTATATACATTTTCAGAATACATTGCATTATTAGCACAATTCCAGTCATAATATGTACATTGTACATTTTCACTATTTTTATTTGATTTATATAAACATGTACTTTTAAATTCCATAGAAACTGGTAAGTGACAACTTTCAGGCCTAGTTACAATATCGAAATTTGCAATCAGATTTAAAAGTGGACTTGACATAATGAAATAGTCTATTACACTACAACCATTTTGGTTGATAAAAGTAAAATCACCATTACTTATGTCACTTCCAAATCTACCATTTATAATAAAGCAACCATATGTTTTACAAAATCTCAACAGCTCTTTACCAGCTTTATTGACTGTATTATCACGAGATTTTCTAGGTAATGCAACATCACTGTTCGGTATGCCACTAAATTCTTGTAATTCTGGAATGTTGTCACGTACAGTCTCCATGCAATCTAATTCCTGACCAGTTCTTGAGTTAAAATCACCATTTAGTATCAAATTCAAATCAATTAAATGATTACATAATAAAGTGTCTTCTAACAATTTCCATGCTGATTGGTTAATGTCTCGGTAGAAAGGTGAATTTGCTGGTGGGAAATATGCGGTACAGTACACACAGTCACTTGCTAGACTAAATAAAGCTTTATCTATTCTTAAAAGTATTCCAAATTCAAACTCTTCGCATACTCTGTTGATCAAGGAGCTAACATTCTGTCTCACGAATACCGAAACTCCACCCATTGGGCGACCACCAGTATATGATTACAGTGCTTTGGACCTTGGCCACTTCCCTATGCATATCCTTGAGTGGCATTAATCGGAGTATTATCGGTTGGAGCTGTCCATATAACTCACATCTGGCACATTTGTATTTTGCCGATTTAGATATTCACGATTGCGGTCGTCGAGGGTTCGAACACCGCGCCTATCCACTCTGTTGTCATTCTTTCTATCCGTATTATGTTTCGGCCCCTTACACAGTATACCATTCTTGAAGTATCCATGTTTATTAAGCTCCTTAATTTGCTGCCTTTGTACGTAGCTCAAATCATTTGAAACTGTAATATTGCTTCTCCGTAGGTTATCGCGATACTTAAACAATTTCAGTTTGTCAGCATGGTTCGTAAAATTGATTAAAACCATTCTTGCTTTCGCGTTTGACGTATCACCACGCGCATAGCGGTTGTAAGAGACCTGCTACTTATATTTTCCGACGGATCAGTAATTCCAAACACCTTGTCGAAAATGGGAATATTTTCATAAATGCGAAGTTATTTTGCTACATTTTTCACGATTTTAAGAATATATTAAGGGGGGAAAAAAGGACACGCATGCGCAGACAAATGTTTACAATAATTTTGGGGGATCTTTCGTAATATTTAAAAACATATTTACATATTAAGTTTAATGTAACAATTTGTAGTAAATTACATTTTAAGTTTGTTCCTACATTATGCTGTTCTTCTTAATTATGTTTATTTAGTAAGGTGTATAACAACGAGCCTGGAATTTAGATTTACATATCCAGTGATTATTCAACCTTGCCTTAAAAGTGTTAAGCGTGGGCGCTTCTTACTGTTTTTAGTAATCCATTCCAGTCGTTTACAACTGTCTGGTTATAGCACATTCTCCTATCGTTAGTTTTTTTTATCTATGTTTAAATATTTTGCAGTTGTGCCCACTGGTTGTCGATTTTTCCACAAGTGAAAACAATTTTACACGATGTTTTGTCGATTCCTTTGATAAGTTAATAAGTTTGTATTAGATCTGCTCTTTTCCTCCTGTATTCAAGCGTAGATAGTCCTATTCTTTTTAGCCTATCTTGATAGTTTTTGTTTTGTAATTGTACCAGTAATTTAGTTGCTCGTCTCTGCACGTTTTCGATTGCTTTTGAATCTTTCAGATACTCGGATGCCCATATTACTGAGGCATAGTCAATGTGTGGTCTTACTAAGTCTTTGTACAGTTGGAGAAACATAACTTGGTCCATAAACATAAAGCTTTTGCTGATTAGACCCAAGTTTCTGTTTGCTATGTTAACTGTTGTACCTTTATGTGTGTTAAAGTTAAGTTTTTTTGTCAACGATTACTCCTAGATCTTTTTCTTGATCTACCTCTGTTATTTTGGTATAGATGTTGTTTAAATCTTTTGTAAAATATGTTATGGTTTCACTAGGGCCTAGGTGCATGACTTTGCATTTTTTGGTGTTGAAGTTCACTTGTTATTTTGTTGCCCAATCACAGGCCTTATATATGTTTTCCTGTAAACTTGCTATCTTTATTAGTTTTTATTACTTTGTACAATTTAGTATCATCAGCAAAACATTTAAGTGTACAGTTAATAGTATCTGGCTGGTCATTTATAAATATAAAGAAGAGCACAGGGCCCAGGACACTCCCTTGGGGTACACCGCTAGTTACTTTTCTCCAGTTAGATTTAGACCCGTTTACAATTATTCTTTGTTGTCTTCCCTCTAGGATTTTTGTTGCCCATTTGTATAAATTGCCTTGTATTCCTAAGTTCCAGACTTTAGCTAATAGACGTGTGTGGAGTACCTTATCAAATGCAGCTATGAAGTCTAGTTATATTAAATCAACTTCTTTTTTATCGTCTATTGCCTTTGTCCAGTCATCGATGCATTCTAACAGTTGAGTTAAACCAGAGACATATTATATATTTATAATGAATTATTTAGATCTAGTCTAATACTGAATTATTGATTTAGAAGATATATAGGCATATTTCCAATACAAGAAATTTAACTGGTTCCCAACGTATCTCACGCTTGGTCAACATGGATACTACAATACAAGGAAACAGTGAGAGTTTAACAGAACTTGAACCCTTAACCCTAGATGATAATACCAGCGTAAAAATGCCTTTCCCATCATACTACGCATCCCCTATGATGAATTCGAATAAGGTTATGTCATCTGAAAATGAGCTTACAAATGAACCCGTGTATACGGATCTCATGGAATACAATCGACTACAAGCATTAACGAAAGATCTACCCAGCGACTTGTGTATTGACCAACTACTCCTGGACTATGATTACTCGTGTGATAAATTAGATAAAACTAGAAGCATGCTGTTTGAAACTTTACGGGATACTGAAGATTTCCCGTTTGGGGATAATTGTGAAATGAAACGGCGGGTAATGACTCGGTCAAAAAATGGAGAATCTTTAGCTGTGAAACTTGCCACTGATATTCATGCTTTACTATTGTGTATTGAAGGAGGTGATTTTCTACCTATAAAAGATATGATAAGTACGTCTAAAAAAGCGACGCGTACATTGTCATTATCAAAGGCAACATCTAATCAAGTTCAATGCCACTGTAACGCTGATCTATCTTTGATAAGAGACTCTATAAGTGGTTTAAAAGCAGATGTTTTGCTTATAAAACAGAGACAAGCTGCGTCTGAAAACATTAGGAAAACAACTACTGACTTGACAACGAATTCAATTGACTCACTCCGCTCTGATATGAAAGCTTCTGTAGAAAAGCTTGAATTAAACATGCGTAAATCTGTAGAAATGAATTCAGGAATGAGTACATCGATTATAGAAATACAAGACACGATGTCATTTTTGTGCTCAACCATAACTAACTTACAAAAATCACTATCACAAATCAAAAGCAACAATGAGAAACTCTGCACATCAATAGAGCCCCATACAGTGTCTACAACCAACTTAGTAGAAAATTCACAATCAAATAAATCGACGCCAAATGAATGTGATATGATACTAAGTCCCAGAAAAACCATCTTAGACACAGCATCAAACATAACCAACGATGCTAAACAGTCAAACCACGATAAAAACATTTATAGTATTGAAACTGTAACTTCCGTCAGCTCTGGTGAGGAGAATATGGATGACTGCACCAATACACGGAATCATGACAGCATCAATACACAGAATCATGACTGCAATTTAGCTCCAGACTCGAATATGATCATCGAATTTGACAATGAGAAAATGGAGCAAGAGTCTACATTTGGCAACATGAAAATACCAACTGTAGTAACTAATCGTGATATAACCGAGAAGTCGCGGCGCGACACGTATGTACCTCACAAAAAACGAGGTAAAACTTATATTGGTCGAAAAGTTAACTTTGCTATAATCAATCAAGAAATCGAAGAAAGCAAACACCACAAAAACACTAAAACCCGCTATAACAAGGGTTATTCTCCACCTGAGGAGGTACTTCACAACAACGAAAGCCCGTTTGAATGTCATATAAAAAGGAAAGCGAAACAATTCTTTGTAGGTGGATTTATGCCTAGTATAACCGAACAACATATATCAAATTATATTGCAGACCAGGGTGTCAACGTGACAAAGGTAGTAGTTTTCCGTAACTACAAATATGACAAGGCCACAATACGCGTGAACGTTGAAGATGATGGAAATGCAGATTATTTGACAGACGACCCATATTTCTGGCCACGGGGTGTATTCTGTCGGGCATGGCAACCAAATCATACAACTCGAAACAAAAACTCATTCCATAGCAGACGCCAGTTCGAGCCTAACGACAACTACATGAGTGAACAAGACATAGCAAACCAGAATCGATACACTCCATTGAGTGGTTGTAAAGACGTAGATTAAACTATCACGCTACTAAGTGATAAACAATGTGAAATAGGGAGCATAAAACAACAATAATCAAATGGCTTCACAACAAAATGTACGTATTGCAACTTGGAACGCGACAGGAATAATGTCGAGTTCTAGCTACCTAAGTGATTTCCTTAACAATACTGGAGTAGATTTCTGTGGACTAAGTGAGCATTGGCTGTTCAGACACAATTTACATTTTTTAAACTCGATAAACAACAAGTACACTTGTTACGCAATGTCAGACCCAGATTTAGATTATATAAGTAATCGAAAAGTCGGTAAAGGAGGTCTATGTATAATGTGGAAAAAATCTTTATCTAGTAGGGTTTCAACTCTAACATTAAACTGTAACAGTATTATCGGGGTGCAATTTATGTATAGCCCGGGATGTTACTATTACATATTCCAAGTTTACATGCCATGTAAAAACCACCCAATACGTGAATATAAACGTTCTCTAGAAGAAATAGAAAACACATTATATAGTTATAGTGGTCGAGGTAATATTATATTGATGGGCGATTTCAATACAGAAATACCGATACAGACAGATAGTTTGAAAATGAACCTCGATACCAGGGGTAAATTACTGTGTCAATCATTATTAGCATTAGACTTGATCCCCGTGAATTGTCTCCTACTGTGCAAAGGTCCTGAGTACAGTAACGTGCCTTATAATAGTTCGAGAGAAACACTTATTGATTATGTGTTTGTGTCATCAATTGACCTACCCCGAGTACAAGACTTTATTATACACGATGATCATTCCTTAAACGTATCTACACATCGTCCTATATCATGCGTGATTAAAGGTGATGTACAGTACGAACAATTACAAAATCAAAATAATAATAAAAGTACTGTTATTTGGAAAAATGTAAAAGAGACAAATATCTTATTATACACTCAATACCTTGAGGATAGTACTTCCCTCTATGAATTCGTTGACTTTAAAATTACAAGTAAAAAGGGTATAGACTGTCTTTACGAAAAAGTTGTATCGGTAATTAAAGACGCGGTTGTAAAATGTATACCCAGGTCGACTTATAAACCATTCATAAAACCCTATTGGGATGATAATCTCACCTCTCTACATAATATGGTTAAACATCAACGCGCGCGATGGATTAACGGAAAACCGACCGCATGATGATCACACATTATATATACAATATAAATCTGCAAAACGTGAGTTCCGCAGAGCCCATAGACAAAAGGTGCAAAAACATCTTAATGATTTAGAAGAAGAATTCGACCGCTATGCGGAAACGGATAGCTGTGCCTTTTGGAAGCTAGTGAATAGAAAAAGGAAAACGAAACCACAGCCAACATTTGAAATGATATTCAAGGACAAACACTGTCAATCACCCAGAGAAATTAATAGAGGCTGGGCAACATACTTCAAAGACCTTTACTCGTGTAATAATAATGATAACACAAAATGTGCCGAAAGTGTTATTAAAACAATAAACGAGGAAAGTGACCGTGTCAATACACATTGTCCAAATGTATACATCAAAGTAGAGGATGTTAAAACCGCATTAAAAACTTGTAAAAGGAACAAAGCCTGTGGAAATGATGAAGTTTATTACGAAAACCTTATATTTGGCGGAAATCGTTTAACACATGTTTTAACAAACTTCTTTAACGCTATGAGTGATTTTGAATACTGTCCGGCATTATTGAAAAGGGGAGTAATCACTACACTCCACAAGGGAGGTAATAAAAAGAAAAGTGATCCAAACTCATACCGAGCTATATCTCTCTGTTCAGCAATATTAAAACTGTATGAAAAAATTAGTTTGAATCAATTGAATCATGAAATCGAAATAAATAGTTTACAGGGAGGATTTCAGAAGAATTTGTCCTGCAGCTTGACGTCCTTCATGGTCCGGGAATCAATTTATAGTGCAATTGAGAATAATTCAAAATTGTATACATGCTATTTAGATGTAAAACAAGCATTTGACCATGTAAACCATGAATTACTTTTGATGAAATTATTTCAAAATGGTATTGGAATAAAATTCATTAAACTTATTCAGAGCTTACTCACGGATATATATAGCTGCGTGCGATCGAACGGATTAAAGTCGGACTGGTTCCCGATCATGAAGGGCGCAAGACAGGGCCAAATACTAAGTGCAACAATGTACTTACTTTATATTAATGATTTGTTGGATGTTTTAGACACCAATGAAAACTGTTTCAAGCTAAGTGCAACCCAATATGGTTGTCCAACTGTTGCAGACGACATGATGTTAATGTCATATACAAAAAATGGCTTACAACAACTTATTGACGTCTGCCATAATAATTCTTTACAGAATGTTTATACTTACAATTCCTCGAAATGTACAGTAATTGTATATAACGAGAGTTTGTCAGATTACAAAAAGACAAAACGTGAATGGCGTCTTGGAAGTAGTAACATTGATGAGAGTGACATATTTCTCCATTTGGGCGTTCTTAATGAAAAGAATATGTCGCTTGATGATTCTGTACAAGAATGTTGCTCTAAACTAAGAAAAACGTACTTCAGCTTAAATTACTCTGGTATTAGTCGTGAGTGCATGCATCCACTCTCCATAAAGCGTATCTACGAATCAGTTGTTTTGTCAAAGGCTCTTTATGGAAGTGAGTTGTGGAATGGTCTAACTGACACACAAATTCAGACCCTTGAACGGGCACATAAGCAGTGTATAAAAGACATTCAAAGGATGCCGCGCACAACACCTACTGTAATTGCATTTGGTTGCTTAGGTATGATGTCACTGGAATGTTTTATAGACAAGAGAAAACTAGTAACACTCGGACAGTTGTGTAGATTAGACACATCAAAACGCATTAAAACCATGTTTAACTTCAGACTGTACTCGTTCATGCAAAAGCCGAGTAAAGCATTAGGTTTTATGCCCGACATCTACCGCATTATGGGCAAATACGGTTTAACAGGACTATTACTAGAGTACCTGTCTGATTCGTCATTCCCAAACAGAACCTCATGGAAAAAGATTGTCAGTCAGTCTATGACCCAATTTATGGACAATTATATATACAGCACTATAGAAAGCAATCACGCCTTACATAGCTTTAAATTCATTCACAGTGACTTTGTACCATGTAACCTATGGCATTTTAGTAAATTATATAGAAGTCATTTACAATATTGCTTTACAGCGATGCATGTATTATCTAGGTTCTTTTCGAAAAAATATCACATGTCCTGTCCTGATTGTAAGCAGACAGTTATGTGTATTGCCACACACTTATTACTGTATTGCTCCGATAAGGAACAAAAACGTGAGGAATTATGGATTAAGCTATTCTCTATACTTGGAGATGACAATTATAATAATTTCATAAGTTTGACACCGCATGGGCAAATTTTGGAGTTATTATCTGGTTGCATCTCATTTCGACTAGTAGACCACTCCAGGGTGATTTGTTTTAAAATTTGTTTAAAGTATATTCATACATTATGTAAAAGCCTGGTGTTTATGTCTTTATCATAATGATACCACAGCACCTGTTTTGCAATTTGAATAGCAAATGAAACTGTATATTTAACTGGTTAATGTACGTAAATGTGATTGTTCATATGAGCATAACAGTTTGATATAATAACATATCCGTATCAAACGTATATTTACATAATTGTTTCAAGCGTTTACATATAAATATATCTGTTTTTTGATGTTTCCATATACACAATCAAGCATCTCCAAACGAATGAAAGCTATCATACCCATTGTTAAATCTTTTCTCGAAAAGGTTTGCTATGTAGGGATTTTACACATAAACATTTCACCGTCTTTCCTTGACTTTCGTTTCGACAAGGATTCACAGCCAAACATTGCACCTAAATGTGGGAACCTGTTATGTGCATGCATGTACATAACTACGTGTGTATGTACGCATGTATATACTAGCAGTCACAATTGCACACAAAAAACATAAATCACAGCATTAACTTACATTCTTTATACACCGACTCACCCAATCATTAATTTATACTACCATTGCAAATATGTATATATGTTATGATATGCACTACTATGTTTTTGTTTCATGTTTTGTCATTGCTGTATAATTGTCTATGTTTCTTGTATGTTGTATACGTATAGTACTCTCCATATATGGAGGCAATAAAGAATTACCTACCTACAAATTCTGCGCTTCACACAGAAACAGTCACGAGTTTATACCAGTGTTACGAACTCTGCGCGTCATACAAAAGCAGTCACGAGTTTATATTAATCTGCGCTTCACGTTTACAGCGTTGTTTCAACATACATTAGTGCAGATAAAAACAAAATAAAATATAATCTGAAAACGTCAAAAGATAGTTTCTTCACGGTCGATATCCATTTTAATGATTTATAGTATATAACCTTCTGTTAATGCGTCATTGATGACACAATGGGTATAGTACAAGAGCTTTTTTCATTCATCGGGGTTTATAAGTAAACATTGGTTGATTAAACCCTTTCCCACATAGCAAATCTGCAGCAGACGACGTTGAGAACGTCTTTAACAAACATATTGAAGACCTCTATAAATTGATGTAAAAATATTAAGTAGAGTCGAAATCAGTGTGGCAAAAGGAGAAATTGCTCGTTTTCAGCAATTTCTCCTTTTGTCACTAATTTCGTCAGAAATGAAGAGTCGTCAGAAAGCGTCTCTCACGGCCGAAAGGGTTTATAATTTTATATATATCTATAAAGAGCAAACAGGATGCAAAATGTGTAAAAACTTACTCTATATTAAACTTTGAATAGCGTTCCGATACGTATGCTTATCTAGACTAGACCCAGCAAACAAACCAGTGGTTTTATTAAGTTTTATTAACCCTTTCCAACATTCATCTAATCTGCAGCACCTCTAGGCAAAAGCACAGAAAATCTCTTTAAATGAAAGAATAATAATTGAATAGAGTTGAAAACATGGGGAAAAAAGGAGAAATTGCTCATTTTGAACAATATTATCTTTTGTTGGCATGTTTTCAAAAAAGCCGTCTGCTGCAGAGGCGTCAGAAAACGTCTATATGAGGGAAATGGCTGGCTTTTCGACATATCTAGTCACCAGTATATCACACGCTGAAAAGTGATAATATTAACCTGTTCCCAGATGCATTTACAAAGTCGCATGATCCGTATTTTTTTAATGTGGGAAAGAGTTGAAGATATCCACGTCACACAATAAACGTCTTTCAGGGATTTGCGTAAAGCAACTGCTTTAATCACAGGGAAAAGTTGTTATATAGAGAGAGCGCACTAACTTGTTCGCAAGCAAATTGTGCGACGTCGGTGTATTTTACCGCATCAGCACATTATTTACTAAAATATCTAATGCATAATGTTTAAAGTATGTCAATGATGTCCATTGGTCTTTCCTCTGTTGTCTAATACAAATGTTAACTTCGAACTTCTATAATATCAAAAGTTATTAAACAATGTATGTCGTTCAGTCGGGTGATTCTTTCTAATGTACACCAACACACAGGACGTGACGTTAGTATCTTTGTTCTTTACAAATGTGTAATTTCGACTTCAGTCGGACCAAGAAGCTCACAGATCGTTATCTAGTTGTTCAGTCATTACATGAGCCAGTAGCTAAATGTATGAGTTTGCATTTCCATGGCTATCTGCTTAGTCTTATCAGCATCTACATAATTTGACAGAATCTTTTAGCAAGCGTATGCAAGTAATATGTGAACGAACGATGAAGATCTTGATAATACCGTTCACAACATCTAACTCGTTTATTTTCCGAAGGACGGGCTCATATCAGCTACCGGAGAACAGAACGTTGACAAAGGTGAGATACTTCAGTGATCTACCTGAATCGTCTTGAACGATAGAATAATCTAACTGTCCGTGATTTCTGTGAAGCCGCTGTAGAAGTGACAAATCGTTAGAGCCAATTGGTATAGTAGGCGAAATCCGAAGACATTCATCATTTTGAGACAGGAATCTAGACTAGTGTTTTACTATATCTGCATTGAATTACTCCACATCTGTCTTTCTATATCAGCTCTCCGTTTCTGAACACCATCTCGGGTTCAGAGATATTTTTTAAAAAATGAGTGGACTGCTGCTGCCAGCTAATACCCATGTTGTACCTTTCAAACCGCCAGATAGTTCTTGTCTAAAACTAAAAATGCGGTAACGTGTTGGCACATCAGCCGGACAATGGATTAGATTCGACATCACTAACCAAAAAGAAAGAACTGGAAAGAAATTTTATGTTAAAATATATGAACTACATTATTAAAAAATAAAATGTATTTCTACGCTGTCAACATGACTTGATCACAACATGCATCGACAAATTAAAGCAGTATGTGCATACTTTCTTTAGGTGTCATTCACAATGAACAAATTAAAGCAGTATGTGCATACTTTCCGCAGGTGTAATTATGATTGCGATTTCAAAATTGAATTTGAATTGATGACTTTATATTTGAAAGGGGAGAGTGCTGTGTATATTGTCTAAACTAATTAACTCATGAATGCAAGAGTATCTACTCCAAGTTAATGTTTGTAGTATTAAATATTCCGCTAAGCTATATGGTTGTCCCTTCAATTAATGTTGTACACATACACACCACGGCTCTTAAGTTTATAATTTCAAAATGCATTCGCTTCGTGGTGCAAAATCGTTAGGACTGTATAAATACCAATAGAAATTGTGTACATGTATCGTGAAAAACACTACAGATTGGTGACGAGGTTCGGATTTTGTACCGCTATAACTGATAATGATTATAATTGAGGTCATCGTGGACATTGGATCTTAATGGCTAATCACAATCGGAACAAATGAAAGCAGTATATGCATACACGTTCATCAGGTGTATTATGATTGCGACTTCAAAATTTAATTTGAACAGATGACTTTACATTTGAAGGGGGAAGTGTTGTGTATATTGTCTTAACAAATGAACTCATGAATGAAAGTGTATCCACTCAAAACGACGCCTCTTAGTTAAACATATTTCTATATAACCTATGCATTTCTTGTTAATCTTTGTAGTATTAAATATCCAAGTTATTCAACTGTTCCTTAATTTTATGTTGTACACATACACAACACGGCCCTTATGTTTATAATTTCAAAATTCATTCGCATCGTGTTGCAAAATCGCTAGGATGGTATAAATACCAATAGAAATTGTGTATCGTGAAAAACACTACAGAGTAAAAAGTACTACCGACCCAAGTAACTTCAGATCAACAACTTCTACAACCTGCTCATTGAATATTCACACTTATTGAGAATTTGAATAAATTGTTTTGAGGCAACTGTGATTGTGACTGTATAAAGCCATGCTAGACTGACCCTACAATTTGGATTATTTTGTATTAACGTAGTTTACTGTAAAATAATCTCCAGGCGCGGACAATTCATTATTGTTCTATTATAGCACAGTGTAAATATAACTTTGTTTATAAAATGAATCATGTTAATTTTAAAAGATTTATATAAATTATTTCAAACAAGGTAAAATAAAATATGCCCTTTTTTTATTTATTTTATTAACCAGAAAATGTAGATACAGATTGTTTATTTTTTGCTTTGATATTTTAATTGGAATTTCAATATAGTTTTCATTGTTATGCAGCGTTCTATTGCTTTTGATATAGCATGCATTGTGATTAATGCATTCATGAGTATGTAAATTATGTAACGACCTCTGTGAAATACCGCCAGTTAAGTAACAGTTTTTGCGATGGACCCCCATTCTATGTATACAATATTGTGCATTCAACTCAAATATTTTTCAATTAACAGACATAACAAGGTATTCTTATGAAGTGTATGTGATACAAATTTGATCGGTAAATCCTTGTCCTAATGTATTCCGTGATCTGCAGTTAGTCCCTTGCTGATAGCACTTTAAGTGCTTTGATTTAGGTTACTTATGACATGAAGATGAACAGTGATTAAGAAACATAACTCTAGCATGCTTATTTGTGTAGTGATGCATTTTTTATAACAGCCATTTTCTCAGTGTTTTTCCCAAAGACACTGATAAATAGTTTGTTTTTTGTTTTTATAACAGGTATCTCATTTGCATATTAATGTTATTCATTCCGTAAAAGGGGGTTAATTACGGAATGAATTGCATACTTGTGGGGTGCACCCCACAAGTAAAACATTAAAGGAAATAACCCATATCCATCCATGCATGACGGGATTATGACCCCTTAAATTGGCAAAATTTATATAATTGACATTGTGAACAAGTCAAAGTTATCATTTATTATCCGATGTTTACCAAACTTATACAGTAGCTAGATATACACGAGAGCTCGGTTTCTTTCGAAAACCAGATCCGTTCATGCCTGACGGTATTATGGCCCTAATTCATTTATTTTTCATATGTCCTTGGATGATGTAGATATTGAAAACAGAAATTCTACCTTTACATTCGCTCCTGGAGAAGGTCAACGACCTCTCAGTATTTTTCAAGATCAAGATTCAGGATGTTCCTTAAGTAACCCACTATCAGATTCCTTCAAGCCATATTGGTTGGTCGAAAACATGGCCGCCAGGGGGCGAGGCTATTTTGCCTTATATGGCTTGAGTGAAAACTTAAAAAAATCTTCGCCTCCGAAAGTGTTTGGCCGATTTTCAAATAATTCTGTAGAAATATTCCTAGGGTGACCCTCTATCATATTCCTTCAAGCCATGTTGATTGGTCGAAAACTATGACCGCCAGGCGGCGGGGCTTATATGGCTCGAGTGAAAAATATAAAATCAGGTGAGCGATATAGGGCCATCATGGCCCTCTTGTTAAATGTCTCCTTAAGATTATTTTATTCTTCCGGAGCTTTATTCCAAGACTTTTCTACGAGTTCAATTCCATTTTAGGTACATGTAGATGATAATTAGTAAAGCGATGCATCAATTTCCATGGCTTTTTGGTTTTGACTTATTTCCTAGTGGTATGAGCGTTTTAATGATTATTAATTGTTTAGATATCGTCGGAGGAAAATTCCATAGAATGTTTTGGACTTATTCAAATGTTGTTGTATTATAGATGGTGATCAGAAAAATTAAAGTCGATAAAACTGGTGTCACAAAAAGGAAGTAGTGTGTATTATCAATATTATATACATGAATTCATAGTACTCTAAGAGGCATTCTTCTTTTCTAATTATGCTGTCGTTGATCAGCATTTACCAGAATCATTTATATATTCAGTGCTGCGCCTTATTGTCCTCTGAGTTGGAACTATCATAATAAAGGGTCTGTGCTCTGCAGTTGTCCATATTTGTTGTCAATCATGCATTATTTATGGCTATACGAGTAAATCCTCAAACTTTGATAAATAGTTTTTGCATATTGAAATGCAAAGTGTGTTGCTTCAAACATTTGTTTTTGTTTACAGGCCGATGGTCCATTGTTTGAGCAATATTTGCTCATATCAGCTACGCCATATCGTTTGCCCCTATACCAGAGTGCTATCAGCGCTTTGATTTTTCTAATAGTCGTCAGTCACGCCACCCATTTCAATGGCACAGTTAACGTTCACAACTAATATATGTATTTCTAGACGTTTAAACACTATCTGTCTTGGTGCAGCATCCTACCTAGAACATTCACCCAACTAAGTTCAGGGGAAACAACTCTTTTATGGTTATTAGGTTAATGGAGTAATAAAAGTTATTATCCTTTGTCCAACAACGATACTTACTGAAGGTTTGATTTTTTTCGGCGATAGCTGTCTTACCTCAGTTTTGACCTAGATGTTGAACAAATTATCTAGATTGTAGACCAATCAAATGTTGTATTTAATGAATAATGTCGAAGAAATAAAGGAAAGGAAACGTTTTGATTGGTTCATAGTTATAAGTTGGCGATCCTACGAGAGGAAATATTCTGCATACTAACTTTTAATTGTTTTCCTTAAGAAATAAAGTTCAGTGAAAAAAATCAGTGAAAACGTATGAAATATAATATTTAAGAGCAAAATATTAATTATTATTGAAATACGATAAGTTTTCAGTTATTTATCGTCAATTGAAACTTATACACCTCTTGGGAGCCTCGCGTAATCTCCTGTCATGTGGCGTATTCTCGGCCTTGATAATCTATTTATAGAAACTGAAGGTAGATGGAGATGGCAGATTAGCCTTTGGTAAACCCATAGATTATTGTTATGATTTAGTAGTTGATACTGGGATAACGATATAAACACGTTGATTCCATCGTTTCCGTTTACTATTTAATAATCTCTAAGAGTTTACATAATTTTGGCTGACACATGGTTCTAAAAAGAAAAAGAGATAAACAAAACACGCGCAAGCTACACTCGATTACCGATTCTATATATTTTAAAGAACAATATTCTTATCGAACAATGTTCCAACTGGTTCACGATTATTGTCGAATTCTAAGATATACAACATCCCACCCAAAAAGAGAATTTGTCCCCGAAATAACAAAAGATGTCTCCTTGAATGGTAACCAGTTGGAATTGGAAACAGAAATATACAACATACTGACATGTTGGCCTAATCAGATTTTCACACAGAAGCATAAATGTCCGAGGTTGACCAAACCAATGACGACAGACAAACACACATATAAGCAGGCCAGCATTTCAGCAGAAATATATTTCTTTCAGTAAACCATTAATATCCAATATCTCAAATGATTGCTATGAACCGATTCTATATTTTTTAAAGAACAATGTTTTAATCGAACAATGTTCCAACTGGTTCACGATTATAATGCATTACCAATTCAAGGAGTTGTCGAATTCTTAGATATACAACCTTATTGCGCAAATTTTATATTTCATGGAAAATTACTGATTGTTTTGATTATTAAAAAACCTTTCTGATATTCAAGTCAAATAATATACACATGTTCCATTTCTTGATGTTTTCTCATATTGATCGCCGTTTATATTTTTTTAAAGATTGTTCTTGTTTGCATTTAAAGTTAATATATATTAAAGTATAAAAATATACTAATGTCAATACAACATACTTATTAAAAAGCCCGTCCATGGGAAAATGTACAAGCTGGATGTTGTGGACATTGTGAATCTAAACCTAGACTGTATACGTCCGCAAGATATACACCGGTCACACATGAGCCGTTCCACAAGAAAACCAACAGTATGAGTAATGTATCGATCCAAAGTAGCCTGCACAGTCCACGAAGGCTAATCCGGTCCGGCACAATCCGTCTTAGGAGGATAGAGGTATATAGTAATGATTCCTGAAACAGAAAATCCACAGGAGGCGTAAAGTGTCTTCCGTGTTAGCCTGTGCGGCATGCTGAGGCTTTTCCGGTTCGATACTTTACGCAGTATACACAATGTTGGTTTTCTCGTGGAACGGCTCAGTTATTATCACGCAGTGAAAAAATTCACGTATAAAATCAGACACTGACCGGGTACATAGCTCGAATAGTGCACATACTCGAGTTTCTGGTATCTCCAATTATCGCCAGGAAACTTTTCTCACGCAGACGGCGACGTTGTTAACATCTGGTTATAAATCTTATATATATCTATAAATGAAATTGTGATTATTGACTATTTCAAGCCATATTAATTGGTTGAAAATAGGCAGCGAGGCGGCATTAGAAAAGGGCAAACTGGCACAAATTTAAAACTCCATTCTTATGAAAGTGCTTGTCTGATTTCTTTAAGCCATATTGATTGGTTGAAAGACAAAGTTACCAGGCGGTATCAGAAACGTAGTGAATTGAACTTTTAGCTTCAAATGACATCTCATCCTAATCCACTGGGTAAATTTCAACAAACTTCACAGGAATGTTCCTTTGGTGTCCTCTTTCAAATTTGTCCAAAGATATAAATTCTAAACACAACTTTTGTAACGTCGGCAGCAGGAAGGGAGACATGCATAAACTGTAAAATTCTTCTCTGAATCCGAGTAACCCTCTAAATGAGTTGCTTAAACCGTATTAATTTGTTGAAAAACATGGCATCAGAAAATGGTCATACTGACAAAGCGTAATAGTTCAATTTCTATTTAAGTTTTTATCTGATTTCAAGATTCGTAATTTAGCGATAATGTTCCTTTAGTGACACTATACATATTTTTTTCAAGCCATATTAATTGGTTTGAAAGGATAGCTGCCATGTTGCATGACACATCTTGCCAGTAAAGCACAGTTGTTATAATGCATTAACTCTTTGAATAATTTTCAAAGAGGACCACCACAGAACTTCTTTGAAGTTTGGTTGATATTAGTTCATTGGTTGAAGAGGAGATGTCGTTTGAAACTAAACGCTCCTTTTACCCCTTTCCTGAATCCGCCTGGCAGCTATCTTTTTCAACCAATCAATATGGCTAGAACAAATGATATACAATGTCACTAAAGGAACATTTCTGCTAAACTATCTTGAAATCAGACGAACACTTTGATACGAATGGAATTCAAAGTTTTGTCATTTTGCCCCTTTTCTGATTCCGTCTGGCGGCATTGTTTAACAACCAATCAATATGGCCTGGAAAAAAAATGTAGTAGAGGGCCACTCAATGAACATTTCTACGAAATTATCTTGGAATCAGTAAAGCGGGTTCAGAGAAGAAGAATTTTTAAGTTATGACCCTTTTCTCCATTTTTGATGCCGCAGCAATAAAGTTCTCTATATCATTTATATCTTTGAACAATTTCCAAAAGGGGACCTTAAAGTAACATACCAATTAAGTTTGGCTGAAATTCGTTCAGTGGATAAGGAGATGTCATTTGAAGCTAAAAGTGTATTTTTCCCCTTTTCTCATGCCACATGTATGCTAAACAATATGTAGAGGCTTACTAAAGAAATATTTCTAAACATTTATCTTCAAATCAAACAAGCACTTTCATAACAATCTAAGTTGACAAAAATTATCACATTGTCCTTTTCTGATGCCGCCTGGCTGCCATGTTTTTTCAACCAATCAATATGATTTGAACACTTTTGAAGAGGGTCACCCATTCCTATCAAATCATATTGAAATTTGACAAAGCAGATGCAGGGATGAGGAATGTTAAAGATTGGCACGTCCCTTCCCCTTTCTGATGCCACAGCAACCAAAATGTAAATCTTTGAACAACTTTTAGAGAGTATCACCAAAGGATTATTCCATTAAAGTTTGGTTGAAATTGGTGCAATGGTTTAGCAGGAGATTTTGTTTAAAGCTAAAAGTTAACGACGACGATGGACGACGGTCGTTTGACAGAGAGTGATCAGAATAAATCACATTAATTGAATGATATATTTAAAGTTGGGATAAATTAATTTTCACAAGACCAACAAGAATTTATGACCTTGGCAATATTTCATTTTAGCCTGATGCATCATTACTTGTCTGTCATGGTGGGCATTTATTTTTTAGATAAATATTTCTATATGCACTTCTGCATCTCCTCTTAAACAATCGCAATTTTACAAACAGCACTTTCAGTACTTTGATCAAGAATTTCAAAATTATGTTTAATCATTCCAAAAAGCGCTCTATTGTTTTGGATTATAAGTGCAAATATATGCCATAACATTTTCGTCTTGTTCGTCTTTTACCTGTATTTCTGGGTACATTAAGAGCAATGTTTATTCCTGCTTTAATGATTGCATTAGGGTATTTTATTTTAGTCAACGTTTTATCTTAAGAATCTTTTTTGTCGGATACTATCGTACAAATTCTGGGGCTAACGAACATGGAATGTTGCTTTTGTTATGCTTTGGATGACAAGATTTAAAGTTCAAATATTTTTTGGAATTTGTGCTGTAAACACAATTATCAGTGTTCACTTCTTATATCCATATCCTTTACATTTATCGCATACTGTTCCAGTTCCTGAGCAATCTTCACATTTCGGGGGCTCAGTGGCGGATTTGATGAGGTCTCCCGTTCTTTGACCAATACCGATACCACCAACAGAACCTCCAATAAAAGCCCCTAAGGGACCACCTACCATAAACCCTATGATTCCTCCGGAGAGGCCTCCCAAGATTCCAGCAGCGGCGCTAGTAGCAGCAACAGCATTTCCTTTGACAGCATAATACGGGGCGATGAAATACCCCAGTATAACACCGCCGTTTTCAGTTTTTCAAACACTTGTACTGCACTGTCCAGATGCTAATATTCGGCTGCGATCACAGGCTTTTCCAACTTACCACTTTTATAATCCACTGCGATATACTTTTTTGTCATCTTTTCTACCTAAAAGATAAAAGATCTTTATGATAAAACAGCAAAGCTCAAAAAAGTGGCTTCGTTAAGAATTAACATGGCCACAAAAGTGAGTCATATGCCAAACTGTTCGAAAGACTATGAAGGTAATCGGACCACCGGCATAAAAAAAAGAACGTTTGGTGCGGACTGAGAACTTAAAAACTATTTGATGAAGCAAGTCTTGTTAATATAAATAATGCCATACAAACATACACTTTTAATTATTTAACGGTTTTCTGTGATTATAATTGGTATCCATGGTGAAATGTAAGATGGCTTCCAAAATGGCCGCCATTTGTCACAATACATGTAGCAGGTTCTTCTTTGGGTATAAGATTGTCATGATAAAGTTAAGCATTTGTACTAAAACAGTCCTTAAAAATAGAGTAATTTTTTATTCAAACAAAGTCATTATTAAGGTCATATTCAAGGTCAAACATTCAAATGACCAAACAATGACTGTTTAATCCCATTACAAGGGTATAGCCAGAAATTTGCGGAATTGATCAACAAAATTAAAACCATTGGCAGCATGTCTTAAAAACATCCATACAATAATTATAAGGTAATTTGTAATGCGGAAGGCGAATTTCACCGTATAGCATGTAATAACGGCAACGTAGTGGTCACTATGGTAACACGTGGTCGCGCGTACCTCCGTAGTTGCTAAAATAACCATATACAACGTTTTTGTTTTGTTGATAACTCACATGGAAACCAATTAAAATGCGCGAAAGTTTGCACAATTGACGTGACTTCATTTACGTTTTATGACGTCAAATCTGAATGCTGATCGTAAGAACGGCCTACCCCTCCCTGGGCGTAGATCATCGAGTCACTCTTCATGAAATATGTAAGATGTTGGACATGAGTTATGGGTCGGTCCGTAGGATTATGAAGGACAGTTTGAAAATTTACCGGCAGTGGGTAGCGAGACATCGACGTTGTGTAAAGGCGAACCGCGCTTACTTTGAGAAGTTGTGACGTTGACGTCGTTTTCTGATGATTGAACTGCGGGGGCTATACTGACCTCATGTTATGAAACAAGCTGTAGTTTTCTTTCTATTGTATGTATCTTTTTGAAATTTTCTATGTCATTTACAGCTGAATTAAATTTTAAAGCAAACTAACGTTCGTTTGAAAATGTAAAAGAATGTTGATTCCACGAATTTCTGGCTATATCCTCGTATTTCTTCTGTAGATTCAGAAGTATAGGTAGAGGGTCACTAGGAAATGTTACATACCAAAAATTTAGGTTTTGGCCCTTGTGGTTTCGAGAAGAAGAATTTTAAGGAATTTCATTTACATTGCCATAGCAACCAAAACTCTGCAGGGAATGGCATTTTTTAAAACAATTTTGGAAGAGCTCCGTACAAGGAACATTCCTGTCAAGTTTCATCCCCTATTGGTTTCAGAGGGGATGTCATTTCAAGCAAATGTAAACGCCGGACGCCAGACATCCAACCATGCTAAAAGCTCACCAGGGTAGCTAAAAAAACATGTAAAATGTATTACATTATTTTGTTTATCTTACTGTGATTTTAAGAAACGAAATACTTACAGCGTGTTTAAACGAAATATGTTCCGCTTATTGGTTTACGGTTAATATTGTCAACTTTTAAACTTAATTCTTGGGATATGTTATATCAGGGACGTAGGTAAGAGGGATACGTGACTGAATTATATACTAAAATATCACCTGTGCCAACATTTGTAGCAAGTAAAACTCAAAAACTATGAAAATAACAAAGATACTTTCTAAAAGTTCAAAGAATCTTTTATTGCAGTAGATAAAAATATTTTAATATACTACAGGTTTTGATAATATGTTATCCTTATGAAAAATGTCAGTCTATTAATTTTTGGAAAATAATAATATAATTCAGAAATCCCAATATCAGTGTCTTTTAAACCAGTCAGTGTTCAAAATGCAAAGAAATTCCAGTTGTTCATTGTATCTCTAACTTTAGTTGAAACATTAAGCTTTCAGAATTTGTATGTTTTGTTTATGTGCCAAATGTGACTTTAAAGTTTTATTTGCTACAAAATGTAAACATTTGGACAATTGTATTTATATGTGTGATATTTTAACCAGATAACAGGTGTATATGTGGAGTTGCTTATCCCTCCTATATACGTCCCTGGTTATACCAAGTTATTTAAAAACAACACCATATGCCAATTAAAGAGCCACATTTCCAAATACAGTAGGCGATCTGGCTGGTTATCGACCTTGACTGATATATTATACATATACACATTGTGACCATATTTGGTGATGACTGAAGAAGAACTATTGCAGTTATAGAGAGGGCACACTTTTTTAGACACCGAGCCGGCCGCGATATTCTTTCCCTTTGACAATTTTCAGTATTGTTGATTATGTTTGTTTGTAAAGCTAAACGTAAATAACAGGTAATGCCCCAGTCGGACACACACATTACGGATAGGGCGGATAGTTGCGTATAAAATCCGCAGTCTTCCTCAGAAATTGTGGGCGTGGCCTATTTTCTTGATGAATGTACGGATACAGTTACCTATAGATACGGATAGATACGGATGGTTGGGGATTTCAGCGGTTTGATACTTTCTCAGTGAGTTGACACGATGCGGATTACTTACCTTCCATTATCTTCTGCTACCTGTAGATGCGGTTAGATACCGCCATATATGGACTGTTGCGCATGCCTTGCGGCAAGAAGAGGTCACGTACACAATCGCCATTTGCATTTTGAACAAATAACATCAACAAATCATTGAAGTTGTGTAACATTTATCTGGAAAATCATGCCTGCAAAGAATCAGGAGAAGAAGAGGCAGCTTCCAAAGAAGGCACACACTCCACCTCCAACATCTCACCAGGATGATAGTAATGGAGACACTTTGGTGGAGCTAGAAGTGTCGTATCAATCACCTCAGGCATCACCAGCAAGAGGCAGGGGACGTGTCAGTAGCAGCAGGCTTGGGACAAGAGAGGCCTCACGCTACAAGAAGAGGCAGCGTCAGTGTAAGTTTCTAATATTAAAATATAAAATGTCATATATGTTTATGTAAATGTTGTTTTTGTGCTCAATGCTGTATTTTTTCATGAATGCTGTATTCTTAATAAGCAAGTATGGATACACAGTTCAATTTAATGGCAACAAATTTATGTATGTGCAGATTAATTGTATGTCCAATTTTTAATGGTGCAACATAGCATTGTTTATCTTATTTTAACTTTATGTTAAAAGAAATCTTGTTATATAATGTGTTAATTACTAAAATATATTAAGAAGAAGTTTGAATGTTTGTATAATTGTTGTATTTTTATAAAGTTTGGTGTCTCTTTCTTATATTTGCAGACACAGAGACTGAGGAGATTGTAGAGCAGGAGCCTGTCCAAGAGCCGGGGATGAGGTTGTGCTGCTCGTTCTCACGGTCGCCAAGTGCACCATCATCTGTGCTGGCCGTCCTCGGCATATTGTGGAGTGTCACACACGCCAGCACCATGGTTTCCACGTTCTGCGGCTCCTGTCGGAGGGTTATGAGGAGGCAGCCCCAGCGGTTGGCCAGTATGCCAAAGGCCTTCTCCACACATCGTCTGGCAAGAGATAGGCGATAGTTGCAGACCCGCTCGTTCTCTTCTAGAGGCGTAGTAGCAAAGTGCTTCATCATCCACTCATTGAGGGCAAATGCATTGTCCCCGATGATAAAATACGGCATCTGACGGTCGTCGGCAGGCAAAGGTTTAGGTTCTGGGATGCCGATAACCGCGTCTCGCAGAGCCAACTCGTTCCACAGCTGGGTATCAGATGCTGCCCCTGGGGTACCGACTTGGGCCCACGTGAACCTGTAGTTCGCATCACCGAGGGCTAGGAGTACAATGGAGTGGTACCCCTTGTAGTTGTAGAACTGGGACCTTCCGTGGGCAGGACACCGGATGCGTATGCGTAAGGCACCTAGCACGTGGTGAAAGTTCCTCCGGCTGCTGTAGCCTGCAGCAACCTCCTTCCACCTCTCAGCTGTCGTCGGGTTGGTGACAAACTCTGCGCCGTATTCGTCCCAAATGGCCTGACAAACGTCCCGGACTAAAAGTGAGATCGTGTTGTGCGGCACATAGAACAGGTACATCATTGACGTGTAGCAGTCCCCAGTGGCCAGATGCCTGAGTGTGATGGCAACCTTCAGTCCAACCTCCTGCGAATCTCTGTACCATGTGTTTATATTACGAAGTCTCGGCGTGAGTCGTTCCACCACGTCTCGAAACATCTCGGGTGTGAGCCTGGTGAAGTTGCGGAACGCCACCAAATCCTCGTTCCTCAAGAGCATCATGCGGTTGCCATACGCTCCCTGTTCCGGCTTGAGAGTTATCCAACGGCGGACCCACCACCTCCTATCCCGACGGCGTGTCATCCAGATGCGCAAGATATGTGCATAAATCAGTGTGAGGTTCATGTTGGACTGGCTAAGTCTCAGCAAGAGCAGTCTGCATTCGGTGTCCATGGCTGTGGAACTAGGAAGGCCATCCAATATATATAGATCGAGAAACCTTCCACAAATTCCAATGTTCACGTGTCTTTTTTTTTGCCAAAGTGGTAGAGATCGTCGCACAAGAAGTTAGTGGAACGCAGGAGTCCGTAATAATCCGTATTTATCCGTATTAATTCGCAATTATTCGCATTCATCCGCACAAAAAGGTATCCGTCAGTATTGGAACGCAAACTATCCGTATTGAAACGTTTCTGTAGGTAACAATACGCAGAACGAAACCCGTAATTAACCGTAACTAAAGGTAACGATCCGCATGAAACCGTATTAATCCACAACTTGGGGTGGACCCCGGAATGAAAGGTTTAGATACGGGTTAGATGCGGATTAGATACGGATTAGATACGGATAAATGCCTTCAGTTACGGATAATTACGGTTCTCTCGTCCGCGCCTGCATTTTGAAACTTTTCAAAATTTGGACGCGGATCGTTTTGACCCTGCGGATACGATACAGACCGTTACGGACTCTGCGGATGCGATACGGACCATTACGGATTGGACGTATATATACCACCCGTAGCATCCGCAGAGTCCGTATGTGTATGTCTGATTGGGGCATTACTGTCCCGTTTTCCATATCATAGCGTGTTCTGCAAACCACGATATAGACAAACTCACTTCCCTTCTGTCTATTAAAGGTTGTCAGTTTGTCAGCGGTTATTATTTCATTAAGTAATTTAAATTTAAGTAATTTAAAGCAGTACAATACTTAGTGATATTGGCACGCTTTTACGTTAGTCCAAATCATTTAGACTTTCGGTTGCTCGTTTTATCATCAGTCATGTATTGCTTTGCAGGAGAATAACAAAATGAATCAAAGTACTGAAAGTACTGATGGAAGGTGATTTTAGAGTGATGTCAGCCAGGTGCAGATGCGATAATGAATTGTATGCAAGGTATGAACAGATCATGGCTAGGATATATGGATAGGAACAAACGTGTTGGAAAATAAATGAATGAAAGAATTTAAGTCTTTAAAACTTCTTTATTTTGCTGCAGTTTCGGAATAGGTAAAATTGTATAAAAAAAATAAATCAAACAAATATAATAAAAAACACAAACACTTGTTTTTTAGTTAATACGGTTATACTACATAATTTCGGAAGAACGCTTTCATCAGTAGAATACAATAATAAAGAAATAATACAAACTTCAAAATTGTTGACAGCTGGACATTATATTATATTCACAATAGTTAGCAAACACTGTCAAGAAGTGAGGAGCATACATACAATTCATTTAGAAATTGCATTGACACAAAATATATTTTTGGTAAAAAATATAGAGAGAAATATTTGTAAAAAATATAGAAAGCATTTTTTCATATTTAGACAGAAATGTACAGGAAAGAATAACATTCAGTCATATCCGTCAATAGCTAATGCTATCTTTCTATGCGTCTGTATAAGGACAAAGATATATAGATAGATATTCTTTATTTCTTCCAAATTTGAAGAGCAAGTACATTTCATATTAAAAGTGAGAACATAAATATATAGTAAAAAACATTGTAACAATAGGAGAACTTGCTCGTCATAAAAAAAATCTATGATAGCCACTGTCTTTCAAATTTGCTTTTCACAAGTGAACAAATGCTATGAATGAACGTATACAAGTGCTATGAATAAAAATATGAAAATATGAATTAATTTTACATTTGCAACAATGTTCGATAAACTGTGTCTGAATGAGGATACAACGTAGAACGTAATGTTTTCTCCTTGCATGAAAGCTTAATTAAGTATAGGTGTGTGCCCTCAATTTAAATCAAATTAACACATAACAAGAACATTAAGAAAGTGTTGTAAAATCTAAATAATATCATGATATCTCACGATGATCATATTTTTATAGAAATAATTTTATTTGATGTGTATTACGCGTCAAGCGTGGATTCAAACACTTCCAAATATTTTACAATTTAAAACAATTAGATATTCGGATAAAATCTGATTGAATGAAACGAATTGTTAAAAAAAAACACCCAATGCATATTAAAACCAAAGGCTTCTTTTCCCACAACATTTTGTTTCAAGAGCTACAATATCTAAAGAGGCAACATGTTAGAGTGCTTATCCAGTATGCATGAGTTCGATTTTACCATACCAATTCAGGAAAAGGGATTTCCACATCTTTCAACTTTCCCCCGGTAAATCAGTCGGTACCGACGCGGGCTGTCAATCCAGCAGTTGTAAGTTCGAATCGAAGCTCGGCCATCATTCTTTCTGTCATTGTGACAAGCGTCATTCATCAATGGGCTAACAGTCTATTTGGAAAAGAAGCCAGTTGCTTGGAAAGAATGTTGTGTGGAATACTTGTGTGAGAAAGCCAGACAACACATGAATAGGTGAACTGGCCGCCGTGATATGACTGAACCATTGTTGAAAACGGCGTTAAAGCCTAATCAATCAATCCTTTTTATATATTCATTCTGTAATTTACCATTTAGAATGCCCCCCTAATCCCCTTATACATATTTAGTCGATTAGTCGTTCGGGAGAACACACCATTCGTGAATTACCAGCTAACTAACACTTCTCCCTAGCACACAACTATTGACAACATTGTGACAAAACATAAGAAATTTATCCCAGGACTCCAAATGCAGCAGACGATTTTGAAAATATCTGAGAGGGATTTTTTCATTTTTTCCCACAACGTTTCAATTAGTAAATATATATATACATATAATATATATATATAACTTATGTAAAAACCTATAAATGAATATACTAGAGGAAATATAAAGAATATAACTGAAAGTCGTAATTAAGGATAGATTAGCATATTTTGGGGAAACTACCTTACGACACGGTATGTCCTCGAATTGACATAGCTCGTGTAATGTATATCTGATCGGTGTATCGGTGTTGTTCACAAAAGCGTGGCGCGTAAGAGTATACAGGTAAAAATGTTTACCACAGAAAGATGTGTATTTGGAAAATCAAAATCAGTTTTAATTTTCAAAGCCACAAAAACATGAATTATTTGAAAATTTAATTGTCCAAACCAGTTTCTACATCAAACTGATTGTACATGAAAACATTTTAAGTATGAATTTACATTGATTTTTGCGAACTATATTGTCTAGCGTATGTATGAAGAGATCATATAGTTTATAGAGAGGATGTGTGTTAGAGGGCATATTCCATTTAGGTCAGTGTTCAATCCCATAGGAAGAAGATTATTACATAATAATCACCTTCCAAAAATGAGCATATGCAATGTCTTTCTATGTAGGACAAAATTGTTGTATGCGGGAACGAATTAAACTGATATTCAAATAAGTAAACATACCTTGGAATGATTGTTCTGGTCGATTCCTGGTAGCTCATCGGTCCAGTCAGGGACGTAGCTACGTCCATGGTCCAGGGGTTGTGAGTTCGAACCCAAGCTAGGCCAACATTATTTTCAACACATTAAAAAAGTCAATGCTACAATCGTCATTCATCTTGCACGAATGGGCTAACAGTTCATGTGGAAAAGCAGTCAGTTGCAAGGCAATTATGTTATGTAGAGAAGTGGTGTATGAAAGCCATGAAGCATATGAGAACTGACCACCGTTATACGAGTATGACTGAAAATGTGTCCAAACAATCAATCATCAGGGACTCAGATAAGATTATCTACAATTATCCCTGCCAATCATCAAAGAATTATTGATCCAGGCTGACATCATATATTCAAGTTACTTAAACATCCCAGAGTAATAATTGATAATATGAACATGGGAGGTTATGGTATCAATAAAGTACGTCGTTCGGTTTGTTATAGAACAATCACTTTAATTTAAAACTTATTTGCAAATTTTTCAAAACAAACGCCTCTACTCTTAATCAAAGTACCATTGAACGAAGGTTATGCAATGTTACTGAGGAAATTCTGGTCGCCGTCTCTTTCCAAACGCTTTGTGGGCGAGCTGTACAGGTTTGGAATTTATATATAAAAAAAGATTTATACATTAAGTTAATAAAACATCCTTATTTTTTAGTCTTTGTCCTTTTTTTTATCCAAACAAATGCTCGAAATTCTGAATACAAGTGCAATTAGCTTATTAACCGGATATCACATAATTACGGATAACATATTTATCTTTCTTCCATTTATATAACAACTTTAAAAAAACTTGTTTTCAACAAAATCGGAATAATAATAAACCAACAAAATATCTTTGTAACACTATCAATCAATGTCAAAACAGAACTTTAAGTTTTAGTCTGGCTCTGACTATTTGAAAACATCTTCTAATTATTGAAATTCTACAGCACTTTGAAGTGTGTAAACCATTTTAAAATTATTAGTAAATATTCAATGACATAAACTAGGATGATATATATTCATGCATATATAACTAACATGAGATTCCATTTTTGTGTGATCATGGTAAATATATATCACTTGGGTCTCTTAACTGTGTGAACCTGAACATTCAAAGAAATACGCTGCAGAGGGCTAAATGAATTTCTAAATCTCTATAAATAAAAGTTTATTTTATTGAATAGAGTTCAAAACTTGGTGTCAAAAGGAGTAAATGTTCTTTTATAACAATTTTTTCTTTGCCACAATGTTTAGAAAAGTCTTTTGCTGCAGGAGTGAGAGGGATAAGACGCATATTTTGTATAAGTTTTTATATAACTTTTTGGATAAATAGCCAAACTGAAATGGCCAGAAATATGATGAAAGCTGTCAGCAGTTGTTTTTAACCCTTTCCCTCATACGACAATTCAGCAGCAGACGACTTTGAACATATGTTCAGTTGTCAAAACATAGAAAATCTCTAATTGAATAGATAACCTATGACAAAAAGTGGAAAACATTGTGGCAAAAAGAGAAATTGCACATTTTGTGCAATTTCTACTTTTGTCACTATGATTTCAAAAAGCTGTCTGCTGCAGAGGCATCAGAAAGCGTCTATATGAGGAAAAGGGTTAATCCAAAAGCTGATCCCCTGTAGCAACGAGGGCTGTCAACACAGGGGTTGTGAGTTTGAATCCCAGCTCAGCCAACAATCATTCCGATAGTTGACAGAAGTCACTGTGACATGCGTCGTTCATATTTCACCAATGGGCTTACAGTCTATGTGGAAAAGCAGCCAGGTTATTGGTAAGTTTATTGTGTGGAGTCCTGGATAAACATAAGAAGGTGAACTGGCTGTCGTGATATGACTGAATTTTTTGAAAACGGATCTAACTTCTAAGCCGTTAATTAATCAACTGAATCCAAATAGCACACTAACCCTCCCAGATTTCACTGTATCAAATCTATTTAGACCCCTGTTTAAAGAGGTTGGGCCTACAATTAAATCTTTTCCCACATACAAAAAATCTGCAGCATTAACAATTCCAGGTATGAAAGCATTGGTCTTTTATCAGATGAAAATGCATGCTCTGTTATATTTGAAAACATGATTGTGGCAAAGGAAGAAATTGCTCATTTTGGACAATTTATCCATTTTCCACAATGTTCTTAACTTTATTAAATAATTGTTCTTTTATTAGTAGATATTTTTACCTACCGGTAGATGTTTTCAAAGTCATCTACTCATTTAAAGAGAGTTTCAAAATGTTTGACTTAGTGTTTTTAATGCCGTCTTCTGCAGATTTGTTTTTTATGGGAAAGGTTGAATAAAACCTGCCAAACCATGAAATGATCTACCATTGCAGTAAATGTGTTGGTTTTCCTAGTACACATTTTGATTGTTCATTTGAATCATTATGCAGAAGGGCTATCTGGGTTTACTACTCAAACACACCCTTATTTTTATGTCAAAAATACATTACCAGTCATTTAATACCTGATATATAATCTCCATACCCTAATTCATCCAGAAAAAAGAACGCGTTTAGCGTATTCCTCACGCCCTGTGTGATATACACGGTTGGCGGTAAACACCGCTGCACGTGGCCAACTTTTCACTTTTAGTTTCTGGACACAACGACCTACAGGCTAAGAATTTATTTTCATTTCTAAATTTAATTTTCTTTGTTTGTTAATGCTTTCGCTTTAACAGTCGCTTTCATTCAGTTAATTGCTTTACATTAACTTCTTACTAACTGTAATTATGTTTAATTATTGTTTGTGTTTAAGTTGTCTTTTGTATTTTACAACTTGCTGAGAGTCACGGGTGGTTACCCCACCCACTATTTCAGTTACGTGTCGGAGTTTTAATGGCCGTGCATTACTAAACGGTTAATTCTACCGACCTGTTTGTTGCCGATAATATTGTATTATCTTATTGTATTTACTTCGTATGTTTATGGCATTTACAATTGTGGAAAATATTTTGAAAAAATAATTTTCATTGATACGTTCCGTAAGCGACCTGGTTGTTACCGATAATATTGTATTATCTCATTGTATTTACTTCGTATGTTTATGGCATTTACAATTGTGGAAAATATTTTGAAAAAATAATTTTCATTGAATACGTTCCGTGAGCGACGAGTAGTAAAAAAAAAATAAAAAATAGAAAAATATTTGTTTCTTTGTTGAATTTCATATTGTGTATTGCATTAATATGTCACATAAGGGTGAACAGAGGCGTGGCTCGTGTGGTCACTTAGTGGCTTTATGGGACACGCATCCGTCCTGCATTTCGTGCACTAAGTGCATAAAGGACTCACCCTGTGAGTACTGCTCGTCTTGGCCTGAAGCCATTTGGATAAAGGCTGGGGCGAGGAGGACTCACAAAAGCCGTAAGACTAAGAAGATCCCGGTGAAGGTGTCTCTTAGCTCGACTAGTGAAGCAGAATTCGATGGATTTTCGCAATCAGACTCTGCTGCCAAGAAGAGTGATCAAAAGGTAAGAACTATTAAATCACTCTTTACAACCGCCCCCCCCTCAGCTTCGGCTGGTTCTTCACGGGACACGGGGGAACGGATGTTAGCGTCGGGTGTCAGTTCTGCCGAACGACAACTTCCAACGCTAGGTGTTAGGGCTGATCCTTCGGGAGACGCCATAGGCCATTATAAGGGAAACCTTGTTGATTGGCCGTTGCTAACACCACGCTCTGCGGGAAAACATTCTTCGGAATCCAGCAGAGTGCCAAATTCCGTCTCCGGACAGAATTTGGAGACAGGGGATAGAGCAGTTGAAATACTGCCTACCCCTAGTCAACCGGGAATTGCGTCAGAGCAAAACCCTTATGACACCGGGCAACCGGTCACTCATTACGCCGTGGCGCGTCAGGTCACCGGGAAACCGGGTAGTCATGGAGACATGACGCGACCGGTAGCTACTCAGTCATTTAATTATGACGTAACCGGGCAACCGGTCAGACAGTTAAACATGATCCCGGTCATCGGGAATTCAGTTGACAATGGAATTGGCCAATCATTTACTAAAGATTGGTCCAATCAGATGATTAGTCACCCGTCTATGACGCGTCCGAGCACCAGTCATACGGGTACCACCGGGCAACCAGGTACGGGGCAGATGGCCCCTGTGTGTCACGACCGAATAGATACAAGGTATCATTCATTCGCGGCACAGCCGGAATACATGGATGTACAGAACACTGGACAGTATGTACCAGGTTCATATATCCAAACGCCTAACAGTGGTTATAGGGACTATCAGACGGAGAAGTACTACCGTTCTCCTAGGGAGACGTGTATTATTCTAGAGAGAACTCTCCGCCCCTACACCATGCGCCGTTACACAAGGTGGAACGGCTGTATGATAGGCAAGGAAACCAAGCCTACCGGGATACTAAATTTCCAGATCTGGAGAATTTACGACTCCCGGAAAGACATCTCTCGAGGCAGTCTTTAGAAAGGCGAACCCCCGTTCAGGATAATTATACTTATCCGATAAAGGGTAGGTCGAGACCGTCCCATACGGTTAGTTCGGCCCCAACAATCGACACTGTGCGACCTCTCTCTGCTGCGGAGAGAAGGGCCATTTCACAGGATCGACATCAGAACATAGAATCGGAAGAATCTATGTCTGATTCAGAAATTGACCAACCGGTTGAAAGACCGGTTAGAGGCAATTTGTCACGTCGTAGGGTCCGACAAGATTCCAGTTCGTCGTCTAACGAAGAATTGGAAAGTCAGCACACTACAATGGACGAGCCAGCTGTAGAACGTTGGTCACTACAGCAGGCCATTGAGGAAGTATTTAGGGTTGTTCCTAGTACTTTTTGCCCAAAGGTTGACGCTCCCCCTCGTCGTAAAAACCTTTCCAGTTTGGAAGAACTGAATGCGGAGACTACAACTCCACAACAGTTACTTCCACAGGCAAACAATCTGGGCAGATTGTTGGACCAGTTGCAGTCCACCAGATCGTTGGTTACGATTGAACCAGCCTGGTCAGTCCCACTAGCCATTTCTAAGGAATGGGTGTCTCCGAAGGTTTATGTAGCTTCTAAGGAGTTCTTTCCTGTGAAAGTACCAACCTTAGACGGAGATGCGGCTACACTGGGGCTGTCTGCACCCACGTCAATAACGGTTAACGCCAAACTTATTGAGAGATGGGAGGCCAGAGCGCGTCTGGGAGTCATGGTGTCATCCCATGACGATCATTTCGCGATAGCTCTAGCCATGTTACTAAAAGAGGAGAACGTCTCTAGCAGAGGGGCTAGCAGAATTCTTGAGGCGTTTGATACGGGTAATCGGCATTTAATGGCTCTGAATTTACAGAACGCCACAGAAATGCTTTCCGTAAGGAGAGATGCGACGCTAATCAAATCTTCTCCGTTACTTCAAACCAGCAAGGACAGTCTTAGAGCTGCTCCTTTAGCCTCAAACCTTCTCTTTGGTGGAAGGGTAGCTGCGGTGACTGTATCTGATGCGTCAGAACAGTCTAGACGCCTGTCGGCTAGCGCAGCTAATGCTTTTTCGCAGAGTAATAAACACTCTGCACCGTCGGCGAAATGGGGCAAGCCTAGGAAGCCCCCGGCGAAGAAGCAAAAACAGGAAGTTAAGGCGTTGCCGCCTAAACAACCTCCTTCCACGGGCCAGAAGTTTGTTAAGCCAAAGCCCCGTTATACGGGAGCTAAGCCAAAACAGACTTCGAGGTATGGCACAGCACCTAGGCCGCAGCCCTAGGGATACGTACCTCTCTATGATCATCCCGAGGCCGGAGATAGCAGTAGGAGGCCGTTTGTCATTCTTCGTGGAGGAATGGGAGAGTATCACAGAGGATCGTTGGATCTTATCTGTGATACAAGAAGGGTATCTGATTCCCTTCGTTTCCCCTCCTCCCATGACAAGCGTGCCGATCGAACTGTCATCACGCCATCCGGCCATGTCAGAAGTGATTTCGTCACTTCTGAAAAAGAAGGCCATAGAGAGGGTTCTCAACCCCAATACTCGGGGTTTCTACAGCCGTCTCTTCCTCGTTCCGAAGAAGGACGGTCGGTGGAGACCGGTGATAGATTTATCAGCCCTGAATCTATTAATACCGGTCGAGAAATTCAAGATGGAGTCGGCCCGCTCCATCAGAATGGCTATTCGGAAAGACGACTGGGCGGTCTCTTTAGACCTGACAGACGCATATTACCATATTCCGATCGCTTCCTCGTCGAGGAAATACCTTCGGTTTGTGGTAAATGGGGAAGTGTTCCAATTCAGGGCACTTCCCTTCGGCCTCAAGTCCGCTCCGCGAGTGTTCACGAAGGTTATAAATGCTGTGGGAGCGTTTCTACGTATGAACGGTCCACAACTCCTTCAATACTTCGACGACTGGCTACTCCACAGAACAGAACGTGTAATTCTAATTCACGATCTGTCTCTAGCTTGGCGGACCATTCTGCGATTGGGTCTTATTCCCAATACGCAGAAGTCGGACTTAGTTCCGTCAAAGAGGTTTACGTTCGTGGGGATGACGTTTCTAACCGACCTAGCGGTGATTCGGGTCCCTCCGGACAGAGTCGATTCTCTGTGCCAGAAGATCAGACTCAATCTGGATCAGGTGTCGGTAACAGCCCGATCCATGCTGTCACTTCTGGGATCGTTAAGTGCAGCAGCCGACCTAGTCAGTCTAGGCAGGCTCCACATGAGACCCCTTCAGTTTCTTTTTCTGTCCCGGTGGCGTCCATCTGTGGACTCACTGGAACAGGAGGTAGCTCTGACGGATTTCTTCAAGTCACACCTTCGCTGGTGGCTAAATCCGTCAATCTATCTACAAGGGGTGCCCTTGATCACAGCGCCTCCGGATCTGTACCTCTTTACAGATGCCAGTGCTGTGGGTTGGGGAGCTCATTTAGAGCCACAGGGCTTAACAGCCCAGGGCATGTGGACAGCGGAGGAACGTTGTTTTCACATAAACAACTTAGAATTGAGAGCAGTCCTGCTAGCTCTCAAACAGTTCTCTGCCTCCGTTGCGAACACAACTGTTTTATTGTCGACGGACAATACTACTGTTGTGTCCTACATTCGCAGGCAAGGAGGAACGCACTCCCATCTACTCTTTCTGGAGACATGGAAGTTACTCCTTTGGTGCCAGGAGACGTCGTTAGTAATAGTAGTAAAACACGTCCCCGGCCATCTAAATGTCTTAGCAGACAGTCTGTCCCGCCAAAACAAAATTCTTCCGGCGGAATGGACACTGAATCAGAGTGTAGTAAACTCAGTATTCATGCGGATCGGGACACCCCTGGTGGATCTTTTCGCCACCAGAGTCAATCATCGGCTGCCACTCTATGTGTCGCCGATGTACGATCCTGCAGCTTGGGCAGTGGACGCACTGACTCTCGATTGGAACCGTCTATTCGGGTATGCGTTCCCCCCGTTCATTCTGGTACCGATCGTACTACAAAAAGTTCTACGTTCTCAACAGTGCAGAATCCTGTTGATAGCGCCATTTTGGCCCCAGAGGTCGTGGTTCAACGACCTCCTGGCCTGCCTCTCGGCACAACCGATACGTCTTCCTTTACAAGACGACATTCTGTTTCAGCAACCGGGTCGGCGTCTTCACCCAAACCCGGCAATGCTACACCTTCACGCTTGGACGTTATCAAGCGTTCGATCCGAGAGAGAAACTTTTCTCGAAAAGTTGCCTCTCGCATCGCTCAGTCTAGAAGGAGGTCTACTAGAATCGTCTATGATTCCAAGTGGACGGTCTTCTCAGATTGGTGTCGTGCTAGGTCGATCAATCCTGAGTGTCCCTCTATAACCAGGATTGCCGACTTTCTACTTTTTCTTTTTGAAGAAAAAGATCTAGCAGTTAGCACGATTAAGGGGTATCGTTCTATGCTATCGAATACGCTTAAGTTCAAAGGGGGAGAGCGAATTGGTTCTAATCCATTTCTCTCGGAACTTATGCGATCATTCGAGCTAGATAAACCTATTTTTAGGAGTTTAACTCCAAAATGGGATTTATCGTGCGTTCTTTAGTCTCTTACAAAGGCGCCTTACGAACCTCTATCTTCTGCGTCATTGAAGTTCTTAACATACAAAACTGTTTTTCTTCTTGCCTTTGCAACCGCTCGCCGTAGGAGTGAACTACACGCTCTTTCTGTAGAAACAGGGTTTATCAGGTTCAATGAATCTGATGACTCATTAACTCTACTGTGTCAACCGGGTTTTCTAGCAAAGAACCAGTTGCCTTCGGTTCTTCCGAAACCAATCACGGTTCCCAGTCTTTCTGGAAACTGTGGTCCATCGGACACCGACAGACTTCTTTGTCCCGTCAGAGCTCTTAAGTTTTATCTTAAGAGAGTTGAGGGGAAAAGGGGCCGTAGGAAGAGGTTGTTTCTCCCTCTTATAGGTTGTAAGGATATCTCAGCGGCGTCTATTTCCCGCTGGATATCCTGTACAATAAAATTAGCTTACAAAGATCTGTCAGCTCGAGATCTCTCGTTTCTTCGGATACGTCCGCATGAGATTAGAGCTCTCTCGGCTAGTTGGGCTTTCTCCAACAACGTACCTTTGGAAGACATTCTTCGTGCCGCGGTATGGAAGTCGCAGTCTACATTTTCAACCTTTTATCTGCGCTCCATGTCTGCACAAACGGAAAACCTGTTCTCTCTGGGACCACTAGTGGCTTCTCAGCGAGTTATATGCTAATTTTGTTAAACACAACAATAACATACATTAAGATTGAAATTCTGTTCAATCCTTTCTCCTACTTTTAAAGGCGGTTGTGTTCAATAGTACTTCGTAATTAAATATAAAAATGCATGGTACTACATTGCCTGTAAGGACTGGAAGTGTTGGCCGATCCTCCCGACCTATGCTGAAAAGTCATCAGGTATTAAATGACTGGTAATGTATTTTTGACATAGAAATGAAGTTTTTTAAAGTAAAACATATTTTTATTAGAAAATACTTACCAGTCATTTCAGATTCCCACCTCCCATCCCCGCGTCGTCAACCAACACTTACTGTAAACTAAAAGTGAAAAGTTGGCCACGTGCAGCGGTGTTTACCGCCAACCGTGTATATCACACAGGGCGTGAGGAATACGCTAAACGCGTTCTTTTTTCTGGATGAATTAGGGTATGGAGATTATATATCAGGTATTAAATGACTGGTAAGTATTTTCTAATAAAAATATGTTTTACTTTAAAAAACTTCATATTAGTATATATCATAAATTTGAGATGATTCTTTTAAGTGTAGGAATTCGATATGGTTAGTGTCAGGGATATGGAACCGGGTGTCCTAGATGACTTTGAACATATTTTGTCAAAACATAGAAAATCTCTATAATTGAATGGATAACCTATGACTAAAAGTGCAAAACATTGTGGCAAAAGGAGAAATTGCTTGTTTTGAACAATTTTTTCTTTTGTCACTATGTTTTTAAAAAGCTGTCTGCTGCAGAGGCGTCAGAAAGGGTCTATATGAGGGAAAGGCTTAAGGTTCAAATAAAACATTAAAAACTTGAATTATGCACTTTATCTGGAGCTTTGATTACACACAATTTGTTTTCATAGACAAAGTCAGCGTAGTGCCCATACAAGCGAAGACGATGACAGAGATCTTCTAAATGTTCCAAAGGGAACTCATCTCAACTTACTCAACGATCCTGATGAACCTTATCCTCATCTCTATATCAACAAATACAGCACAGACGGGTTTTCACTCAGTAATGGTTTAACACTTGATGGATCTGTCATCTTTTTCCCAAGAAGCTTTTTAAGCTGGAAAGTATGCATTATAATTTCCTTTATAACCCTTTCCAACAAATCACTCTGTCTGAGGTCTCTGCATCAGACTTTTGAAATCATTGCGGCAAAAGGAAATATTACAGTAAAACTTGCGATCAGCAGCCACCCAAGGGACATAAGAAACTGGCTGCTTAAGACAGGTAGCTGCTGATTACAAATTTCATGACTTGGTCGGATTTGTTCAAGTTTTGTCAGTTCACACAATATTACATGTAACTGTTAGGAATAGTCATAGTAAATTGTATTTATAAACTTGTATTTAAACATTGTTATGAAGATTTGTAGCTTTTTTCTATCAAATATTTCATTGTGCTACCTATTCTTTAGTTTAAACCGACGTTCGCATGGGACCGCTCACACAAGTTTGACTGTATTCATTTATCTCCTTCTTGCCACAATGATTTAAACTCTGTTTAATAATTTTCATTCCTAGAGAGTTACCATATTATTGTTTAAAAAGTCGTTTCCTACAGATTATAATGTGTTGTATGTTTAAAAGGATTTATTATTTACATTATACATATTTTGTATTTATCTATAAGAGTTAGATCATTTGTTCAAACTGTGTAATGAAAGTTATAAATGTATATTTTATACATTGGTAGCTCCTGTGCGCTATCAGCAGTAATGTCTCCGTCAGGGGTTTTGCACTCCTTTTCACCATTATCTATTATGTCTGTTAACCCTTTCCCTCATATAGACGCTTTGTGACGCCTCTGCAGCAGATGGCTTTTTGAAAACATAGTGACAAAAGAAGAAATTGCACAAAACGTGCATTTTTTGACAAAATACGTTCAAAGTCGTCTGCTGTAGAAATGTTGTATGAGGGAAAGGGTTAAATAAAGATAATATAGATATGGCACAGATGCTGAGTGATAGTTTTATTTTTATACGGGTCTTTTATCTTTCAACTTTAAATTGCTTGCAACTCTCTTGTTTTAATCACTACATTAAATGAACTTTATGTCCAACCCTGACATGCAAAATTGAGACTTTTCACATAATGTCTAAATTAGCTCTTTGTCATTGTTTAACTCTGAAATGCAATGTTGCAAAATAGAGACCCCTTTTTGGCTTATCTTTTTTAGATTTAAGTTTTAGATCTGTCTCTACCTGCTTTTGGTATTAACCCATTCCCATTTGCAGACGCATTCTCACACATTAGCAGTAGATGATATTTGAAAGCATTGTTGTATGTGGAAAAGGGTTAATTTGAATGAAACATGGCATGTGTGTACTTGGTCATCAGACATGCTAATTGATTTTAAAGTTTCTGTGACTGTTTCTTACAATTTCACAAAATCTTGCCTCTTTTTAGAATTTGAAAAGTTCAGGTTAACCCTTTTGCGTATACAGACGCTTTTTCACGCCTCTGCAGCAGACGACTACTGAAAAAAAAAATGACACACTGTTTTCAATAATGTTTTCTAATGCGTCAGATTTGTCTTAGGTAGGAAAGGGCTAAAGATTTGTTTGCAACTTCATATCTCAATCTAAAACTACATGGGATATTGAAGTGCAACAATGTCTTTAAACTTTCATATGCAGACACATTGTGATGCATCTGCAGCAGACACATTTTGAAAACAGTGTGATAAAAGAGGGGTTATTGCCCATAATGAGTATATTTTCTTTTTGCCACAATTTGTTCAACTATTCAATAACGATATTGTCATCTACTGGAAACTGTTACCTAGTTATTTTCAAAGATGTCTGTTGCGGATAAGTCGATTATGGGAAAAAGTTTAACTAGCAAAGAAAAATAGCTTGTCATAGTCATGTACACCATTGTCAATTATACTTTGTAGGTAAATAATGTTAGTGAAGTGAATGAGGAATCGCTGTCTCTTTTTAAAGTAATTTATCCAAAACTAGGTAAGATTTCGATTTTTTTTCAGTTCAGTGGTCTAAAGGAAAGTGTATTTCATGTTACATGTATTACATATTTCATGTTATTACATATTTCATGTTATTACATGTATTTCATTTCATGTTCCTTATGAGTCATCCTACTTCTATGTTGTGGATCTCAAATGAGACAATTCTTTTTATTGACAAAATGGTAGGGTTAAACTGAGTGATTAGAAACTTACTGTGAAGCAAAGACCAGTTTACTCACACTTTTTATCCCTTTCCAACTTGTAGACGCTTTTCAACACATCTGCAGTAGACAAATTTTGAAAAATCATTGTAGCAAAAGGAGGAATTGCACACAAAGAGCAATTCCTCCTCGTTCCAAAATATTTTCAACTCTATTCAATAAATGTTGCTTTGGTATATTTTCCATATTTTCTCCTTGATGTTTTCAATGTCGACTGCTGCATCCTGCAGATTTGTTGTATGTGGGAAAGGGTTAAATCAACCCTCATTGTAATACCCAAACAGGTTACTTTAACAGACATAACTCATGTTACCCCTTCCTCAGATACAGGATCATTTATCTTTTAAACCATTGAGAGTTAACACTTGCCAACATATAGACGCATGTTGGTGTTTCTACAGCTTTTGAGAACATGGTAACAAAAAGAGAAATTGCTCAAGAAGAGCAATTTCTCTTTTTGCCACAGTGCTTTAAACTGTATTCAAATTAAGCTTATAAATTTATAGAGACTTTCCAAATTCTCTACATATATATTCAAAGTCGTCTGCTGCAGATTTGATGTATTTGGGAAAGAGTTCAGGAGAAATTGCAGAACAAGTAATTACTCATAATCCCACAAAGGACTGTAAAACACTTTTTATTCGCATCAGATTAATTTTCCCTAATATTCACTAATTGATTTCCTCGCAAATTCATAAGTAACAGGTAGACTGCACTTTACATTGAGTGTTAAAAACTTGGCACAAAGCAGATAGGTATTACAATAAAAAAGAAATTCACACAAACAATTTAGCTAGTTAATGCCTGTTTTAGAATACAATGAATTTCTTTGGTTAATATTGTCTCTATTTCACACCTAACACGGTAACACCGACAAGTGATGACAAATAAGTATTAACTGTTCCAATGACTTGAGTTCGCTGAGTGTGATGATGATGTTGAAATGTTTCTGTTTGTTTTACCAAGCAGATGTTGCGAATTCATGAATATGTAAATTAAAAAAAGAAGCTGATTTTAGACAGAAATCTTAATCTCGCTCATTCAAAGTGTTTTACAAGTTTATTAACCCTTTCCGTCATATAGATGCTTTCTGACCCCTCTGCAGCAGACGGCTTTTTGAAAACATGGAGACAAAAGAAGAAATAGCTCAAAACAAGCAATTTCTCCTTTTGTCACCATGTTTTCAACTCTATTCAATTATTGTTCTTTCATTTAAAGGGATTTTCTGTGCTTTTGCCTAGACATTTTTCAAAGTCGTCTGCTGCAGACTTGTTGTATGTGGGAAAGGGTTGAATTTCTTTTATCAAATTATTTTCCAGTTTCAAGATGTTATATAAATATGATTATTTCCTCATAACTTCAAAGCAGGCAACACTAAAAGTATCATATCAGTTAAACAGTTAACACTTTCCCACATGCAGATACATTTGAAAACATTGTGGCTAAAGGAGAAATTGCTCATAATGAACAATTTCTCTTATTGCCATTATGTTGTTAACTCCATTCAATAAATATACTTTCATTCATAAAGTTTTTACATGTTTTTGTGTAGATGTTTTCAAAATTGTCTGCTGCAGATTTATTGTATGGTGGAAAGGGGTTCAATTCTTTCTTCACAGATATCCTTGTCATTGGTACTGGATCAGCCAAGACAAGAGTTAGTGCAGATGTCATCAAATTCTTAAGATCAAATAGAATCAACTTTGAGATTTTACCTACTGTAAGTTTAAACTTTTGTATGCATGTACATTTTGAATTTGAAAAATAGACATTAAAATGATTTACATTTCTTTCATTTTAAAAGTGAATTTGATCACCCTTTTATTTAGATAAAAATTAAGAGTGCCTCTGCAGCAGACAACTTGAAAACCCCTCAAGGTTTTGGCTTGTAAAGACGTTAACCCAGGAGAGATTATATTGGTGCCCTATCTTTAAGACATAATAGATAATGGTGAAAAGAAGTGCACAACCCCTGATCATAATGAGCAATTTCTCCGATTGCCACCATGATTTTAAAAGTCGTCTGCTTCATATGTGTCAGAATGCATCTGAAAGTGGGAAAGGGATAATCAAATGAATAAGATTTTGCAGCAGATAACCCTTTCCTCACATAGACACTTTCTGACACCTCTGCAGCAGACAGCTTTTTGAAAACATAGTGACAAAAGAAGAAATTGCTCAAAACAAGCAATTTCTTCTTTTGCCACAATTGTTTCCACTTTTAGTCATAGGTTATCTATTCAATTATAGAGATTTTTTATTTATAGACAAAATATGTTCAAAATATAGTCGTCTGATGCAGAATTGTCATATGAGGGAAAGGGTTAAATATTTTGGCAGAAGGAGTATTGCTCTTATGGAGCAATTTCTCCTTTTTGCCACTTTGTTCACCTTTACTTAATAATCATACCTTCATTTATAGAGATTTTCCATAGTTTTTCAGCAAAGTATTTTAAGTCATCTGCTGCAGATGTGTTGTTTAGTATATGGGAAAGGGTTAAGCAAAACACGCAGGGTGGGGGCTATGGACTTCATCATACACATTTTAACCTTTTTACTGTAAATGAAAATAACAAGATGAGGGAAAAATTTAACCATACATATGATGCTGATGACTCTTGAAAACATCTTGGGAAAAATGATTGATTTATTTTACATCGATTGCAAAACAATCTTTCAGCTTATAATAATCACTCTCGAGTTTGCTTACTCAAGACTTAAAGCGACTGAACTCCAGATACCCAACTGTCGAAAAATTATAAAATTTCCAATTTTAAGAAAATAAGTGTTATTTTTGTATTTGGGGCTTTAAAATATGATAACTGACATATTACATACCCCTATAATCGGTGAGATTTTCTTGTTTTCGATACTTTTTCCATCGCAAATTCTACCCTGTCAGTAACGGGGTAAGTATTTTTAAATAGGAAACCCCTTCATCGGGACAATTGAAAACGACTCAAGTTCACTTTATTGATAAAAAAAGATACATTTTCTACCCTGGTTTTAACTTGGATAACATAAAGAATAACATTTAGGGCGAATTCGAGGTTTTTTTTTTTTTTTTTTTTCGTGCCATCTGGATTTCAGTCGCTTTAAACATTATATGTGCTATTTGTGTGGAAAAATCCTAAAGGCAGAACTGCTCACCAAGGGATTGAAACGCAGGACGTTTGGCTTTCATAATCATCTTGGCATCGTAGTCTTGGTTAATTTTTTAGCAATTTCTCCTATTTTAAATATGTATCCTTTCATTTGCAGAGAATTTTCATATTTTAGCCTAGAAGTTTTCAATTCGGTCTGCTGCATATTGGTTGCATTTGGTAAAGGGTTAATGCAAGGGTCAAAACTTTATTAGGCATTTAGTCATTTCAGAACTTGTTCATATGTTCAGTAGTGTTGTCAGCTGTCAACATTCATCTGTATCATAAGAATGTTAAATCTTTTCCGACATACAACAAGTCTGCAGCAGATGACTTTGAAAACATATAGTCAAAAATATGGAACCTCTCTATAAATGGAAGAACAATTATTGACTTGAGAAATTGCTCATTAATATGAATAATTTCTCTTTTTGCCACAATTTTTAGCTCTACTGGCCAAAGGCCAGAAGGGCTTATGTCGTGGCGATTTGTCCGTCGTGCGTGCGTGCGTCCGTCCGTAAACAATTTTTTGTTAACACGATACAGTCTTCACCTTTGATTGTATCTCAACCAAACTTATACAGTAGTTAGATATCCATGAGAGCTCGGTTCCTTTCGTAAACCAGCCAGATCCGCCCATGCAAGACTGGATTATGGCCCTTAAAATGGTCAAAATTGCTATAAAAGAGCTTGTTAACACGATACAGTCTTCACTTTTGATTGTATCTCAGCCAAACTTATACAGTAGTTAGATATCCATGAGAGCTCGGTTCCTTTCGTAAACCAGCCAGATCCGCCCATGCAAGACTGGATTATGGCCCTTGAAATTGTTCAAATTACTATAATTGAGCATGTGAACACAATAGAGGCTCTATTTACTATCTGATCTTCACCAAACTTAGATAGTAGTTAAATATTGATGAGAGCTTGGTTCCTTTTGAAAACCAGCCAGATCCGCCAAGACTGGATTATGGCCCATGAAATTGTAAAATTGCTATAATACAGCTTGTGAACACAAAAGAGCCTCCATTTACTATCCGATCTTCACCATACATACATGCTCTGGATTGAAAATGACCAAAGAACCATACCAGTAGAGCATAGGCCCTCATGGGCCTCTTGTTTCAAAAGTCTGCTGCAGAGGCGTCTGTATGTGGGAAAAAGTGAAACATGTATATTGCAGGACAAAGCCATTTCGACTTTCAACTTTCTCAGTGCAGAACAACGCTGGGTGGCAGCAGCTCTCATACCACCTAGAGAAATAGAAGACAGTTTATCGAGAGACATTAAAGAGCACCTTGAAGCTCAAGATCTGGTAGCTAGGCTGGAAGGTGAAGATGATGACGATATTCCTCTTCTGGAACATCATGACAGAAAACTTGTTACCCAAGATCACGTACCTAAACTGGAAGGAACGAAAGAAGATGATATTCTGAAACATTATGACAAGCCTATAAAACAAAAGAATCCAGGGAAAACTGCAGAGCAATACTTTATCGAAGCTCTTGGTAAACCAGAGGAAGGGGAAACGAATATGTTTGGATATAGAATAGATTTCAAACCAATGGAAGAATATACACCCTTACAACAATCGGAGGAGAACCAACCAGTAGCAGGCCAAAAATCATCGGAAATAAGATACATCAGAAAATCAGACTTTAGTAAGAAAACCATAAATGTTGAGAACATTGTTCATGTTAGGTCACCTCTAGAAATGGGGCCACATCTGAGATCAAACACAGTTGTATCTAGAAGCGACAAAGTGGAAAGTAAAACTGGTAAAAGGACTGATAAACATATTGACAACACCAATAATACTGATAACGATAAAACAGATGACAAACAATAACTTATCTACATAGGAATAGTATTTATTGTTCTAAAATTGTTATTTGAACCTCTAAACCAATGGTGTGGGAAAGGTAATAAAAGGAGATATTTTGGAAAAACACCAGTTAACTTCCTCTTGACTTGATCTCTTCTCAGTTGCACAGACCCATCTGCAGCAGATGACTTTTGTTGCAAATTGAGAAATTGCAATGAGTTTGTTGAGCAATTTCTGCTTTTACAGCAATGTCTTTATTTCTTTTCAATAACTATATTTTCATTTCTTGAGATTTGTAAAGTAGTCTGCTGCAGAAAAGGTAAAGTGTTAAATGACTTTGATAACAATGGTTTATAGCTTGACTATTCAGAGAATATGAGAGCTATTCTACTCACCCTGGCGTCGGCGTAACACCTTGGGTAAGGTTTTGCATGCAAGTACATAATTATCATCATAGCTCCGTAACTACTAGAAGTATTGCATTAAAACTTTCTACAATGTTTCCAAACAACCACATCTATGTAAATAATCAAGTTTGATAACTTCATCCTGTATTTTATGAAAGTTATGGCCCTTGTTTTACTTACAAATGTTGGTAAAGGTTTTGCATGCAACTACATTAAGAGTCCATATTACAGTATTTACTTGATGCATTTGATTGAAACTTTATACAACCCTTCCCAACTATCACACCTATGTAGATTATCAAGTAAGATAGCTCTATCCTGCATTTAATGCATTTTCAGTCATATCAAGGCGGCTAGTTCACCTACTCATATGGTTCCTGGTTTCCTTACAACATACTTTCCAAGCAAATGGCTGCTTTTCCACATAGACTATTAGCCCATTGGTGAAAGACGAATGATGCGTCAAATCTCACCGGATTTACACAATTTGGGAAAACGACATGTGGGAAGGCTGAAAATACAGAATTCCATCATAATACGGAAAACTTTCACCCATGTGCGTGTCACAGTGACTTTTGTCAAACGTCGGAATAAATGTTGGCTGAGCTGGGGTTTGAACTCACAACCCCTTGATTGACAGCCCGCAATGCTACCGACAGAGCTACCGGGGCTCGGCTTTTCTTTTTTTTAACTTTGAAATTATGGTTTAAGTTTTGCGAAATTCTAGTTCTAGTAATTTTGCGTGCAACTACATTAAGAGACCACATCTTAGTAATACTTGATGTATTTCATTGAAACTTTATACAACCCTTCCCAACCATCTCACCACACCTATGTAAATAACCAAGTTATATAACTCTATCCATCCTTTAAAAAATTCTGGATTAATGTTTTGCATTTAAATTTTTGTTTGTTTTATTGGGGGTTTTCAACATTATTTCAGTTATATCAGGCAACAGTTCATATATTTATGACCCCTAGGTAAACAAACTAGTACTAGGCTAGGAAATTTTGCCTTTCCCAAGGATACTGCATCGGTCCTTTTAACCCTTTCCCTCATACGACAATTCTGCAGCAGATGACTTTGAACATATTTTGTCAAAAACTGGAAAATCTCTATAATTAAATGGATAACCTATGACTAAAAGTTGAAAATATTGTGGCAAAAGGAGAAATTGCACGTTTTGTGCAATTTCTTCTTTTGTCACTATGTTTTCAAAAAGCCGTCTGCTGCAGAGGCGTCAGAAAGCGTCTATATGAGGGAAAGGGTTAAGCAGTTCACCTGAGGATGAAGTGCTCATGATAAGCTTTTATGATTGATTGTTGGATGTCGGCCAACAATTTCCTCAAATGACATCTCCTAAACTGCAGAGCCTATTTCAACCAAACTTCATTCCATGCCAAACTCTGGTCACCATGGCAATTGAAAGAATATTTAAAAGAAAATCTTTAAATGGCATCTCCTTCTAAACTATTGATCAGGAATGTTCCTTAGGTGAAAGTCTTTCAGTATTGCTTTTTTTTTTATAAAATCAAATGGAAAACTGATTGCCATGTCAACAGAAAGGAACCATCTAAACAATATTTTTGTCCAGAAGTACAGGATCACTCTGGGGACATTTCTATGCTATTATTTGAAAATCAAACATATCTTGATTAACCCTTTTCCACATAAAGACGCTTTCTGTCTCCACAATAGCAGATGACTTTTGAAAATACTGTTGCAAAAGGAGACGTTGCTCATTATGAGCAATTTATCCTTTTGCCACAGTATTTTCAACTTTTTTTAGTAATTATACTTCCACTTACAGAGATTGTTCGCATTTTTGTTCAGATGTTAGTCGTCTGCTGCAGAAGTGCTGTATATGGGAAAGGGTTCAGATTTTTTAAAGTTGCCTCTATAGGGGTACAAGGTAAAACAGCCTTGAGGATGCACTAGGTGATCTAGATTTACACTGTTCACAATAGCCAAATTTTCCCCATGGATAAGATCTAACAGTAATGGTTTCATTTCTTGGTGAACAGATTTGGAGGGATAGCTGATGTGCTAATGTCGGAAGAAAGCTAGCAGAAGTACTGGTATTTAATTGTTTGCTAGATAACATTATATATTAGTCTTCTGCTTGGAACACATCTGACAAACAAGACTGTTGCCATTAAAATTTATTTTGATCGGGACTGACGGACAGATGAGGGCGATTCAATCCTTAACCCTTTTCCATATGATAAAAGTCTGTGGCAAACGCCCTTCGAAATACAGATCTATATTAAAAATTGTTTAATCCTTTCCCACATACAACATAACTGCAACAGACGACTTTGAAAACATTTACACAAAATATAGAAATTCTCTTGTAATAAAAAGATAATAATGGATAAGTGTTGAAAGCATTGTGGCAAAATGAGAAATTGCTAGTAATGAGCAATTGTTCCTTTTGGCAATATGTTTACAAAAGTTTGGCAGTTGCAAAGTGTCTGTTTGTGGGAAAGGATTAATTACCGGTATTGTCGTTGAAAATGTTGTGGCAAAATGAGCAATTTCTGATTTTGCCACAAAGTTTTTAAAACCGTCAGAAAGCATCTGTTTGTGGGAAAGGGTACAGTGTCAACCTGCCAAGGCAGGCGACTTTTCTTTGTTTTACACATTTTATTGCTCACATTGAGCAATTCTCTTATTTCCACAATGTTTTAAAAAGTCATCTGCTTCAGAGGCATCAAAAGTCAACTATGTTTTAAAAGGATTAATCAAAGATTATTCCAATTAATAACACAGTTGAAATTGACCTTAGAGACCCTTTTATAACAACCTTCAAAATACATATAGGATTTTGTTTAATAAAAGAAGAGTTGGCAATCTTTTTTCTTATTGTTTTATTCAGATGTTAACACACTTTACATGTTTAACATTTTGCCTTTAATCCTGTTACTTATAATATGTTTATATTTAAAGATCAAAGTTTGTTTTGTCAGTAAGACATAAAGTTTTGTAATTATTATAAGCAGTTTCTCAACAGAACTTTCTTTTAAATCTCAATTTCTCTTGTTTCGTTTTAATACTCACATACAACAAATCTGCTGCAGACGACTTTGAAAAGATACAGGCAAAAACATGGAAGACTTTTATAGGGTTATTACATTGTGCCAAAGGAAAAAATTGCTCATAATAAGTTGTCTGAATCAGATTAAAGGTTAAATATCTCTGCAACAATACAGATAAATGTTACATAACTTAATTGAGTTGAAAATATTGTGGCAAAATGAGAAATTTAATTTGCTCAATATGAGCAATTTCCCTTTTGCCACATTGTTTTCAGAATGTGTCTACTACAGATGCCTCAAACTGTGTACATGGACAAATGAAAATGATAAAACTGGCGAACAAGGACAATGGTATATGATAAAACTGGTGTACATGGATAATGGTATATGATAAAACTGGAAAGAACAACACTTGTAAAAACATTAGTGTATTGCAGAGAAAGTATTTAAATGGAAAAGTATTTGATCAAAATTTTCTAATACATTACCGGTAGGTAAAATGTAAAAGACCTTACTTGTACATTTAACCTATTCCAGCATATAGACCATTTATAGACACCTCTGCTGCAGATTACAAGCAATTTCTCCGTTACTACAATATTTTCATATTTTTTTTTAATAATTATACCTTCATTTATAGAGATTGTCCGTGTTTTGCAAAGATGTTTTCAAAGTTGTCTACTTCAGATCTATTATATGCAAGAAAGGGTTAAATCCTGATCTGATATGCTGTTATCAGAAAAGTCTAGATGTACTTCGAAATTACTTGAGGAAAAGAATGTTTTACAGCTTGAAAATTGTAAAAAAAAAATCCGTCCAGGATTGAAACATTGTAGGAAAAGGATACATTTTGGACAATTTCATTTCTCCACAATTTTTCTCTTGAGACTTCTGTTTTAAGAGTCATTCAAAGTGGCAGGTAACAGGGTAAAGGCTTAAATGCATTGATACAATATACTCATAAACACAACATAATGTAAATGTGACTATTTACAGTGATCACAGACTGAAAAATAAAATATTTCAAAAAAACAATCCCAAAACATTTATGAGTCCACTACTCACTACTATTTACTGTAGTAATACACACGACGTTTGTTACCCCATACAGACCGTGCAAGTATTTTATTTGACCTAAATACCCTTTAATCAAAGACCTCTGAAGGTCAATGTTCATGTGACATGACTCAAAAGTGAAGGCTATGCTTGCAGCATCATATGAGTCTATCCATGCTAAAAGGTACTACTTGGTCTGAGAGACCAATATAGATCCAGAGCAGCCAGTGCAGTCTAATCTGGTTCAAGAGTTTGACACACAAATTCTTACAAAGGCTTTTTGAAGCTTCTGGTGAGTTGTGAAACTGGACAGATGCACTGGCTGATCTGGACTTACAAAACTCAATCATGCCAACTTGTAACTTTTTGCATGGACAGGTCCCTATTTATTGAAGGGCTCACAAACAACATTAATCCGCTGTAGTTCAAGCTTAAATTATAGCCAAATTTTGAATCTTTAAAAAATCTTTAAAAGCATGAAATAGACAGAAAAACTTGTTTGTTTCTGTGTAAGATTGAGATATTTTTCTCAATTTGTTAACCCTTATACGACAATTCTGCAGCAGACGACTTTGAACATATTTTGTCAAAATATAGTAAATCTTTATAATTGAATGGATAACCTATGACTTAAAGTGGAAAACGTTATGTCAAAAGGAGAAATTGCTCGTTTTGAGCAATTTCTTCTTTTGTCACTATGTTTTAAAAAACCTGTCTGCTGCAGAGGCGTCAGAAAGCGTCTATATGAGGGAAAGGGTTAATGCCAAAAAATTATTTTCACCTATGGCACAATCGCACACAATGAGTTAACTTGAAACTCTCCCGGTGAAAAATATTTCAATCTTACATCTTCACAAACCCTTTACCGTATAAAGATATACAGATGACTTATGCAGCAGACAACGAGAAAACATTTTGGAAATAGGAAATTGTTAAAAAACAAACAATTTCTGCTGTTTCAATAATGTTTCCAAACATTATACTTCCAGTTTCTAATATTGTATTACTCTTTCCAAATACAGACGTTTTCTGATTCCTTTGCAGCAGACGACTTTTGAAAACATTTTGACAAATGGAGAAATTGCTCATCATGAGCAATTTCTCCTTTTGCCACAATGTTTTAAACTATTTTCAGTAATTATACCTTCATTTATAGATATTTTCCATACATTTTACTAAACATCTTCTAAGAAGTCTGCTGCTGCATATTTCCTTTTGTGGGAAAGGGTTAACAAGTGTTTCCTATAATGATTTCAACAACAGAAGACTAAAACATTTCATCAGGTAAAGGGTTAACTCAGCTCATAGTATTTGCATGTTCTTGGATCATAGTAACAATTTAATTGTTGGTCATACAATAGGTCCAACTCTTCTTCATCTGTGTTGTGTGGAGACCCACCTGCAAATACATACACATACACACTCATGAGCTACATCGTACACAACAGGTCTCACCTGCATCCAAGCTATAGAATCACATTAACCCTTTCCAACATACAGATACTTTTTGACCATTTTGATACATTGTGACAAAGGAGAAATTGTTCATATTGTATGCTAAAACAATGAAGGTTCAGATGAAACTGCACATGCTTAGGCTAACAATTAAGTCTTTGCTATTTGCATATGTAATAAAACACTTTATTGTAAGACATGGCTCCATTATTTATATGGATAAGGCAAACAGGGGATTGCTGGAATCCCAGTTTTGACATTCATTCAGGGGTATGGCGCAAAATTGCACAAAACGTGCAAAACTACACAATTACTACTTTATCTCTTCAAGTTTTAGGTACATGGTTTTCATAAGCTTAGGTAGATCGATAAGTCTGTTGTGAGACTACATACATGCACAGACTCAACCTATCTTCACTGTTTACAGACACAATATAATTGTCGTATACATGTAAAAGGGGGGTAAAGTAAATTCAGTGTTTTTCTAAAGTGATATATGGCTCTTTCAACATGTATTAACACTTTCCCATGTACAACAAATCCACAGCAGTTAACCTTTGAACCATTTCCCCAAACATTAAATCTTCAGAAGTTGATATTGCCAATATATAGGCAATTAGATCTGCAGCAGTTAACATTGCCAACATCTAGGCAATCCAAATGGAAATTTCTTTTAATTAATGTATAGTGAATTGTCTTATTCAGTTGGAAACATTGAGGCAACAGGAGAAACTGCTTATTGTGAGTGAGCAATGTTTCCTTTTGTCACAAAGTTTTAAAAATTCATTTGCAGGTGGAGAAGAATAAACCATTTACCTTATATGATGCTTCCAATGTTGTGTGCTTTGGAAACATTTCTTGATAATAGTTGTAACATGATTATTTGAAAGACAGAATCTTTATACATTTAATTATTGAGTGGGAAAAGGTGAAAATGCTCATTTCAATCAATCAATCAATCAATCAATCTCCCCTAATGTTTTCAGAACTTGTGTGCTGCAGAGGCATCTAAAGTCCCCTGTATCAGGTGTTTGGTCGTACATTTTCCTCATGCAGATGCAGCCACATCAGAAGACTTTTAAAAACATTGTGGGAAAAGAAAAATTGCCCATGATTTGATACAATCCTAAATCGATTCAATAATAACCATACTTTCAGTCATAGATCATTTCCATGAATGTTTTTAAACCCAACTGCTGCAGACTTGGTGTATGTGGGAAAGGGAAAATGAAGGAGATTTGACACATTAATACATACCAATGCACATGAATGTCTTCCTTGGTGAAATATTACCCAGTGTTGACACATCATCTAGGGAATTTGAAGCCAAATAACCTCGGGCAATTAACACAGGGGGGCTACACTTTCCACTCCAATCTCTGTAAGGAAACGAAAAGCTTTCATCTATCAACCTTTAACCCTTTCCCTCATATAGACGCTTTCGGACGCCTCTGCAGCAGACGGCTTTTTGAAAACATAGTGACAAAAGAAGAAATTGCACAAAACGTGCAATTTCTCCTTTTGCCACAATGTTTTCCACTTTTTGTCATAGGTTATCCATTCCACTATGGAGATTTTCTATGTTTTGACAAAATATGTACAAAGTCATCTGCTGCAGAATTGCCGTATGAGGGAAAGGGTTAAGCTGAGGCATAGATTATTTTTAACGACATT